>CM037789.1:272510-319801 GCA_021229015.1 Solen grandis | reverse complement strand
GACATATCCCCTTGTCATACGCGCCGATCACGTGATCACATTGACTGCCATTTATACATTGACAGTATATGAAACAGTTGAGTCAGAATTAGGAACTCTTGCATTCTGAAGAAAATGATGCTAGATAATAGACTGTGAACATGATGTATTAAATCCGGTCTATAAGGTGATCAATTCATTTTTCAAAACTTGACTATCAAGTACTAACATTTTTCCCAAATAATCAATATATGCTTGGTTTTTTTTATTTATTTTTTGCGTTATTTGGTGACCATGTCTACTTGGGACAGATATAGTGCTGTCATACTGCAGTATCGTGCCGTAGCCATGTGGCATGATACCACACCCAGTTACACTGGGCCAACCAGTCCTGAATTTACACTATCATGTATGCAAGCAGAGAGTCAATATTAATACCGTATGTATATCAAAGTCAACGTTTATATGAAGAACAAAGAAATATGTATTTATACTGGTCTTCTAATTTTACAAATAAAACAACAACAAAAAAAAATTCAATACATGTACTTATAAAGTGTGTTTGTAGTAAAATAAAAGAACAACTATCTTTATGTTTACAAGACATTTTATTATATTGATTGAACTAGATTGGTCATGACCTTGTGAGTCATATGGCATATGAGACTAGGTACATTACTTTAAACTGTACGTAACACAAGATTATATAATGTCGTTTATTCTAATTTAATCTTTAAAAGATATTTGTATTCATGTCTCTATGGTAAAGTGATACATATTTGTTTTATTGTTCAGTTATTAAATTATCAAAATATCAATGAAAACATTTGTCACTGATTGGTTGGTACTAAAAAGTGGTCATAGATGCAAAATTATGTTCTCCAGTAAACTGCCATAACAGTGGACCAGAACGAAGAAAAGGTGCATAACTGTCCTATAATATTAACGTTCATTTAAAAGTTTCATGTAAAATACACCACATATTTCCATTTTTTTTATCATTTCGAAGGGAAACAAGTTCAAAGATAATAGTAATGTGACATGGGTGAACATGTCCAAGCCATATGTGGGTAATCTAAGAATGTCTCACATAGTTCTGTAAAGTTAAAACCACTTTTTGCAGATATAGCCCCGGAATGACAGTCATATATTATTCACTAAACCAGGAATTTAAAGCTAGACAGCTATATTAAAATGTTACCTTTATTACACGCCTGTCCCCTCCATCCGGGTTTACACCCTGGTGTGGAGCAGGTGCCCGAGGTTCTGTTACAGGGTTTGTTGTCGACACAGTGACACACGTGATTACAACTGGTGCCGTAGTATCCAACTCCACAGTCTGGAAATATACACGAAACAATATATTATATTAAGAGAAACTGATTGTCAGACATTCACTTTTCATATTTCCTTTAACACACGTAATACATGTTTATTTATCGCATTTTATATTCGGCGTAAGCTTAACAGACTCGATTTAAACCTATTTCTTCAACCATTCTAATCTTGATTAACATCCGAAGAATTCGGAAAAGCACTCGTTTTATTGGTTTGCATTAATGAATTTTGGATATTCCATCATTGAATGAGAGTTTCGGGGTGCATATCTTCCTGCATGATGGTCAATTGGCAAATAGTAGTTTAATCTATCTATTTAAACATAAAAAACATCCAGTTGAAAAATTCAAACATAAAAACCACCAAGCTGAAAAAACAAACAGTTGTGAATCTTAAGAAAACGTAATCAACATTGGTAGTGGAATCGTCCTCTAAGTCGCAAAACTCGGAGTGTATAACTTAGCTAACATAGCTAAAGTAATATTTAGCAACAGCCTTCGTGGCGGTCGTATTGTAAACTAATGACCCCGACGACGGAACATTTATTTTAATGTTTGCTTTTATTACATTTTTGCGCCTTTCTTTCTTATTTTTACTGACTAGTTTTTTTGTAAAATACTATAACAAAATGTTTATCATGATAAATATTCTGCCATATGAAAAATAAAAAGAGCTCCACATTCTTCAGAAAAGGTGACTATGGATGAAAAGAGCATATTTATTAGTTTTAAGGCACTTAACACATAAAAACCTTCGAAATATACACTTTAAAAAGTAATTCATAAAAGTGATATTATGCACTATTCATGAAAAAAATTTAAACAACAGATAACAGTTTGCTATATATTTTTTATTTGGACTTTGGCGAATATACTTAAGAATAAAGTGAAATAAATTGTATAAAACGTTATTACATTACAAAAGAATGTCTTCTCTTGATATATGTAATATACCTCCTTCATAAACTTTGATCTCACATATTATCAGTAAGTTTGTGCTCTCGACGGTGATTGTTGACGCTACTATGTCCGACAGGTTCCAGTAGAAAACGTACGGTTTCCCAGGGACCGAATGTGGATCTCCAAATGCATCTCCATAAAGTGAAGTGTTTGAAAGGCGGAGGGTGTAATTACCATTCTGGCGTAAAACTGTTGGGTCTAGGGAGAGGCGAGGTTTTACAGTGATATAAATAAATAACAAAAATCTGGGGGAAACTGTTTATAGACATAAATTAAATGGAACACATTTATTGCGTCTGAAATCATTACTGGAACCCATTAATTCCGTTTTTGAAAATATTACAAATTGTAACAGGGATGAAAAATGTGAATCAAACATTTTTCCTTGATGTCCTTGATGTACATTATCTATAATTGCTTAAGGTAAAAATACTATATGAAATTAAAAGTAATAAAACATTTCACCACTTCTGCCGATCAGTTTGACCCTACGTATGGGATACATCTGTCCCAGCTCCAGTCTCCACCAGGACTGAGGGGCCAGCGTGACACTACAGCAATGACAACTGTCCGGCAGTGTGTCCTCAGATCCGTCTATAGCAAAGGCTGGCGTTCATACCACCATACACCGGAGTCGACATGGATACAGTCAGGCGTGGGCGTATGGTGTGTAGCAAATCTTCATCTGTGTATAGTGTTTGGAGTATATGTATAATGTTATATACCGCCAAATTAAACGGCTTTGAGTTTAATTGTTTTAATATTTTTACATCTACATATATAATCGGATATACTTTGGTTTGCAAGTGCAACACTGCAGAAATGACAATCATCAGACTGTGTGCCCTCCGATCCGTCAGCATTCATATCTAAGTACACTAAATCAGGACCGAAAGAAAGCCCGAGGTACGAGTTTTTTTTGTGCCTCGGAATAATGTAAATTCATCTTCTTCTCAAGCAATAATATACTTAAAGGAAAGAGGAAAGCAGGGTAATTTTTTGTGTCAGTTTTAAATAGGAAGTATTCGACGATATTACAGTTTAAAATTATTTTGATAAGGATTTTTTCAAACAAAATAAATGCTTTAGAATTAGAAGGGTTCTATCATATGAGGTTCATTGCAAGGTTAGGAGGTAAAAACTTGAGTCTGGCTACTATAGATTCTAGTTACCCTGCGTTTCTTTTTCCCTTGAGCTATATATATTATAGCTAGCTTAAACAATCAAAGTACTTCTAGCATTATATCAGAGACTTAAAACAGAGATTGGCAGCCCATTCCTTGCCCATATCAATTTTCTGAAATCGCGCGCGGCCAACGAGACTTCAACGAGACTCGGACGAGATTGGAAATCAAATACATGTTCATGACAAGTTCCAATGGATATTTAAAATTACAAAGTATTGATAAAGTTATTTTTTTCTAGTCAATATTTTTTTCGATTACTTTTGACAGAAAGTGATGTGTTTGATAGGTGGGGGTGTAATTACCATTCTGGCGTGAAATTGTGGCGTCTGGGGAGAAGTGAGTCAGTGAGGTTGATCGCCTACTCGGCGTGACGCAATTAAGGAAATCAATCAGTAAGCAATCATTCTACATGCTTGCGTTTGAAGATTTGAGTTACTAACACCAGTCAATAGAACACGAACACCCTAACCGGCAAAAAACACGGGTTAATCCTGCATGTACACGAGGGCTATCATGTATCTCGACGTTTTCTCATGCCGCGATTAGTCATATCGGACGAGTTATCTACCTGTCTTTCTCCTCTCCCCCCCCCCCCCTTAATTGTAATTAAACTAAAAAAATGTACTCAATTCATGCACCCGTCCTCTTCTTTCCTTCATTTAATCTCACTTTAGCTTAATTTTTGTCGTAATGACGCACAATGCTATTCAGTCTGTCCCTTTCATTTATTTGCTATAGGACATCAGTCAAAATATAATGATGTCAGATCTCAAAGTAATATTCATTCTGTAAGAGCGTTTAATGCAAGGAATGTAACCCCTCTCAAATCAGTTATAGACAAATATTAAACCCTTCAGTATATATGTCTATAAATCAATCGCATACACAAGTACGATATCCGGCTGAATCTGTAAATATTTACATCTGCTGACTGTTCCCATTTGCGTAATAGGGCAGTAAAAAAAAAAAAAAATTCCTACGTGTTGTCGTTGATTTTTTCCACACCGTAATAGGGCAGGAAAAAGTTCCCATAATAAAAATAAAAAAATATATGTATATTATTTTCCATACGTTTTATGATGATTCAGAAATTAATTTTTCAATGTTCCTTTACATTAAATCATTAAAATACACATCTATTACCGTTAAATAATTGTTTTCCTTTTTGACAAGATTCTTGCCATTGAGCCCATTGCAGAGATGGTTTAGTGAGGAAAGAACGACAACTCTTCTTGGAGATTGCGAAATGTCCGGTACCCATGTGACAGGTGGGCGCGCTCTCGAGGCACGCGATAAAGCGCGTTATTTCGGAAAGCTGCCAATCTCTGTCTATAAGTCTCTGATTACATAAAATGCTAGAAATACATTGCATGTTTAGGCTCTGTGTGTGTGTGTGTGTGTGTGTGTGTTCATTATCTTAAATGACGATTAATGGAGATGTAGGTGTCGTTCGACGCCTGTTACTATGTTTGACTTTTTTGCTATCTTTCAAAAGAACATCAAATATTATACCTGTTCTACAGTTAAGACCAGAATATCCGACATCACACCCAGCGGGACACTCTCCGGTTGTATGGTTACACTTGTCATTGTTGTAACAGTGACATGTACCGGAACAGTTGAGCCCAAATGTTTGGTTTGTGCACTCTTTAAGAAAGTAAAAATTCAATGATGTTAACAAATAACAATGATCTGCATGCATGACACAAATTCCTGTCATTAAAAGGAACGAAAACAAAAAAAAACTTACAAGATAATCCATATTTAAATACCTTGGCTACAGTTGAGACCAGAAAATCCGACTTCACACCCAGCGGGACACACTCCAGTTATATGGTTACACTTGTCATTGTTGTAACAGTGACATGTACCGGAACAGTTGAGCCCAAATGTTTGGTTTGTGCACTCTATAAGAACGTAAAAATATATTTTGTTAACAAATAACAAAGATCTGCATGTATGACACAAATTCCTGTCATTTAAAGGAACGAAAAAAAAAGGATAAAACATATAAATTGCAATGTATTTTTAATCCATTTCAACCAGACACATGTTACAATAAGATTCTTTTTTAAATTTGACAAGGCACGTGTCGCATTAAGATTTTAAAGATAAGCTCGAGTTATTAAAATGTCGTAGCCTACTACTTCAACTTTAGACACCATATGACGTCTTTCGACTGTTGAGGTGTCTTTAAATCAATATTCTATTCTATTCTTCTTTTACTTCGACTATCTTCAGGTACACATTCAACCGATTTGCAGAAATAAGTATTCATTTTAATCATTTTTTTTTTAAATTTAAGATTAAGTAATTATGAAATATGTGTACATATAACATTTTGTCTAGTCAATTAGTAAAAATAAAGACAAACTAGAGATCTTTTTTCGTAGAAAATTGATATCCCCCCCGCGCGCGCCACCCAGAGTTATAGACCTTGTGTGTGAGACTTCCTCTAATCAATTTCTTTCCATAACTGAAATTTTGTTTCAAAAGCATAAGTAGAACAGGAGTTATCTTGCGTCAAGAAATTATGAAAACGGGGAATAACTAAAAAAAACTGAGGCCAGAGTTATGAACCTTGTGCATGACACTTTCTCACATTATTTAATTTCAATAGCATGAGTCGAACAGGAAATACCTTAAGGACACGAAATTGCATTAATGGGGAAATACTCCAGTAAGAAACTTTGATAATGGATTATGCTCCAAATGTGTACAGCAATTCTCGTCCATAATGTTTACCCAACTATGAAGTTTCAAAGTTATATGTCTCCTGGAGCATGAGTTTTGCTCCGGACAAAAATTAAGTATGACATTTAAGAAAAGGCAATAACTAAAAAAACACGATAATCAGAGTTATGGTTCTTGTGCATGACACTTCTCCTCCATGATCTATCCACCTGTGACGTTTCAATGTTATATGTCCCGTAATGCCCTCATTAAACAATAAGTATGACATTTAACAAAAGACAATTATTCCAAGTTTATGATGCGCAGAGGTCTTGTGCATGACACTCTTACTCTATGAGATCTATCTACCTGTGTGAAGTTTCAAGTTAATTGCTTTGATACTTTATGAGTTATACTCCGGACAAAAAAGTGTGACAGACGGACGGACAGACAGACAACTCTGACCAAAACAATGTCTTCCCCCATAATGACAATGAGCTTTATTTCATATACTTATTACATAATTTGGCTATTGATTATAAAGCCATACTTGTATTGATCAGTTATCAAAATAATAAAACGAAATTAAAGGCATTGTTAATTATTTCATTTTTTTTAAATTTTGATATGTTTTCTTCTTATTTCCATCTATTTATTAATGGTTTTACGAGTCTTTGTAAATGACGATCGTTTATTACAACACAGTGTCCATTGTGAACATTAATATTGGTTCGTTTCTTACGATCTTGTTTCAACAATTGATTTAAGATGTCGAACTTGATAAAATTATGCCTTCTGAAACTTAAAATTAAAAATTTATGTAAGTGTGAGGGCATGCGTAAAACATTATGTTTCATTTGTTGATTTCACGATCAATGTATCATTTTGGTGTGACTTAAATGGCTTTAGAAAGATGTATTAATTATTTGATTTAAAAATAAATCGAATATACAATCGAAATATTCGAGAAAAAAAAACGAATAAAAATATATTTGATAAGCTAGATTTACACAAAATATATTAACAAGAATATAATGTTTCGATAAACGCATAAAAATAGAAATATTTGTGTCACTTGATTTTATATCTATTGCATATTTTGACTTGTTGACATGCCATTCGAAAAAACAAAAAACAAAAAACGTATATGAATAATCAGATATAAATACCTTGGCTACAGTTGAGACCAGAAAATCCGACTTCACATCCAGCGGGACACTCTCCGGTTGTATGGTTACACTTGTCATTGTTGTAACAGTGACATGTACTGGAACAGCTGGGTCCAAACGATGCGTTTTGACATTCTAAAGCAAACAATAAAACATATAAGAAAACGACACAACATAATAAGCACATATAATAAACGCTGCTCTGTGTAAAAGTTGTGCTAAGTTTTACAATATCACTTTACTGGCCTAGGTGGCGCGTCAGCCCCGGAATCTGGAGGTCAATGGTACGATCCCCAGTCGCGACATACCAAAGTCTTAAATATTGTACCAGTAAAGCTTCCATGCCCGACACTCAGCAGTTCCAGGATTGTTGTCCCGGTGGCATGGGGAACTTGGTGTGGTGTTATATCATTTGCCTACAGTGTAGATGTTCTACATCTGTCTCATGAAGACAAAAGTACTCGAACCCGAGAAAATAAACAGTGTCTAATGGTTAAAGGATAACGATACATTCACGCTTAAATAACGATTTGATAAAGATAAAGGGAATTTTTTTACTTTTTTCGTTGTATCATTTAATTTTGAACAAACATTGTTTATTTATTTTATTGGGTGTAATGTCCCACCGACAGTATTTCCGTCATTTGAAGACTCTGTCTACTTGAGAGAGATATAATGTTGCCATTCTGTAGTATCACAGTAGACATGTGACGTGATACCACACTTAGTTACATTATGATGACACAGGGCCAACCAGTCCTCTTTTTAAAAGAAACTTCAAACTGAGTAAGAGTTACCATTGACACAGGGCCAACCAGTCCTGGAACTATTCTTGCTCAAAGCAAGGGAGCTACACCTGTACCATTTAGTATGACTTTGGTATGTGGCGACTGGGGAGCCCAATACCTACTGATTCCGGGACAGACGCTCTAAGCACTCGGCCGTCATAACAGCTGAACAAATATTGTACCAATGTAACGACGTAGCTTGTTGAATGAATAAAAAAGTCTCTATACACACATTTAAACACATTTATTGTATTATACTGAACGTTCATGTTTAGATCTTTTTAAAAGAAACTTCAAACTGAGTAAGAGTTACCATTATATATATATATATATATATATATATATATATATATATATATATATATATATGTTTTATTTTGGGAAGCCTTTCTTTGAATGACTGGCGCTTTCAGTTTATTTTTGGAAGATTTATTGCACGGCTGTTTTTCGTAAGATACATAATAATTGTTGAAAGAATTTGATAAAGTTTACGGATTAGTGACATTGTAACAACGTTAAAATCCGTACATTTTACGCTGTCACAACATTAGGGTGACGTTGATAATAAGGACTGGACTTGCTAAAATAATGTTATATGCATGCTTATCATATAGTTGTTTTGTAAGTTGTACTAAGATTGTGTAGAAGTTTGTTAAGATCACGTTGTCACAACGTTAAAGCGACATAATTATGTGATCAAAACATAATATCATTGTCAGGATGCCGTTCATGTAATTATTCTTGCCACATGCTTGAACAGCACTTGATACATAACAGAAGTTTCCCTTATTGCAATCAGTTATCTGCCACTATTGTAAAAAAAACAACAAAAAAACATCAACAACAAAGTTACAATCAAGTGATTATATGTCCAATACAATCTTAGTGTGTTATATATTGCATTTTATGTAAATTTGGTGTACACAAACCAATATGTAATTAGAGCTCTGATCTGAAGAATGTGGGCTCGAAAAAAGATTCGAATCTTTAATGATCAGCACTGGTCCAATCTAGAAACCGGCGATATTTATTTGTCTTAGAACAAACAACGTGTTTCCCGATCGATGTTAATTCGTTAAATTGCTATCCCACTTATGATGATACCAAATTACTTTCAAGTTCCACAACATTTGCGACTGTTCCCCAATACCTCTGGGTTTTTGTTGATCTTTTTAGCTCGCCTGAGCACAACGTACTCATGGTGAGCAATTGTGATCGCCTTTTGTCCGTCGTCCGTCCGTCCAGCGTCAACAATTTCCCTTTAACAAATTCTCCTCCTAAACCAATAAATGGAATTTGACCAAATTTCACAGGATTGATCCTTATGATGCCCTCTATTGAAATTGTTCATTTTGTTTTGATTGGTTAAAAAAGTAGGTCAGAAGAGCTAAAAGTAGAATTTAAAAATGCAATCTATGAAAATCTTCTTCTGTAAAACTGCAGGGCCTAGAGCTTAGATATTTGGTGTGTAGCATTGTCTAGTGGACCTTTATCAAGTTTGTTCAAACCATGACACTGGGGTCAAAATTAGCCATGCCCGAGGGGTCTCAGTATCTCACAGTATTTCTAGATTGATATGTTAACATGAATAAGATCAACATCCGAATACTCAGAAAAACAACATAATAAATTTAATGTTACAGCTAAGATGTAGAGGGTAATTGTGGGTTTTGGTGGAATATCAATTTTAATTCACCAAGTGAGGCGGAAAATCCTAATTGCGCCACTCGTAAAAATATTGATTTTCCTCCTCTGAAACCAGCATTTTTTTCATTCTGTCAAGCTTTACACATTTAAAACGAGTTCATCACAAATTTCACCCTGTGGTGAGCCCCAAATTCCTGAAGTCTCACTTATAAATCGTTATTTGGTCTAGAAAATAGTCCAATAAAAAGCACAAAAATATTGTGTAATCAATATTTCTTGAAACATTTTTATTTAAAGGTAAAACATAGCGACAACAACAACAAAACAATTGAAATGTCATAAAAAGTTACGACAGTGTATTTCAAACTTAATCTTCTTCTGTAAAACTACAGGGCCTAGAGGTTAGATAGTTGGTATGTAGCGTTTTCTAACGGACCTCTACCAAGTTTGTTCAAATCATGACACTGGGGTCAAAATTAACCCAGCCCCAGGGGTCACTTTATTTACAAAGGTTTTTACAGGAACATCTAGAAAAAAAATTCTTGTCAGAAACAACAAGGCCCGTAGTTTATATTATATTTGGTGTGTAACATGGCTTTATAGACATCTAGCAAGATTGTTCAAATCATGGCCTTGGGGTCAAAATTGGCTCCGCCCCAAGGGTCACTTTATATTACATAGACTTAAATAGGGAAATCTAGAAAAAGCTTCTTATCAGAAACTAAAATGCCTGGAATATAGATATTTGGTATGTAATATGAATTAGTGGACATCTATCAACTTTGTTCAAATTATGACCCTATGGTCATAAAAAGGCTCCGCCCAGGGGTCACTTTATTTACATAGGCTAATATAGGAAAAAACTTGAAAAAAATCTACATTTACGCATACATCTTTTAATAGCTTTATTGTCCATATTCAATATTTATTTGAAAGTTCAGCCGAATACATCCGTTACTAAGAGATGGTTCTGAGAGCAAAACTTTGTTCATTGATTTGTTCAAATTCAGCAATTTACTGGTTAGAATGTTTATATATAGAGAGTTTTGGCTTATTTAAAATTCGCCAAGTGGTACTTAAGAACTGTGTATAGTGCATAACTATAGTGTAACTGATCTAACAAACGAAGTCTGATGGAATACTAATTGAACGGAAGGAAGAACGGAACATCAACGCCAAAATAACGATTAAAAAGCTTCTGCGTAGTGCCCACTTAAGATATATGTTACCTGCATTACACGCCTGTCCTCTCCATCCGGATTTACATCCGTTTGTGGAGCAGGTGCCCGAGGTTCTGTTACAGGGTTGGTTGTCGGCACAGTGACACTCGTGATTGCATCTGGTGCCGTAGTATCCAACTCTACAGTCTGGAAATTCACATGAAACATGTTAGTATAATAAGTGAAGCTAACCATGTTTCTTTTATGGTGATTTGAAGTTTTATACTTATTCTTCGCAAATGTAAGAAGGTTAAACAAGTACTTTACGCCTGGGAACTTCTTGGAACAAAATTGTTAACTCGCAACTTTCAGATTCGTTGTACTCTATAAAGTGACCTTTTTCCCAATCTCTTTTTATATCAATCTAGTAATGACTCAAAGGTTAGATTCTAACGCGTCCATAGCATCAAAAGATCATGTCATAATGATGAATTTACCTTATGTTAGTAGATTTTATAACGCTTTAAAACATGAATTAACTTGAGTGATATGTATAATGTTTGCCTTATGCACTTAACATCCGTAACAGTTGTTGTTTTATGTAATGCCATCTGACCTATGTAGATATTGTATTAAACACCCGTTCTTTCAACTGCCTATTCAGCATCTCACAGTACATTGTATTTATAGATTGATATGTTTACTTGAATAAGATCAACATCCGCATACTCAGAAAAACAACATTATAAATTTAATGTCACAGCTAAGATGTAGAGGGTAATTGTGGGTTTTGGTGGAATATCAATTTTAATTCACCAAGTGATGCAGAAAATCCTATTTGCGCCACTCGTGAAAATATTGATTTTCCTCCTCATTCGATGAATTAAAATAATTGATATTCCACTGAAACCCACAATTACCCCCTACATCTTAGCAGTGACATTAAATTTATAATGTTGTTTTTCTGAGTATTCGGATGTTGATCTTATTCATGTAAACATATCAATCTAGAAATACTTTTTTATTCTGTCTAGCTTTACACATTTAAGATAAGTTCATCACAAATTTCACCCTGTGGGGAGCCCCAAATTCCTGAAGTCGCCGTTATAAATCGTTATTTGGTCTAGAAAATAGTCCAATAAAAAACACAAAGATATTGTGTAATCAATCTTTCTTGAACATTTTTTATTTAAAGGTTTAAAACAGCGACAACAACAACAAAACAATTGAAATATCATAAAAAGTTACGACAGTGTATTTCAAACTTAACATTTGAAACGTAGACGCACTGAACGGTGTAAATATCACGTAAGAATACCGCCCAATCGATGATTTTTATAAACGACGAGATGAAATTCTCATCACGCTCTGCAAAAGGGTAAAAGCACATTTAAGAAGAAAATTAATAAAGTAAAACAATGATTCAGTCCGTCACACAATGGTTGTTTCATTGAATCAAATCACTCTCAGATTTTCTTTTTGCATTTTTTTATCATTTTCATTCAGAAAACTTTTAACAAAGAAAGAGACCTTTAATTATGTTGTTCACTATTTCAACTATGGTTGCTTAGGTTGTTTTTTCTATTGGTGCATTTTCAGTAATTTCATGAGGTTACATGTTTTTCATCAATTTCATCATTTAAAAAATCATCAACACCTAATAAATCATAAAAAGACCTAGATAGTATGTCTGTCTATATCCTATATTGCTCTTTCAGTAAAGCAGTCGACAGTGATTTGCCTTGTTTGCATTAACTTTATAAAATCAAAGGGAGGTAATTACGCAAGAATATTATAGCATGACAAGGGAAGTAATTTGGGGCACCAATAAAAGGGGAAGGGGATGCTGGATGTCCCGTTCACCAAACAGTGAAAATTATATAAATGGTAATATTCCCTGTTTCAAACAGTGAAATAACCATTTTTTACTCATATTTTCTTATTTATAGTGGTTATAAGATAAGCTAAATTAACCAGCTGAGTGTAACGTACGACATAAATATATATGTTCTAGACAGCTGACAATAATAACCCCCCAAAAATAATAATAAAAATAAAGGTAAGAATGATCTTATTATATTCCTTATTAAAATCTAGATCTAGCTAATACATTTTGTTATATTTGATATTAAAGAATATAAACATATCATAAATAACACATATTTTATTTCATAATTATGATTTTTTTTAAATATGATATAAATATATAATGTTGTTGAAAACAAAATGATAATCCGCTACTAAGAAAAACAACCACGTTGCAATTCTAACATGAATGTGGTGAGAAAACAACACGGCGACAACAAAGAAATAAAGATTTTCTGTGGATTTAACTAACATACCCCCTTCATAAACTTTGATCTCACAAATCACAAGTACGGTTGCCCTCTCGATAGTGATTGTTGAAGCTACAATGTTCGACAGGTGCGTGTAGAAGACGTATGGTTTTCCAGGGACGGGTTGTAGGTCTCCGAACGCCTTTCCTGACTGTGACGTGTTTGATAGGCGGAGGGTATAATTACTATTTTGGTTATCTTGGTCTGTAGGGAAGCGGTTATAAAATAGAACAAGAATAACAAGAATCAGATAAAAATATGAACGTAAAATGGATGGAACACATACATCGTGTGTAATCATTGCAGCACATGTATACGTTTTTCTTTTCTTTTTTATTTACAACAACAACAACAATAATATGCGATAATTGTCTACTTAGAATGTCTTTTTAAACGTCTTGTCTTTCATTTTTAATGTATAGGATATATTTTAAAGTTTATCTTAGCTTGAAAATTTATTAAACATTTTACCACTTCTCCGAAAGAACTTGACACCACTTATGACATACATCTGAACCAGCTCCAGTCTCCACCAGGATGAAGTGTTAGTTGTGACACTACAGCAAATACATTTGTTCAGCTCTGTCCTCTCCATTAATTCCGTTTTTTAAAAAATATTACAAATTTAAACAGGGATGAAAAATGTGATTCAAACATCTTTCCCTGATGTACATTGTCTATAATTATTTAAGGTAAAATACTACATAAAATTAAAAGTAATAAAACATTTTACCACTTCTCCCGATAAGTTTGACACCACGTATGGGATACATCTGTCCCAGCTCCAGTCTCCACCAGGATTGAGGGGCCAGTGTGACACTGCAGCAATGACAGATGTCCGGTAGTGTGCCATTGGACATGTCTATAGCCAGGCTGGCGTTCATACCCTGATACACAGGGGTCGACATGGATACTGTCAGATGTGGGTGTATTTTAGGCAGCAAGTCTTCATCTGCAGATGATATATATTTTATGTATATATACAAAGCTTAATGATATTGTGTTTAACAGCACACACACACACACACTAGGATATTTAACTTCACATCCATCATTCAAAGCATGTATAATACAAATTGAAAATATAAAAAGACATGCTTTTCTAGACCTATATATCTCTACTGTTATCTTAATCGGTATGTGAAATAAATGACTTTATTGTTGGGTTAAACTATCTCATATCTGAAATATATATTAATCATGCCTAAGCTCTTTATAACTTCAAAATATAATCTGACCCCTGGGTCTAATGGTTTTTATACAGTCAACTCTCGCTACAACAGCAATGTTTGTAAATCACGATTTCGTCGATGGATAGATATTGCCGGATTAACGTGCGAATCTTATTGAAAAGCCCACCCATTTCAATTTCCTGAGTAAGTCGGTACAATCAAGTTTCAAATTAGACCTGTATACCCTGAATGATATTTTGTTATGCATTTAAATGTAATACTAATTCGTATCTTGTATAAGTGATTTTGTTCATAAACCATCTGATTAAACAAATTCTGTTTTACCTGTACAATTATACATTTTTTTTCTTTTTGGACACTACAGAGAAAAGAAAAAAAAGTATACCTTAATAGACATCTGTATTCAAAATGAAAACATTTACTGTCAGATTCTGGACTTAGGGACATTTTTCTTCTTGACAGCTCGGACATTTAAGGAAACTCTCAATATTATATCATCTCCATTTTACGAAACCTGTTTTGCCAATGATTATCGTTTAGAAAAAAAGTATTATTAGGCAAATAAAATATACATGTTAAATTCTTGTTTCGACTCAAAATATTTAAATGTGTACTTATTTGTTACCGTACTAAATTATATCGAGGTCTGGTTTAATCAGTCAGGGTGGCCTAATTCAAAATTTCTCTTAATCAACATATTAACTGAAAGACATATCTCAAAGTTTATTCAAATTTCTAAGAAATAATCTGGTCGATCTTGTCAAATTTAAAATAGTTTGACAGGGTATAGTACAATTTAAAGAAAGTTTTGATTTTAAGCCTTTTAATATAACAGGTACCAAGTATATGTGCTACAGTTCTGACCCGCATATCCGATTTCACACCCATTTGGACATAGACCATCGGTATGGTTACACTGTTCATTGTTGTGACAGTGACATGTTCCGGAACAGTTAAGTTCATATATTTGGTTTGCACATTCTTATAAAAATATTAATCAAAACATAATCGCAAAGCATATATAATACAACATACCGTTATAAAAAGACATTCAGTCCAAGATTTATATGTCTACTTACTGTTGTTGTAACCTACATAGAATTTGAAAAAAGTAGTTAGTTAAGTCATTGTGTAACTTACTGAGTTTTTGCAAATTTGTGGAAAATAATGATTTAATACCATTGTATTAAACACCTTATTATTATTTCTATAACTTACTATCTATGCTGGTTACATTATTATTACATAAAAATGACAGGATGTCATATATTCATATATATCAGATAGTAACTTTCCATCATTTATATGGTGTTTCTTACTTTTTTTTCTTTTTTTTCTTTTTTTTTTTTCGATAACAAGGAGAGACATGCGACATAATTAAGGAATTAATCACCTGTCAGCATCATTAGGCCTGACCACACATGTGGAAGCGGGCAACTGTCATATTCATGTCACAAAACGGAGAACTAAGATATGATTCATAAATTATCCATGTCCACCTAGACCTGTTAAAAAAGAGAGACATGCAGAAATCTGGAGAGACCCTCAGGGGTCCCGAGTGGGAGAAAAGCATGAGACGAGATGATGTGTTGAACATTCTTCGTTCATGATCTCATTCTGAAAATCATTTATTCACACACATTTGGAGGGGTTCAGACAGTGTTCATTCATAAATGATAAGAATTCTCTTACTCATATACACATTAGTTTTCGGCCGCCAGCAGACTTTCAGCGGCCTTACGGAAGACATATATATTTGACAGAAAGACATCATAAGTCATGTATTCCGTCATAAAATGCATATTTGGAGGGGTTCATACAGTTTTCAGTTGTGATTTTTTTCTTTTTACATTATATTATTGTTTCAATACTCGTCCGCAGGTTTTCAGTGGCATTACTGAGAAAATCTGTCTTTGACAGAAAGAAAGGCACGCCCGATATGTATGCAGATGACATAGCAAACTTTGCAAACTATTAATATTACTGATATGTATAAGTGTTGGGGTCTAATACTTATCCCAACTCTTTCTTGGTCTACGGCACAACAAAATCTAGCTTCTCAAGCGCAAAAAGCAACTTTTGCCAAATTAAATATCAAAGACTTTTCGGTAATTTTTAGCCACCGACCTATTTGCATTGTTTGATGCTATGGATAAACCTATTCTTTGCTAGGGGTCTCAAATTTGGTCCATTTTTATGCTACTGTCATGGAAAAAGTTCAAATTTCATTTTGTAAAATATATTTACGAGTGAGCAGTTGTATTAAGGATTGGATGAATGTATTTATCCATGTTTTGAAGAGCGCGAATGTCTGCTGTCTAACATTGTATGTGGGAGTGTGTATGTGCGTGATACATTCTGCGGCTAGCGCATATGTTAAACACAGTCCTCTATCAATTTTATATACATATACATGTAAGAGCTTCAGCAGAGGGGCTAACATTTGTAGACGTACCTGGGCATGTATGCTATTTTTAGATAGATGAATAACATGGGTTATATCAGGGAGGGGGATGCCGCACACAGCATCACTTAGGCCCTATGACCTATATACTGTGCTTAACTGGTTGCAAAAAAAAAGTGGGGCTTGCAAAGCAGCCTCGTTTTATCAGCTAGTTAGCCGCACCCAGACATTCCATTGTCTACTCGGGGTCAGTCTCATTCTTGCATAGTGTAGTCTCTCGCTAATATGAACGGAAAAAAATTATTTACCTAAAGATCTAACTATCGTGATCGGAATTTTAAATTAGAGAAAGGATATAGTGTAAATATATCATATGGACATACAGGATTAAAAAAAAAAAAAAAAAATGCCGGGAAGGAGGGGCAGAAGCATAACGAAAGGTGCGGGAAGTCGGAACCGTTCAGCATCGCCTGATAGGAGTCGCGAATACCGAAGTCGTTCGCCGCACAAACCTAGTGTGACAAAAGATTGGACTATATCTAAACTAAGGACAGAACTTCTTAAAAAGGGAATAGATTTACCAAGAAACACGCCTCAAAAGACTTTATTAAAGCTATATAATCAGCTGTCAGCATATCGAGAGTCACAAGACGGCTTTTCCCAACACACTGATTATGCTGACGTCACAAGCAAAGATGGCGGCGCCCATGAACAATCCGAGACTTTGGATATGATTCAACTACAGCGGCAAACTGGCGAAGTTCAAGCCAATTTGGCCGAACTTTCGCGTCAAATGAACCAACCAGGTAGGCATACTATTCTTCCAGATCAAAATAGTGAACGTTGTGTTAATCAACAAGGTGTTCACTTGCATGATGCGCCGACCACCGTTTGTTTGTTGCCTGAGTCAAATACTCGACGACCTATCGATGAACTTCTACCGGTAAATCTCGTTTCACCAAAATAAAGAATGACATTCTTGCCCACAAACATATCAACTTAGCCTTGATGCTCTTACCGGGTATGGAAAGCAGTAGCGAGACGCAAGTGTTTGACAAGCAGGGCCAACATGTTGTTATCCGGGCTAGTGATAACAGGTTGCACAGACCACTTAACATCCACGAGTTTAGGACTGCATTCAGCAAATTCAGAAATGTACTGTGTGAAGTAGAGCCCTACAGACGCAAAGAATTGGATACATATGCGGAGATGATCGATAATATGTATCGTCAATATGGAGGGACCCATTTTTATGACTACCACACTGCTTTCTCAAGAAAGGCTGAGCAATATGAACTGCAAGGGATTGCAGTTGACTGGTCGTCCTGTGATACAAAACTTTACCTGACCACGTTTTCTGGTTTGCGAAATGTCACTTGCGACACCTGTAACAGCTCAGATCATACAACACGTTTCTGTCCAACGAACGCATCAAATAGAAATACCACTAGTAATCCTAGGCAGCAGGGAAAACACGCTACAAACCAGTATGATGCCTCAAAAATGGACCGCCATGGCCGGCCTAGAATTTTTTACAATGGCAAAGAAGTGTGCAACAATTTCAACGCATCAGGTTGTAAGGCCAACCACAAATATGCTAATATAGTGCACATTTGTGATATTTGCAAAATGGACAACCATCCTGCTTATGAATGCCCCAAAGGAAAATTTAATAACCAGCATGTTCTTAGCAAGAGGCATTGACTAAATACTGAAGAATTCACTTCCATTAATATAGTAAACCTGGAAAAAGAGTTACTTCACCATCCTAACAGGCAATTTGTCGACGGATTGTTAATTGGTTTGCGCCAAGGGTTTGATACTGGTATGAAGGAGCTACCAACCACAAACCTTCACTGTAGGAATCTAAGGTCAGCCATTGAACAACCTGACATTGTATCAAGTTTATTAAAGAAAGAGCTTGACGATGGTTATATTATTGGACCGTTTAGTGAGCCACCATACGACATATACCGCATTAACCCAATTGGCATAGTGGAGAGTAAATACTCGAGGAAACATAGACTGATAGTTGATCTAAGTGCGCCACATGAAAATACAGAACATTCAAGTGTGAACAGTCTCATTGATAAGTCGGAATATTCTGTTTCCTATGTCAGAGTTGATGATGCAATTCAGGTCATTAAAAACTGCGGTCGTGGAGCCTTGCTTTGCAAAACTGATATTGTGGACGCATTTAAATTGATTCCAATTAAACCAGATTTATGGCGTTTTCATGGAATATCCTGGGAAAATAAGTTTTATTTTTTCAGGCGTCTATGCTTTGGTTCTAGAAGCAGTCCAAAGATTTTTTCCTTACTTTCCGAAGCAATTCACTGGATAGCTACAAATAATTATGGAATTCCGCACTTACTGTACCTCTTAGATGACTTCTTGTCGATTGTACCAAGTGTTCAAGATGGTCTTCGAAACATGGCTCTGTTGACACATGTCTTTGGGACGTTAAATATAAAGATCCATCCAAATAAAACATTAGGTCCAGACAAAAAAATGACATTCCTTGGAATTGACCTAGATTCAAATGAAATGGTAGCATCGCTACCTAGGGAAAAGATTGTTAGGATACAGTCAATTCTTGATGACGTCTGCGACAAATCTTCAATTACAAAACGAAAGCTGTTGTGTGTTTTGGGTCATCTTAATTTTGCTTCTCGTGTGATAGTGCCAGGGAGAAGTTTTGTATCATATCTTTTGACTCTTGCTGCATCAGTTAAAAAGCTCCACCATCATGTAAGATTGAATCAGGATTGCCTAACCGACATCAAAATGTGGCAGAAGTTTCTACAGAACTGGAATAGAATATCCTTTTTCTACGATGACCAAGTAACTGAATCAGCTGACATGCAGCTGTATACTGATGCCAGTGGTAGATATAGATATGGAGGATATTATCAGGGAAAATGGTTTTCAGAAACATGGCCTGAAGATTTACCAAAGTTAGGGGAAAAAGACATGTCTATAGCTCTCATGGAAATGATACCAATTGTTGTCAGTGTTGTGCTTTGGCACAAATCATGGGCAAAGAAACGAATTGTGTTTCATTGTGACAATCAAGCTACTGTGGCAATTATTTCTAAGGGTCGCAGTAAATCTCCAGCTATCATGAAATTGATGCGTCGATTAACATGGTGTGCAGCCTTAGGCAATCTCATTATTCATGCAAGACATATTCCAGGTAAAAACAATATTTTAAGTAATTGTCTCTCTCGATTGCAGGTAGACCGGTTCAAGAAGTTAGCCCCAAATGCGGACAAATGTCCAACAAAGGTCCCACCTCTCTCGGAGCTTTATCTTGCTTAGATGAAACAGTGGCCAAATTATGGAATGCTTCATTATCTAAAGGTACCATCAATCTCTACACATCAGCTTATAAACTCTTCAAGGCATTCTTAGAACAGCATTCGTTATGGCCAGACAATAATCCAGTCCCGCCAGCTGTTTGTGAACAAACATTGATTTATTTTGTCGCATTCTGTGCTAGAAGACGATTACGTCATGACACAATTAAACAGTATTTGTCAGGCATACGCTACTACTACCTAAAGTTTGGCGTTCAGCCCCCACTAGCAACACCTACGGAACTTTCTCAACTACAGATGGTATTGCGAGGTGTAAAGAAATGTCAATGTAATATCAACATGGACAGATTGCCTATCACCTATACAATTTTAAGAGATATGTTTAAGGAAATTTGTAGCGGTTTTGTAGGTGTTTATGAAGGAATGATGCTAAAAGCAGTCTGTAGTCTTGCATTCTTTGGTTTTTTGAGATGTGGAGAGTTCACAGTACAAGGTCGTAATCCAGAAAAGTTAGCTTATCTTATACTTGGAGACATACAGTTCAGTAATGACGATTCAATGTACTGGTTAAACTTGAGAAACTCTAAAGCAGACATATTTCGTACAGGTGTTGCAATTTCAATCCACGCTACCAACACAGAAGTGTGCCCAGTTAGAGCTATGGCCCGGTACATGAATCTCAGATTGAGATCAGGCGCACACTCATTCGACCCTCTCTTCATCACCAGCAAAGGAACGATTCTTTGCAGGGAACTTTTTATTACGAAATTAAAAACACTGTTAACGAAGTTAGGCTTCAATTCTGGTCTTTACTCCGGTCATAGTTTCCGAATTGGAGCAGCTACTTCGGCAGCAAAAGCTCACATTCCGGATCATCTGATCAAGACCATGGGGAGATGGTCTTCAAACTGCTACGCGAGATACATCAGGGCTGACGCAAGTTCCATTCGCCAAGCTCAACAGCGGATGTGTTTAATTCCATTATGAGTTTGTCCGAGAGGTATACGAGTGTTTTTAGTATATCTCTCCCGTTGCTCCTTAGGTGTTAGCTGGAGGAGCTAGTAGTCAGTATACTCCGTGGTTTAGATTTCAGATAGGTCTTATATCCTACCAAATTAAGTTTTATTCCCAGAGAAGCATGAGTGTTCATAATACTTCTCTATAAAGGCATTGATAGGTAGATAGATAATTCGACTGATGTCATGGGAGATACGAGTGTTCGTAGTACCTCCCTACGTGGAAATTTAGTAGGCCAGTAAATTAGTGTATATTTTGTGAATCCCCATAGCTTTCCTGTGTTTTCTAAATCATCGAGAGGTACGAGTGTTTGTAGTACTTCTCTATATGGTCATTGATAGGTTTAAGTCTGTCTTCCATCGGATCTCGATCAACCAGTTTTGAACTTTGGATTTCATCCATGAATTCAGTCTACTACAACTGCTTCAGATCGAATATATGACCTTTCCTATTTCAATTCTTGAACCCGACACGGTTATAATTACTGTCAAATTGTCGATATAAAAGTACTATACTAGTCTAAGCATAGCCGTCAGGTACTGAAGTCACTCAGATATTTACTATGTACATTTGAAAATTTTGTATGTATTTCAAAAAACATTTTATCTTTCGTTTCGGTGGTGTGGTGTCTTTATTTGGGGGCTCTCGCTCCGTTCATTGCCTTACAACAAACTCGCTCGTTTTGGCCACTATATAACTCTTGCTTATATATAGCCCCCAATAAATCACAGACTTGAACCAGGGTGAGCACCTCAGTGTGTTCACTGCCTATTCTGGTCAACATACGAGTCTGGCCTTCCCAACGGGTTCGAGTCTGTGGTTCATTGATACATGGCTTTGGCTGCTCTATCTTGCTTAGCATCCAGTCTCTTGTACTTGCAAAGGTCAAACATGCAATTTTGTACAATATCGACCATGACCACATTGCATGTTTCAGCCTTACGGCTACCATCATGAACTGTCATCAGCCTTACGGCTACCCACAGGTCTGTGGAACTGCCATCAGCCTTACGGCTACCTTCAATTCCACAGAACTGCCTTAGTGAGTGCAAGCCTCACTGCCTGGTCATGGTCGCCGCAGCCGGGTCGCCAGCTTGCTGCAATGAATGGTGCTAGTCAAGCCCCCTTTCGCCATATTTGATATAACTATTGTATGTTTGTTATTAATCGATTTATATTAAATCATTAACATTGCAGATTGCCTTATCTTTGTCATTTGTGCTCTTTAAAGGATTGGATGAATGTATTTATCCATGTTTTGAAGAGCGCGAATGTCTGCTGTCTAACATTGTATGTGGGAGTGTGTATGTGCGTGATACATTCTGCGGCTAGCGCATATGTTAAACACAGTCCTCTATCAATTTTATATACATATACATGTAAGAGCTTCAGCAGAGGGGCTATCATTTGTAGACGTACCTGGGCATGTATGCTATTTTTAGATAGATGAATAACATGGGTTATATCAGGGAGGGGGATGCCGCACACAGCATCACTTAGGCCCTATGACCTATATACTGTGCTTAACTGGTTGCAAAAAAAAAGTGGGGCTTGCAAAGCAGCCTCGTTTTATCAGCTAGTTAGCCGCACCCAGACATTCCATTGTCTACTCGGGGTCAGTCTCATTCTTGCATTGTGTAGTCTCTCGCTAACCACCATCCACCCCACCACCACCATTTTGTTTTTTCTCATTTGGAGCTTGGCGAGTGCTGTCTGTTGCATCCTATAAGGTCACACGGCCACTATATAACTCTTGGTTATATATAGCCCCCAATAAATCACAGACTTGAACCAGGGTGAGCACCTCAGTGTGTTCACTGCCTACTCTGGTCAACATACGAGTCTGGCCTTTCCAACGGGTTCGAGTCTGTGGTTCATTGATACATGGCTTTGGCTGCTCTATCTTGCTTAGCATCCAGTCTCTTGTACTTGCAAAGGTCAAACATGCAAGCTTGTACAATATCGACCATGACCACATTGCATGTTTCAGCCTTACGGCTACCATCATGAACTGTCATCAGCCTTACGGCTACACACAGGTCTGTGGAACTGCCATCAGTCTTACGGCTACCTTCAATTCCACAGAACTGCCTTAGTGAGTGCAAGCCTCACTGCCTGGTCATGGTCGCCGCAGCCGGGTCGCCAGCTTGCTGCAATGAATGGTGCTAGTCAAGCCCCCTTTCGCCATATTTGATAAAACTATTGTATGTTTGTTATTAATCGATTTGTATTAAATCATTAACATTGCAGATTGCCTTATCTTTGTCATTTGTGCTCTTTAAAAGACTCCGTGGATGGCCCCTAACTTATCAATCAAGTATGCTTACAATAACCGGCTTATCCAACCAGTGTGTGATGCACACAGTGAACGGTTGACCTACTTTACATAAAAGAACATATACTTTTTGTTTGTGATACTGTTTGTGAGCACCTGACCTAGGTATGAATAGAATCTGTCAAATTATCAATAGAGGAATGAGTTACATACAAATTGCGGAACGTCCATTGTTTTAGGTGAATGTGGACGCTTACCACTATGTGCATCCTATACACACTGTATTAAATATTGATGTCAATTATTAGTACTTCCTTCACATAGATACCCAAAGAATTGTTATCCAATCCTAAAGAAACTGGACGACGCACCTCGTGTTAAACATTTACTGTATACATACGGATTTGGTTACGTGTGGATAGCACAGGAAGTAGGGAATATTAAACTTTTTGTTTCTGAATTTCTGCAAAGAATCTCTGACATCAAGAATCAAGAATGGCATAGATCTGTCAGTCTGATAGATGTTATCATTACAGAGAAGTCAATTTTAATTTTTTGAATTTCCGTCTAATTCTACATCCGGTTTACTTTTAATAACCTCAAAAAAAATGATATTTCAACCCCTTATCATTATGTTTTTGTCCTGAAATATATTGAAATTTCTAAGGAATAGATGTTTTTTTTCAAATTCAGCAAATATCTATTTATTTCGAAGAAACAGTACTTTTATTGCAGAAAATCTGTTTAATTTTTTTCCTGTTCTCCTTCAAAAAGCTTAAAATCTGTAATACAAATTTCTTTATATTTTTTTATTAGTACGATATTTCCTCAACTTAAAACGGCTTTTTTAGAAAATCGTAAAATTTTTTGGAAACCGGAATTATTTCTTATATATATTTTTTCATTTGATAACCCAAAATAAAATACCTGTCATTTGTTATTCATAAAGTAAAATATAAACAATATGTGCAGAAATCAAACTAGTCTGTGTTTTGGCTTGTTTCTAAATGAATTTCTCGAAACTCAGCTCCTTTTCGGTAATTACAGTACGTTTTACTCTTACTTGTAACAACTCGGAAGCGGTGCTAGAGTAAAGATTTTCTAGGCTGTGATAAAAGCCATCGTTCATTTTGGGTTAAAAAATTGTGCTACATTATCAACGAAATCATCAAAGGATTTGAAAATAAAGGTAAAGTACGTTTTCATGAACTAGTTCTTTACAACAAATGTATTATATTTTGAGTAAAATGTTTATATTACTTAGTTTTTAGGGACTGTCTATCAACTGTCATAATTCTGCGCGCGCTATTTTCATTGCACATGATATTCTTGAAATGTCAAAACTAGGAGGTTGAAATGGTTTATTTGATAGACACCCGTTTTTAAAATATACTTTTTCATCTGAAGAAGAAATGAACCTTTTATTGAGACGCCTTCCAAACGATTTAATCGCCATCATTATCATACGCATGCAGACGACTGTGTAAAGATTTGTAAATTGAAAGATAATGAGATCTTTTACACTCTTTTTAAGGTATAATAACAGGAATAATTATGATGTTTCACTAGCAAAATCAATACACAATTAAGTCCGTTCATCTTCTTCTTGTGTCAATTTGTTTTCTAACTTTTACCCAGTGACCTCGTGTTTTGAAAGAGGTTTGTTTCAAAAGCGTTATTAACAGTTTATATGAACGACAGAACAGTACTGTAGTCAATATCTGACATGACATCCTTACATTTTCAGTTTCATTTCATGATTATTACAATAATGAGCTTCTTTACATCCACAGAAAATTAATTTCTTTTAAATAAAATTGATTTTTTATGATAAAATCAATATTAAAATATTTAGCTCTACTTTTATTATAAAACTATATGCAGTGTAAATTTACCTTATTAGTATGCTGTTTGAAACATATTTTATTACAGAAATGTACAAATCCTTATTGAAAATTCTGAGTTCCAAATTAAGTCAAATTGCTGAATTTTTCTGATAACAAAGGCCCTGTTCCCCTCCCCAGTTTGTCTGGACAACATGTTTTTTTGTCTTTCTGTTGTTTTTTTCGGGTGCATTTTAGTGACATAATCTTAACCATGACTTTTCATCAAAAAGAATAACCAAATTTGACAATTCATTCTATGCATGGTTTCTTGTTCCTAATCTAGTTTTACATTGTGGAAAATTAATAGGAGTTTGCATAAATGAACATTTTTAAATACATTATTTGTGTTAGGTCCAAATCAAGATTTGTGAAACAAAACAATGGTATAAATAGTCACACAGCAGTGTTATGTGAAGGTAAGAGAAAAATGAAAAAATGCATCACTTTCCATGGAAATTATTCTGCTGCACAAGTCTATAAAAATGAAATTAAAAAAATATACAAATAGCAATGTTCTTTATACAAGGCATGCATATGTATTTTATTTTCTTAAACTTAGGAGAGAAATAAACCAAAATGAGTTGATCCTGAAAAAAAAATGATTCAAGACAAGAATGCTTGTTGAAAGTAGGAAAAAAACCTAATGAATTTCATGTAAACTGCAGACCACAAAAAAATTAAATGTACTGTATTAAGTGTATTTTACTATTTATGTGAAATTGTAGTCTGTGCTTGACAAAAATAGTCATTCAGATCAACATACAGCACACGAAACAAGCAGTATTACTTACAGTGACAGTTGTGTTGAAGAAGAAAAAGAAAAGAAAAACTGTCAGTGAACGATAATGTTTGAAAAAGAATAAAATTAATGAGAATATTACAATATATTGATGGAATGTTTGACTTTGGAATTAAGCTGGTTGGGTTTGAGTTTATATTCTGTTAAATATTTCCACTGAAGATGTGAGCATGTTATAATTTATTTCATACTCATGATCATTATTACTTCTTTTCAGATTGCAGAAAGCAGACAAAGGTGTATGCTCTCATTTCAAAGTCAGACATTGCTGAATGTTGAAATTATTTGTAATATCATAAATGTAATCTTAAAATATCAATAAACAACTAAAATATTTTGTGTCATTATTCAGTGTGTGTGTGTATGTTATAGAGAAGCCTTATAATTGTACTCTTTTATACTTCAAGATCAATACATTAAAATTTTCAAAAAGAAAATTAAATTCAAACAAATACTCTGAATAGAAAATCAAAGTCAAACAATTAAATGCTCTTAAAAGTTATCTGGAAATTACTCATCTAAGCTTAAAAATAATGATATTTTTAATGAAATCTACACAATATACTTACAAACAAGATAAACAGATTCATAAGTTTAGTTTAATATTGTAAGTTCTACTCAAACTTGGAAACAAGTTCTTACAACTTACAGGCTCATTGGCTGGACCAGTATTTTGTGACTGCACTGGGGAAGGTGTATATGTTTAAACCTATATTGTATATGAAAACGATATAATTATTTTAAGGGCATGATTAAAAAATGGGTTCATTGATGAGCAACTGAACCACAAACAGGCCCCTACTCATTTTAATCAAGAAGGAGGAGGAATTTTTTTTCTGATGATGAATAAGTTTTAATGTCCAAATAACATAGGAATGGAGTTGTATGTGTGTGTGTAAATAAAGATTATTGCATAGATAAGTATAGGAAATGACACTCAAAGTCAATGTTAATTTACATTAAACCCAAACTTAAATTTAACAAAAGATTTCTCTTTATACATAAATATTTAATTCATATGCATTTGCATTTGTTTTGCTGATTCTCACTGCTTTTAAAACCTTCAATGACTGTATAACACACACACACATACGCACACACACACTGCTTTAGCATTGTGATAAATGTGTATTTGCATGTTCCCGTGTTATTCACAGACTGTACTGATATTTATTGCGTGTAAATTTAAATAAAGATGAGAATAAAAGATGTCGATCAGTTAAGTGAAATATAAAGAAAGAGGGAGAGCGAGCGAAAGTGCATATATTTACATCATTCCCAGCACATTTTAACCATTATGTTGATATACAAAAATACATGTAATGTAAATCATGAGTGGAAAAGATAAAAAAGTCATTTCCATGACATTTTTAGGTGTAATTCGGAATTTTATCCCATGGTAGTGAAATGCAGATCGCAACCAAAGTGCAGCATACAAAATATCTCTCTTTATCCCCCCCTCTCTCTCTCTCTCTCTGGTAAACTTTTATAACGCCCCTCATTGAATACACATTCTGCCGTTTCGAATTTTGTAACCGTGTAAATTTCATAATGACGCAATGACAGTGGCTAAACATAGACAAGAGTGTGTCAAGCACCCTGGTTTAAGTAGTCATTTTATTTCTTCAATTGTGTATCGTCTATTATGATGTCAAGTCAGAAACTAATCTTTCATAAATAAACAAAGTAGCCGCCGATAGAAAAAAAAATGTAGATGTTGGCGGACTATACTAACGTCGTTAAGGTGTCGTTAAGATACAGGAATATGATGCAATGGAAATCCTACTGAATATATCTGTTGTTGAGTATTAATACCATCTATATTTTTAGTGTGAGATATATACTGTCATAAGAAACCAATATTTATGAAATTGTTATCATGGAAATAGTAATTTAGAGGATATGTACAGGCTTATGAAATCTAATAACGAGAATGTCATTCGAAAATTAGCCTTGTATGTTATCATTAATAATATGCATTTTATACTTTCAATGTACACAACTCTACATTGTTCTTTGTAACATGTTTACTAATGTGGATTTTGGGCCGATGGCCTTTATTTACAAATAAAACATTATTTTCTGTTCTGTGTCAGATTCTATTACATTTTGCTCTGGTAAGTAATGTAATCTGAATAATTTTAATATGTTTTGGATATTTTGTCTTTGTAACTCCGGATAGAGCGATATTTTTATTGTTTGTTTATATGTACTGTGCATAAAATACCAGAATGTATAGTTCATAAAATTGGTAAAGGTTGACCCGCATATCAACCCTGCCCCGGTCTAAACTTAAACACCGAAACAAAATCTTAATCATAACACTATCGTATCATTGTTGTAACAGTGACATCTACCGGAACAGTTGCGTCCAAATGTTGGCTGTGGACACTCTAATGGAAAAATATTTAAACATATGAGCAAGCAATAACTATTTGTATGGCATAATACAAAAGACATCAATATCGCGATGTTTCATTCAAAACTGATTGAGATCTTTCTACTATCTACTGGTGTTTCGATACATAAAATACAGCTTTAAAATCATACAAGATTCAGTAAACACGTGTCATTTTTTAGATGTGTTTTACTGAAGAATATATAAAAGGTACCCATTGCGTTCGTCAGAATGAGTCTTGACATATAGACACACATATTTGATGCATACAGGTTTTTACATTTTTGATATGCGATGACAAATCAATGATAAGCAAGACCGTGATAATCATGTAAGCTGAGGGATTATAATTAGCGATGAAAAGGTTAAAAGGTTAAAAATGATATTTACATATACAGGGACATATATATATATATATATTAAGACAGAATCAACTATATGATAATAAGATATACCTTAACCAACATCAATGACACATAAATGCGTGTATTTTTAATTAATGACATGCAATTCAATTTGGAGAAGAACTTGGATGATTCGGCTAGTTGGGCTTATTGTGTAGCAGAGTGGTAAACAATGCTTTAGCGACATTTTAGACATTCGGGCACTATATGTGAATATAACAGATGCAAAGCAGTCTCATGGTTATGATAAGCTGTCGTATTATGACACAAGGTGAACCAACCCTGGTACTGCCGTTATTATAGTGAACGAAAGTGAGAAAATTGTACCAGAACTAACTTCATGGGATGTAGTGTGTCGCAGCTCACGTACAAGAACGAACGTTCTTACCACTCGGTCACCGAGATTCGTTTGTGTAGAATGGTAATGATAATTATGAAAAGCCTTATGAAAAAAGCCACGAGAAACATCATTAACTAGAAAAGAATACATTATACAAATTTCACATTGTATATAGAAAGAATTTATTGTCGGTGCAAAAAAAAAAAAAAATACTTTCAGCTTAAACCATTATTAAAACGTATATTAAGAGAAGTCATTAAACTCCAAACCTTGATCACATGTAGATCCGGTATATCCGGCTGCACATCTTCCGGGACACTGACCGGTAACCTTGTCACACGTGGTGTTGCCCTGGAGACAGTGTCCACAGGGCAAGCAGCTGACACCGTAAGTCCCAGCAGAACACGCTGTCAAATTACATGTATTTATCCCGTATATTGAATATATGGCACCAGCGATAATTTTCTTAATCTTAATTTAGAATTGATATCTAAGATAAAATTAAAAATATGTTAGTTCTAAATATGAAAGTGCGTTTTATTTATTGCTCTTCGATGGATTTTCTAGGAACAACAGTGGAATATATCTTGATAATGTCACTGTTTTGAACAGTGAAATTATCAGGAAAACAGTGAAATTATCAGGAACTTGAACCTGACCAAACGTTATAAACTGATCGGAGCTCAATTGTGCTGGGTTTTACGCAAGAAATGACATCATAAATAACGTCACGCACACAAAGTAATCCCGTCATTGACGTCTTTTGTGAATAACACAGATAATTTCTGGTCTTAAATGTATGGGAAAAAAAAGAGAAAGAAATGTTGTTTTGGTGCAAGATCGATGTATAAATCCATTCGTGAACATAAAAATATGCATTTTCAACCGGGGCCTTGCTACTCGTGAAAATATCACTTTTTATTTTCACTCAGTGAAATTATTAAACGATCTTACACCAAAACAATCAATGATCCTCTAAATAAATACTGAAAAAGAATTTACGACTTTATATTCAGAAACACGGTTCTTAAGATTTGTTATTAGTCACCCGGAAAACTTAATCACATGTAATTTAGATATGTTGTTACATCATATATACAAGAAAACGGTGTGTCCTACAAACTGTTTGCAATTAAATGAGAACTCCAATAAATCGATGCAACACCCGTTGACATTACGTGGCGATTTCGTGGTGACCAGAAATACGATAAAAGAAGAGTCGAACTACAAATATGACAAATAACACATCCGCACTATATGGTTTTCTCAGAAAGAGAGAGAGAGAGGGGGGGGGTATTTTGAAATGAAGGTCAAACTGTCTATTTTAAAGTACAGTGGTCACGCGATTCCTCAATATGCCGATTCACTGAATACCGGCGATGACTCGAGCTACAACCCCGGTAGTTTTATTTAGCCCTTCTATTTCTAAATACATTTATGGTCGATTCTTCAAACATGCGATTTTGGAATCCTCGAGTTCCGTGATAATATATCCTATATTATTTCTATGCAATTCCTCAAAGTTGATAACAAAACCTATCTGCATCTCCTTGACAAGCATACCCCGGCCCTATGACCACCTGTCCCTGTAATTAACACCTTGGACGAGATGGTTTTGTATATGTATTTGTTTTCACACATCGTCAAACCTCCGAATGTGAATAGGCGAATGAATATACTAATACGGACATATAAAACGTATTTTCGCATCCACTGATCATGTAACAAACCGTGACGGGTGTGCATGATTAATCATTTGTCATAAAAGGAGCCGATTTTGTTTGTTTGTGCGTTGTTCTTTTTCTCTGTAATCATTAATTTGGAGAATCATGACAAAATGTTCAGAGTTTATTAAAAGAACGTAAAGAATACGCAACGCCGCCTTGTATACAAACTAAAACAAAGGGTTTCAATCAAATAATCGGTAATAAAGAACTTATTTCTGACGTAATTCTCACATTGAAAGCTATGATTGTGTTATCTTTGTAATGGTTAAATATATTCTATAATATTGAAGGCTAAACGTTACAAAATAATTAATGAAAAGACGACGTAAAGGTATCAGTAAATATAAATGTATTGAATTTTGACATATAAATAATTCCTAAAATACGGCGATTCTTCGAATTTTTTTTTTTTTTCAGATCCCGTCCGACCTCGAGAAATTGCGTGAGAAAATTGTACCAGAACTAACTTCATGGGATGTAGTGTGTCGCAGCTCACGTACAAGAACGAACGTTCTTTCCACTCGGTCACCGAGATTCGTTTGTGTAGAATGGTAATGATAATTATGAAAAGCCTTATGAAAATAGCCACGAGAAACATTAACTAGAAAAGAATACATTATACAAACTTCACACTGTATAAAGAAATAATTTATTGTCGGTGCAAAAAAATAGACTTTCAGCTTAAATCATTATTTAAACGTATATTAAGAGACATCATTAAACTCCATACCTTGGTCACATGTAGATCCGGTATATCCCGCTGCACATCCTCCGGGACACTGACCGGTGACCTTGTCACACGTGGTGTTGCCCTGGAGACAGTGTCCACAGGGCGAGCAGCTGACACCGTAAGTCCCAGCAGAACACTCTGTTGAATTGATTATCCCGTATATTGAATATATGGCACCAGCGATAATTTTCTTAATCTTAATTTAGAATTGATATCTAAGATGAAATTAAAAATATGTTAGTTCTAAATATGAAAGTGCGTTTTATTTATTGCTCTTTGGTGGATTTTCTAAGAACAACAGTGGAATATATCTTGATAATGTCACTGTTTTGAACAGTGAAATTATCAGGAAAACAGTGAAATGATCAGGAACTTGAACCTGACCAAACGTTATAAACTGATCGGAGCTCAATTGTGCTGGGTTTTACGCAAGAAATGACATCATAAATAACGTCACGCACACAAAGCAATCCCGTCATTGACGTCTTTTGTGAATAACACAGATAATTTCTGGTCTTAAATGTATGGAAAAAAAAAGAGAAAGAAATGTTGTTTTGGTGCAAGATCGATGTATAAATCCATTCGTGAACATAAAAATATGCATTTTCAACCGGGGCCTTGCTACTCGTGAAAATATCACTTTTTATGTTCACTCAGTGAAATTATTAAACGATCTTACACCAAAACAATCAATGATCCTCTATATAAATACTGAAAAAGAATTTTCGACTTTATATTCAGAAACACGGTTCTTAAGATTTGTTATTAGTCACCCGGAAAACATAATCACATGTAATTTAGATATGTTGTTACATCATATATACAAGAAAACGGTGTGTCCTACAAACTGTTTGCAATTAAATGAGAACTCCAATAAATCGATGCAACACCCGTTGACATTACGTGGCGATTTCGTGGTGACCAGAAATACGATAAAAGAAGAGTCGAACTACAAATATGACAAATAACACATCCGCACTATATGGTTCTCTCAGAAAGAGAGAGAGAGAGAGAGAAGGGGGGGGTATTTTGAAATGAAGGTCAAACTGTCTATTTTAAAGTACAGTGGTTACGCGATTCCTCAATATGGCGATTCATTGAATACCGACGATGACTCGAGCTACAACCCCGGTAGTTTTATTTAGCCCTTCTATTTCTAAATACATTTATGGTCGATTCTTCAAACATGCGATTTTGGAATCCTCGAGTTCCGTGATAATATATCCTATATTATTTCTATGCAATTCCTCAAAGTTGATAACAAAACCTATCTGCATCTCCTTGACAAGCATACCCCGGCCCTATGACCACCTGTCCCTGTAATTAACACCTTGGACGAGATGGTTTTGTATATGTATTTGTTTTCACACATCGTCAAACCTCCGAATGTAAATAGGCGAATGAATATACTAATACGGACATGTAAAACGTATTTTCGCATCCACTGATCATGTAACAAATCGTGACGGGTGTGCATGATTAATCATTTGTCATAAAAGGAGCCGATTTTGTTTGTTTGTGCGTTGTTCTTTTTCTCTGTAATCATTAATTTGGAGAATCATGACAAAATGTTCAGAGTTTATTAAAAGAACGTAAAGAATACGCAACGCCGCCTTATATACAAACTAAAACAAAGGGTTTCAATCAAATAATCGGTAATAAAGAACTTATTTCTGACGTAATTCTCACATTGAAAGCTATGATTGTGTTATCTTTGTAATGGTTAAATATATTCTATAATATTGAAGGCTAAACGTTACAAAATAATTAATGAAAAGACGACGTAAAGGTATCAGTAAATATAAATGTATTGAATTTTGACATATAAATAATTCCTAAAATACGGCGATTCTTCGAATTTATTTTTTTTTCAGATCCCGTCCGACCTCGAGAAATTGCGTGAGAAAATTGTACCAGAACTAACTTCATGGGATGTAGTGTGTCGCAGCTCGCGTACAAGAACGAACGTTCTTTCCACTCGGTCACCGAGATTCGTTTGTGTAGAATGGTAATGATAATTATGAAAAGCCTTATGAAAATAGCCACGAGAAACATCATTAACTAGAAAAGAATACATTATACAAACTTCACACTGTATAAAGAAATAATTTATTGTCGGTGCAAAAAAATAGACTTTCAGCTTAAATCATTATTTAAACGTATATTAAGAGACATCATTAAACTCCATACCTTGGTCACATGTAGATCCGGTATATCCCGCTGCACATCCTCCGGGACACTGACCGGTGACCTTGTCACACGTGGTGTTGCCCTGGAGACAGTGTCCACAGGGCGAGCAGCTGACACCGTAAGTCCCAGCAGAACACTCTGTTGAATTGATTATCCCGTATATTGAATATATGGCACCAGCGATAATTTTCTTAATCTTAATTTAGAATTGATATCTAAGATGAAATTAAAAATATGTTAGTTCTAAATATGAAAGTGCGTTTTATTTATTGCTCTTCGATGGATTTTCTAGGAACAACAGTGGAATATATCTTGATAATGTCACTGTTTTGAACAGTGAAATTATCAGGAAAACAGTGAAATGATCAGGAACTTGAACCTGACCAAACGTTATAAACTGATCGGAGCTCAATTGTGCTGGGTTTTACGCAAGAAATGACATCATAAATAACGTCACGCACACAAAGCAATCCCGTCATTGACGTCTTTTGTGAATAACACAGATAATTTCTGGTCTTAAATGTATGAAAAAAAAAAAGAGAAAGAAATGGTGCAAGATCGATGTATAAATCCATTCGTGAACATAAAAATATGCATTTTCAACCGGGGCCTTGCTACTCGTGAAAATATCACTTTTTATGTTCACTCAGTGAAATTATTAAACGATCTTACACCAAAACAATCAATGATCCTCTATATAAATACTGAAAAAGAATTTTCGACTTTATATTCAGAAACACGGTTCTTAAGATTTGTTATTAGTCACCCGGAAAACATAATCACATGTAATTTAGATATGTTGTAACATCATATATACAAGAAAACGGTGTGTCCTACAAACTGTTTGCAATTAAATGAGAACTCCAATAAATCGATGCAACACCCGTTGATATTACGTGGCGATTTCGTGGTGACCAGAAATACGATAAAAGAAGAGTCGAACTACAAATATGACAAATAACACATCCGCACTATATGGTTCTCTCAGAAAGAGAGAGAGAGAGAGAGAGAGGGGGGGGGGTATTTTGAAATGAAGGTCAAACTGTCTATTTTAAAGTACAGTGGTCACGCGATTCCTCAATATGGCGATTCATTGAATACCGGCGATGACTCGCCCCGGTTTTATTTAGCCCTTCTATTTCTAAAGACATTTATGGTCGATTCTTCAAACATGCGATTTTGGAATCCTCGAGTTCCGTGATAATATATCCTATGTTATTTCTATGCAATTCCTCAAAGTTGATAACAAAACCTATCTGCATCTCCTTGACAAGCATACCCCGGCCCTATGACCACCTGTCCCTATTATTAACACCTTGGTCGAGATGGTTTTGTATATGTATTTGTTTTCACACATCGTCAAACCTCCGAATGTAAATAGGCGAATGAATATACTAATACGGACATGTAAAACGTATTTTCGCATCCACTGATCATGTAACAAACCGTGACGGGTGTGCATGATTAATCATTTGTCATAAAAGGAGCCGATTTTGTTTGTTTGTGCGTTGTTCTTTTTCTCTGTAATCATTAATTTGGAGAATCATGACAAAATGTTCAGAGTTTATTAAAAGAACGTAAAGAATACGCAACGCCGCCTTATATACAAACTAAAACAAAGGGTTTCAATCAAATAATCGGTAATAAAGAACTTATTTCTGACGTAATTCTCACATTGAAAGCTATGATTGTGTTATCTTTGTAATGGTTAAATATATTCTATAATATTGAAGGCTAAACGTTACAAAATAATTAATGAAAAGACGACGTAAAGGTATCAGTAAATATAAATGTATTGAATTTTGACATATAAATAATTCCTAAAATACGGCGATTCTTCGAATTTATTTTTTTTTCAGATCCCGTCCGATCTCGAGAAATTGCGTGAGAAAATTGTACCAGAACTGACTTCATGGGATGTAGTGTGTCGCAGCTCGCGTACAAGAAAGAACGTTCTTTCCACTCGGTCACCGAGATTCGTTTGTGTAGAATGGTAATGATAATTATGAAAAGCCTTATGAAAATAGCCACGAGAAACATCATTAACTAGAAAAGAATACATTGTACAAACTTCACACTGTATAAAGAAATAATTTATTGTCGGTGCAAAAAAATAGACTTTCAGCTTAAATCATTATTTAAACGTATATTAAGAGACATCATTAAACTCCATACCTTGGTCACATGTAGATCCGGTATATCCCGCTGCACATCCTCCGGGACACTGACCGGTGACCTTGTCACACGTGGTGTTGCCCTGGAGACAGTGTCCACAGGGCGAGCAGCTGACACCGTAAGTCCCAGCAGAACACTCTGTTGAATTAATTATCCCGTATATTGAATATATGGCACCAGCGATAATTTTCTTAATCTTAATTTAGAATTGATATCTAAGATGAAATTAAAAATATGTTAGTTCTAAATATGAAAGTGCGTTTTATTTATTGCTCTTCGATGGATTTTCTAGGAACAACAGTGGAATATATCTTGATAATGTCACTGTTTTGAACAGTGAAATTATCAGGAAAACAGTGAAATGATCAGGAACTTGAACCTGACCAAACGTTATAAACTGATCGGAGCTCAATTGTGCTGGGTTTTACGCAAGAAATGACATCATAAATAACGTCACGCACACAAAGTAATCCCGTCATTGACGTCTTTTGTGAATAACACATATAATTTCTGGTCTTAAATGTATGAAAAAAAAGAGAAAGAAATGTTGTTTTGGTGCAAGATCGATGTATAAATCCATTCGTGAACATAAAAATATGCATTTTCAACCGGGGCCTTGCTACTCGTGAAAATATCACTTTTTATGTTCACTCAGTGAAATTATTAAACGATCTTACACCAAAACAATCAATGATCCTCTATATAAATACTGAAAAAGAATTTTCGACTTTATATTCAGAAACACGGTTCTTAAGATTTGTTATTAGTCACCCGGAAAACATAATCACATGTAATTTAGATATGTTGTTACATCATATATACAAGAAAACGGTGTGTCCTACAAACTGTTTGCAATTAAATGAGAACTCCAATAAATCGATGCAACACCCGTTGATATTACGTGGCGATTTCGTGGTGACCAGAAATACGATAAAAGAAGAGTCGAACTACAAATATGACAAATAACACATCCGCACTATATGGTTCTCTCAGAAAGAGAGAGAGAGAGAGGGGGGGGGATATTTTGAAATGAAGGTCAAACTGTCTATTTTAAAGTACAGTGGTCACGCGATTCCTCAATATGGCGATTCATTGAATACCGGCGATGACTCGAGCTACAACCCCGGTAGTTTTATTTAGCCCTTCTATTTCTAAATACATTTATGGTCGATTCTTCAAACATGCGATTTTGGAATCCTCGAGTTCCGTGATAATATATCCTATATTATTTCTATGCAATTCCTCAAAGTTGATAACAAAACCTATCTGCATCTCCTTGACAAGCATACCCCGGCCCTATGACCACCTGTCCCTATTATTAACACCTTGGTCGAGATGGTTTTGTATATGTATTTGTTTTCACACATCGTCAAACCTCCGAATGTAAATAGGCGAATGAATATACTAATACGGAAATGTAAAACGTATTTTCGCATCCACTGATCATGTAACAAACCGTGACGGGTGTGCATGATTAATCATTTGTCATAAAAGGAGCCGATTTTGTTTGTTTGTGCGTTGTTCTTTTTCTCTGTAATCATTAATTTGGAGAATCATGACAAAATGTTCAGAGTTTATTAAAAGAACGTAAAGAATACGCAACGCCGCCTTATATACAAACTAAAACAAAGGGTTTCAATCAAATAATCGGTAATAAAGAACTTATTTCTGACGTAATTCTCACATTGAAAGCTATGATTGTGTTATCTTTGTAATGGTTAAATATATTCTATAATATTGAAGGCTAAACGTTACAAAATAATTAATGAAAAGACGACGTAAAGGTATCAGTAAATATAAATGTATTGAATTTTGACATATAAATAATTCCTAAAATACGGCGATTCTTCGAATTATTTTTTTTTTCAGATCCCGTCCGACCTCGAGAAATTGCGTGAGAAAATTGTACCAGAACTAACTTCATGGGATGTAGTGTGTCGCAGCTCACGTACAAGAACGAACGTTCTTTCCACTCGGTCACCGAGATTCGTTTGTGTAGAATGGTAATGATAATTATGAAAAGCCTTATGAAAATAGCCACGAGAAACATCATTAACTAGAAAAGAATACATTGTACAAACTTCACACTGTATAAAGAAATAATTTATTGTCGGTGCAAAAAAATAGACTTTCAGCTTAAATCATTATTTAAACGTATATTAAGAGACATCATTAAACTCCATACCTTGGTCACATGTAGATCCGGTATATCCCGCTGCACATCCTCCGGGACACTGACCGGTGACCTTGTCACACGTGGTGTTGCCCTGGAGACAGTGTCCACAGGGCGAGCAGCTGACACCGTAAGTCCCAGCAGAACACTCTGTTGAATTAATTATCCCGTATATTGAATATATGGCACCAGCGATAATTTTCTTAATCTTAATTTAGAATTGATATCTAAGATGAAATTAAAAATATGTTAGTTCTAAATATGAAAGTGCGTTTTATTTATTGCTCTTCGATGGATTTTCTAGGAACAACAGTGGAATATATCTTGATAATGTCACTGTTTTGAACAGTGAAATTATCAGGAAAACAGTGAAATTATCAGGAACTTGAACCTGACCAAACGTTATAAACTGATCGGAGCTCAATTGTGCTGGGTTTTACGCAAGAAATGACATCATAAATAACGTCACGCACACAAAGTAATCCCGTCATTGACGTCTTTTGTGAATAACACATATAATTTCTGGTCTTAAATGTATGAAAAAAAAAAGAGAAAGAAATGTTGTTTTGGTGCAAGATCGATGTATAAATCCATTCGTGAACATAAAAATATGCATTTTCAACCGGGGCCTTGCTACTCGTGAAAATATCACTTTTTATGTTCACTCAGTGAAATTATTAAACGATCTTACACCAAAACAATCAATGATCCTCTATATAAATACTGAAAAAGAATTTTCGACTTTATATTCAGAAACACGGTTCTTAAGATTTGTTATTAGTCACCCGGAAAACATAATCACATGTAATTTAGATATGTTGTTACATCATATATACAAGAAAACGGTGTGTCCTACAAACTGTTTGCAATTAAATGAGAACTCCAATAAATCGATGCAACACCCGTTGATATTACGTGGCGATTTCGTGGTGACCAGAAATACGATAAAAGAAGAGTCGAACTACAAATATGACAAATAACACATCCGCACTATATGGTTCTCTCAGAAAGAGAGAGAGAGAGAGAGGGGGGGGGGGGGTATTTTGAAATGAAGGTCAAACTGTCTATTTTAAAGTACAGTGGTCACGCGATTCCTCAATATGGCGATTCATTGAATACCGGCGATGACTCGAGCTACAACCCCGGTAGTTTTATTTAGCCCTTCTATTTCTAAATACATTTATGGTCGATTCTTCAAACATGCGATTTTGGAATCCTCGAGTTCCGTGATAATATATCCTATGTTATTTCTATGCAATTCCTCAAAGTTGATAACAAAACCTATCTGCATCTCCTTGACAAGCATACCCCGGCCCTATGACCACCTGTCCCTATTATTAACACCTTGGTCGAGATGGTTTTGTATATGTATTTGTTTTCACACATCGTCAAACCTCCGAATGTAAATAGGCGAATGAATATACTAATACGGACATGTAAAACGTATTTTCGCATCCACTGATCATGTAACAAACCGTGACGGGTGTGCATGATTAATCATTTGTCATAAAAGGAGCCGATTTTGTTTGTTTGTGCGTTGTTCTTTTTCTCTGTAATCATTAATTTGGAGAATCATGACAAAATGTTCAGAGTTTATTAAAAGAACGTAAAGAATACGCAACGCCGCCTTATATACAAACTAAAACAAAGGGTTTCAATCAAATAATCGGTAATAAAGAACTTATTTCTGACTTAATTCTCACATTGAAAGCTATGATTGTGTTAGGTGAATAGTTATATCAATACTGACATGTAAAACGTATTTTCGCACCCACTGATCATGTAACACAATGTGACGGGTCTGCATGATTAATGAATTAATAATTTGACATTAAAGGAGCCGATTTTGCTTGTTTGTGTGTTGTTCTTTTTCTCTGTAATCATTAATTTGGAGAATCATGACAAAATGTTCAGAGTTTATTAAAAGAACGTAAAGAATACGCAACGCCGCCTTATACACAAACTAAAACAAAGGGTTTCAATCAAATAATCGGTAATGAAGAACTTATTTCTGACTTAATTCTCGCAATGAAAGCTATGATTGCGTTATTTTTGTAGTGGTTAAATATATTCTATGTTTAAAAAGTACTATTGAAAGCTAAACGTTATAAAATAATTAATGAAAAGACGACGTAAAGGTATCAATGAATATAAATGTACTGAATTTTGACACATGAATGATTCCTGAAATACGGCGATTCCTCGGTTTTTGGGGTTTTTTTTGCAGATCCCGTCCGACCTCGAGAAATCGCGTGGCCACTGTAGATGGATTTTATATCCATGTATGTCATTATAATGTAAACAAGACCGCACATTTTTTTTATTTTATTGTCTTAAGACATTGTTGACATATATACCTTATAGAGTCTACTTATGTAACGCAATGGATAATTAAATAAACTAACAGACTATATTTTAGCGCAACGAGATTTGTTAACCTACCTAGACAGTTTCCGTTGGTTTTGTCACAGGGCTTCCCTCCACAACCACAGGCATCACAATTGGGCTCATAGTGTCCGTCAGGACAGGCTGTCGGGTAATAGAAGTAGACGTCGTTTAATTAAAATCCAGTGGGCACAATAGTCCATACCGTAAAATTATGTCAATTATATACTATACATATATACATCATTATTGTTATCATTTTTTAATCATATTCATCACCACAAATATTACATCATCATGATGAATAAAATAAACATTTTTACAACCAACGGCGTCACTGGAAAAAATTGCATAACAAATGGCCGAAATGATATTATTTGGAATCACAAAATACTGAATTTCACAAAAAATATATACTTGACACTTATAAATTTGATTAAACGCCTATTTCTACATATAAAATACATATTCAATGTCGTTAAACAATGAAAATGATAAACTGATGAGATATACACACATACATAAAACAATTAGGAACAATCAGCGATGCCATTAGCATCACAAAATGATTTCTATTGTATTTTGACATTTTCTACAGATAATAACAAAAATATATAAAACATAAATACTATAGGCTATACACACACGCATGTACATACACATTTGATAAGGTAAATACATAAAAGAAAATTAAGAGCGTTCAGACAATGATTAAACATAAGTGATAACTACGTTCTCCAGATATATAGGATGTAATTATGGTATATTTAAGTTCATGTTATGTTAATTATTATTTTCAAAAATTCAATATAGCAGCTTGAACAATATGACAATTACCAATTTATATAACTTTATTTAGTATCTAAATATGAAGAAATTGTTCCATTAAATCATTAAAATGATATTAACATGAACGGCTTAAAAGGGATTGTTTTCTTGAACCAGCTGCAAAATCAGGTTATATTAAATACCGTTTAAATCAAAGGGCAGAGATAAGCTTTGCAAAGAAGTATTACATGCATTTACAATTAAAACGCCGTAATTAACATAGAAAAACAGGTTTGAAGATTACACCCTTTCTCTGGAAAATGCCTTTGCAAACAAGTGAATAGATAGTAACAATCATTTTGCGACTTGTATGGAATTACTGACTGGTGCAGAAATAACGAGTGAAAGTTAAAAATAAAAAGTGAACATTAAAATTATTCATTATGGATTATCAAAGTGACCTCTGGCTTCGATTTAACACTTAACAACTGTAGATATTCGTATTTTATTGGAGGAATTTCTGCAGTTCGTTAGCGTAAAATTTAATATACATATTGTACAATTTATATTGTTTTCATCACCACACTGTCCTGAATTTGACACCAGATGACTATACGAATACATGTATGTAACTTAAAATTTGATGGTCCTGAATTCGATCAACACCCAACCAACAAATATAACAAGTACGATGCATATAGAAGGTCACACGATGGCACCGAACCAAACACAAAGACAACACGAAAATGTGATTTATCGTTTATTACTTTACCCGTAGTTTACACTAAAGATACATGATATCATATTGAGAGCACGATGCCTTCGAACCAGGTGACGACGGGGTCACTTGAGCTGATGGCATAAAACCTTCAGCCAACCGTGGGAAATCCAATTGCTGATCGGAGATGATTGGGGCAGAACACAAAATACATACAATGGCTTAATTTGCTTAATGGCCCGATGTTTTTTTTTTTTTTTTTTTTTTTTTTTTCATTGCCGAATTTGAACATGTTAACATTAAATAAAATCGTTTTTATTGTAACATACACACCTGTGAAAACCTGCAGCTCGCAGATAACGAGATTCGTTGTATTACATATGACGGACACATATTGACCACGTATATCTCCAACTGTTATGGTGTAGTGACCTTTCCTGTTGCGGTACTGAGTCTCGCTTGTCTCACTGTCATGATATACCGATCTCAAATTTGTCCAAGTCCGTTGTGAGCTGTTGGAAATGTAAAGACCGAATCCTTGAAGTTGAGCTGGAATGAATACAAGTACGGTATATTGTTAAACACATGCCATTTACATTTTTCATCTAAAAAGTAAAAATATTTTTTAATTGAATTTAAGCTTTGTTTCTTTCTTTGAAGTATAATTCACATGCTGAGCAATGTGAATTAGCATGTGAATTATATATATATATAATGCATTCCCTTGCGTTATAGCGGGTGTTATATGTTAAACAGAAATTGATTGTCTTCATATAAATGTGTGTGTGTGTGTGTGTGTGTGTGTGTGTGTGTGTGTTGGCTATTACTTTTATACAAACTCACTGATTTGCACGATAAAACCAAAACATCGACCATTTATTATTGTTAGATATCATTTTCACTCACTATTACTTCTTAAATTTGTTTCTCCTTTAAAGTTGCCCCCACACCTCTCTTTGTTTTCAGTGGTATGGTATGAGTAGAATATCATTGTATTACTCTTAAATACAGCTCAACCTCATGAATATTCATGAACCAATTTATGACTTGATGAATATCAATTTAATGAATTTCAAATGGTATATGAAACATATTTGTCTTTCCCACACAAACTGTGTAGAATCTGAGCTACAAATAGAGGAGACCCTGATCAGACAACTTACTTTAAGACCCTTATAAATTCTTAAGCATGTCGCAAGTCCCTTATTTCCAAGAATTTAGAAGTTAATTCTCTTTTAAATACAGCCCTGGTCTCATATTTATTATCTGCCAAATATCTCTGAATGCAATCGCTAACTGTTCCTGACCTTTTTCAGTACGCGGTCATTTCCGCCCCCTTTAAATGTCGGCACGACTTGAGGAATTTCTTGGGTGCCTATCGTTGACGATTAATTTCCTATTTAAAGTGAAAGCCCCGGATATAATTACGGAATTCCGTTAGCGTCATCTGCATATTCGCCTATGAGTGAAAAAAAAAACTAACTCGAAAACACGAAATCGCGAGGGTACGATGACGAAACTCGAAACCACGATGATGAAAAAGTGAAAGTACGCTGACGAAAACGCGAAAGTGCAAAAAACACGACAATGAAAATGCGATATAATTTCGCGTTTTTGTCATCGTAATTTCGCGTTTTCGTCATCGTGCTTTCGCGTTTTCGTCTTCGTAGTCTTCGTACTTTTCGTTTTTTTCGTGTCTTTCGTCATCGTGTTTCCGCGTTTTCTTCATCGTACTATCGCCTTCCGGTATGCATTCGCACTGCCAAAATTAAGTAATTTTGAGATAGGCTATGTCTATTATGAAGTATCCGCCTTGTTTATTTAGTCTTAAATGTTCTTAGACCTACTACAGACTTACTTAAAAAGTACGCATAAGTAGATATGTTTTACGGCTAATTATAAAATCAGCTTAGCAAGACAACTAAACTGCATTATATATTCCGTCATATTGAATATCTTCATTACTTCATATCAAATGATGAATGTTTTATATATTAAAATAAAATGAAATATGACAACAACAACAACAAATCAGTTTAATACTTCTCTAAACTCTCTGTCTCTCTCTCTCTCTCTCTCTCTCTCAGCATGAACTACTAATAACGACTGCTCTGCATTCAATCATGTATTATTAGAGCGGATAAGGGTATTACCGGACGCTGAAATATATAGTGTTCAGTAAACAAAGCATCATTCACGATCTTCATTACAGATACGACGAAAATGAATTTTCCTTTTCAACATTTACATGCAAGAAACACCTATCTAGGCTCATCTTATTTTTGAGCTATGACATTCTATGTGTTGGACCCGACTACTTGTGTTACTAACCAGATGCTTATTTCATTGTTGGTGTTGGGCAATATTTATAAGGTACATGTTGTGCAAGGAAAGTTTCTGCCTGAAACATCAATTACAAAATCCCTTTTCTTTCATGGTGTTTGTAGATTATGATGTGAATAGTTGATAGTTATTCAATAATTATATTAAATTACTAATGTTCGCCAAGTTCACAGTTCTGTAAGTAAATTTGAAGGTGTTGCGAAAGGTGGCCTTTGGTAACTCATTTTTAAGGTCGTTCAAACAGACTTATTCAGCCGCATGATCAAGTGTGTGTGTGTTTTCTTTTCTTTTATTACTGCTGCCGTTTCTAACCCATCTGTCAGCTCATTTCTACTAGGGTTATAGACAGACCCTATTTATATAAAGAAAGAAGCGATTAAGTCACAGGGTGAGAGAAAAAAATGCAGCCATACCGGGACAAGCACCCGAGGCATTTCACTTACAGAACAGATGCTCTACCAACTGAGCAACCCGGCCGCTTACATATTATTATCCCCTATTATGAGTTAAAAGTACTGAGACATACTCCCCCGCCAGTTTGGAATTCGTTCTCGAATTTCCAAACGGGTGCAGAGAACAAGGTGAACATAATCTCGAAGCATATATAGCACGGTCCCACGTTTGGCGCCAAAGGTCTCAGGGTGAAAAAATATGCAGCCTGACTGGGACTTGTGCATAGGCATTTCGCTTACAGGGCGAATGCTCTACAGACATATCCTGGCCACTTACATTTGATTCTTCCCTATTGTGAGTTAATTGGTACTGTGACAATAGTTTTATTTATTTATGTTTTATTTGTTCATTTTTTAGTTCTATTTTTTTTCTTTTATTCAGTATCTAAATTCATTCATTTATAATATCTAGCATAATTATATCGATTTTATGTAAATATATTATTTAGGCATATAAAGTGATAAATGATATTTATCATACGACATACGACATTGTGCTCAAACAGCCGTTTCCGGTTTCATATAGGCAACACATATTTTCTTATATTTAACTATTTAACACGTTACATATAACTTTTAGGTAGAATCACATCACTCCGCATCACGCGCGTGTATTCTATATGTATGCATAGTGTGTTGAACTAAAAATGTTGGATTAAGTGTGTTTGATTTATTATTCATGTGATGTTAAAAATGTATGAGAAATACACTCTTTAAATCGTTATTTTTAGTTATTATTTGAAACTATTTCCTTAGTGTTAGAAAAGTAACTCATTCACAGTCCGTACATTCATTTGCTTGTTTGTTGTTATAATCGCGATTTACTGTGAGTATAGGTCAATATGATAAGAATCTGACATGAATTGCCATTTCATATAAAATTTTACTAAACTCCTTCATGAAAATGTTATTAAGCTCGCCAGAGGGTCGCTTAATAACATTTTCATGAACTCGTTTAGTACAGTTTGATATGAGATAACAATTTATGTCAGATCCTATATATGTGTTGGGTTAAGCACTCTGTATTGAATGTGTTCGGTTCGGAAATGCACACATAATGAACTTCGAACGTGCATTTAACTTTCTTAACAATTATCTAAGAAATATAAGGAGTTGTTTCGCCTAATGAAGTACATGCATTTACATAAAAAAATCACGAAGCAACACGAGAGAATATATACAATCCTTATACGTTACGTGGTGTTTAAAGATAATGTGAAAGAGGGTACTTATTTGGTGAGGTGAGCGCTGAGGTATTTTCGTTTTTAAAATGTCTTTTTCATAAAATGTCACGATTAAAATATATTCATATTATATTCTGTGTACAGATATGTAACGTTTTGTTATTTATTTCTATTTCACACACACACATACACACACACACACACACACACACACATATTAAATGCCAGTACACATTTCGCTGAAATCTATTTAAAATAGATGAAATAACCATACCGGTAACGAGAGGCTTTTGTTCGGTAAAGCCCCGAAAATGATTTACTTAGTTTTAGTACTGCATATGCTTACCGGAAGGCGAAAGTAAGATGACGAAAACACGAAAGTTCGATGACGAAAATGCGAAGACGCGATGACATAAACGTGAGGACACAAAGGTCAATCTAAGACGTGGTCAGATCCAGTTACCATACTGAATCTGATTTTAATGAGATTGGTGTAATATCGGACACTAGCAAGACGCTAGTCATGTACAGGGTCCGATTATGTTACTTTTGGAACAAGTTTGATTTTAACACCACTGTTGTTCCGGTTATGTAACATCTGTTACCGCTAAGGGACTTATTCATCTCTTTTGTTTGTTAACATATAAGTACATGTAGCATACACATTCACGAGGAGACGAACGCTTGTCCTTGCTGACGCTGTGAATGTAGTTTTATTTTTCTTCGAAACTAAGTTTGCTTTTCACATACCTTTCACATCGTCGTTCCGTCCGTAAACTTCAATACTCCCGATGTCGTACTCATTTTCCAGGTTCACCTCCCACCAGGACTGGTGTCCGTAATTATCCGTACCACTACAACACCTGCAATTCAAGTTGAATTCAGTGTTGCCGTCTGTAGCGAGACTTGCGTTCCAAAAGTAGTTGCAACAATTTAAGGTGCTTGATTGATCGGCAGGTTTGTTGAGGGCTATATTTTCTGAAAGTCAATCAAATATATCCGCTGAGGTGTAAATATTTTACATAATACTTTATGTGCACTTATTCACGATAAATAAAATATGAATGTCTGATTAATCCATATCAAACTATGAGTATACATATAGCAATGCTACATTTAAATTATCATTTATTATTTTTCTTTCTCTTGCAGTTTTTTTCTTTGCCTCATGGTA
>CM037789.1:222410-272410 GCA_021229015.1 Solen grandis | reverse complement strand
ATCGTTGCTTTGATATAATTTTTATAACTATTACTTGAATATTAATGTTGTCAAGACCACGTGACTCAAAATAAATTCCTTGATGTATGCAACACTTCAGTCGATATTCTATTCATATCGAAGAGTTAATTAAGATCGCATCAACACTCATGACGTTGGAGTGCGAACATACTTGAAAATGAATGATTTTTATATGATTAATGAAGTCATAATCAGGTGACTTAAGACAAATAACCTTACTGCATATGTATCATTTTCTTTAGGTTTGCGGAAAGTCGTAAAATGAAAGGCAATATGTTATCCGTATCAGCTTTTTGAACCTAGTATACAAGCATTCATTCTCAAATGCATCTCATCCACTCAAATATGCATCGCAATACACCATTTAATATGGGCACTTTGTCCTGCGTAAGAACATCAGGAACTTGGTCAACCAACCTTATAACCGCTTTCTTTTCTTTCTTCAAATTGATTGATAGACAGATGCATGAGCCCTTATCAGACCCCCCCCCCCCCCCCCGAAATGTTTAATGACAAAATCCCTTGAAATTTTCAGGACTTATGGCGCAGCTTAATGTACGGGATTCTTGCTACTTTAAAGTTCATAGATTTAAATCTTGTCCCAGCTGTAACTTTGGTCTTGGTTGGTTGTTTTTCAAATTACTTGGCAAAGGTGATCCTTAGGACAAGACGATGTTTGATGAACAAGAACAAGGTCGCTAGATTGAAGGTGAAGGTCAAGCACTTGGTTGACCTTAAAATCGTGTTCCGGCTTTAACTTTTTTGTGTATAGTCATGTTTTGAAATAACTTGGCACAAGGGATCCTTAGGATAAAACGGCGTGTCGTAAAACAAGTACCAGAATGCAAACTTGAAGGTTAAAGTCACATCACTTGGTTTAGGTCAGGGTCACAGCACTCATCAGACTGCTTCGAAAGTGTGAACAGGTTTGTTTTCAAATTTTCAAGCAGATATTCTATTGAACACAAATATCTGACGATGTTTGATGACGTAATCACTTCAGATTTTCAAGACTTTTTGAACGTCTTAAGATATATTTTAAAATTCAAAGTTCATTGGTCAAATTGTCAATTTTATTTTAATTGTTTAATATTTCTTACTTAAATATGAATGAAGGCATAACCACTTGACAAAACAAATATTTATTGCAGTATCCAACAGTTCAAATTTAACTCTATCAATTTTGAAAGGTTAATTGAAAAAGCCTTAAAAAGTATAATACCAGAGCGACAGAAATCTTTTTAAAAAGCTTTTTATTGTCTTTTTAATGACGTCATAACCACATTAAAAGATAAGTAAAAAGACTTCTGGGCCGATATGCGGTATAATTTTCATGCATCTAACGCATCAGGGGGGCTTTGTATCTTAAAAAAATATGTTTTTAGGAACAAAGTTTATACACAGTTCAATATGATCGTATATTGTTCAAAATTGACTTTATGTAAAGTGAAAATAAAAGTGGAAAAAAGTTCAAAACTCGGTTTTGCCATGAAATTTTAATCTTTACGAATTTGGAAATATGAATGCAAAGGTGCACATCTACATACATGCATCTTCTGTGACCCGACAGGAATAGACGGCTTTAGAGCGCGAAAAAACTTTTGAAATTGACGTCAATAAAAATAAAAAATAACTTTTTAACTGTTTTGTTGCTGCAGTTTAATTTTCATTAAGATTGGCTCAAAATTCGAGATGCCAGAGCGAACGAAATTTTTTTAAAGAAATGCTATTTTGTCTTTTTAATGACATCATAACCACGTGATTAAAGAGAAAATCTTTCAAAATAATTGAATAGACCTCTGGCCGATATGCTGTCAAACTTTTCAGGTTTCTAACGAATCGGGGGGGGGAGGGGGCTTTGTAGCATAAAAAATATTTAGGACCCAAAGTTCGAAACTCGAGTTTGCAATAAAATCTTAATCGAATTTGGAAATTTGAATGCCAAGGTGAACATCTACATCCTAACATACATTTTCTGCTTTGAAAATCCGACCAGAAATGAAGGCACCAGAGCGGAACAAACTTTTGAAATTGCCGTCAAATCTGACGTCACTTGACGCCATTGAAAATATTTGAATTTTAAAATTTTAACTTTTTTGTTGAGGCATTTTAATTTTCATGTTGCTTGGACATTGGCAACATATTGAAAATAGCCCTTGAAGTAGGTTGGAAGAAAAGAAATAACAGGAATAATTCCATGTTTGCAGAAAGCCGTTAGTAGTATCAATTTTACAATCCGATTCTAAATTAACGTCAAACGTCATGACGTCATAATATAATTTTTTTTTAACACATACGTCATTCCCCTCTTGTTGAATGTTGAAAATCATAACACCGAAGTGATGCTCAGGGACATGATTACAAGAAGACATTACGACCGATAGTGATTGGTTTACATTAGCGATTTAGTTATGGCTGATTATCAACTTTGCTAATTCAGGATAAGTCCATGTAAGGGTTCCGCTATGTCTTGTACCACTTCACCTCTACCAAGATAGCCTAGGTACCCTAATGAAACATTAGGAAATCTTGGTTATCTCCGTGAAAGGTCATGAGGTCCGAAATGTAGCGGAACCATTACAGGATACCTACCTTAACAATCCATGGGAAGTGACCAAGTTTTTTAAAGATTGGACTAACTAGCGCGCCCTTCCCACAGATGTATAATGTAATTTGTCACAAAATGTATTGACTGAACGTTGATAATTTATGTAAATTACATCACATAACTACTCAGGAGCAACCGTGTTGAACAGAGCAATGGAATGGGGATTTGGAGGGGGTCTTTATCCTTAACTTAATAAGTTCACCGTGTTGTTTAATAATCTTAGTGACCGATCCCTCCTGCTCATTTGACCTCCCCCTCCCCTCCGCACACAAACACACACCAATTATGAATTCCTGAAACTGGAATTATTTGCCAAAATCAATGAAATAATTATGATCAACCTGTCCGAAAACTGCATGTGAACCCAAATTATGACCGACATATGCTTTTTTTTAGCATTACCAATAAAAATATGTTCCCTCTTTTTTTAAACATGTTAGGTCGATGACATTTACTACATAATAATCCTTAACAAAATAATTAACCACAAAGGTACCCAGTATTTTGCTGCCCATTAAAAAAATCAATGGCCTTATATATAGTATCATTATTGTCAATGGGCAGCAACGTACCGGGTACCTTTGATTAACCACAGACTTGACGATCCCGCGTGTAGGTCTAACAAAATAACTAACCACAGACGTGACGATCATGACAAGCTCCTAGAACGTTTTACCTCCTTTTATCCTGTTCTTATTTAAGCGTTGCTACAAAGCTTAAATTCAAAATTAAGCAAGTTGAAAAAAAAATCAACCGATACAATTTGATGTCAAAGCGTCCTCACTGGTTTACGACAATGCGGTGTTTCTCCGTGGAACTGGTGTCCTCAGACTCATCACATCTCTGGGAATCCACCCAGGTCAGACGTCGTGAGCTGGTTTGCATGGTTCTTGCAGAACCGAAGTTTGACCACTGTGTGAAGGAAACACAGCAAGCACAGCATCTCAGAGTTGAGATAAAAGACTGCCGGAATCTGCGGTTCATGAAACAATACGTTATTGGGTTACAGCAAGAGGACAGATATGAGAATAGGAACATGTAGAGCCAAGTTATTTTTGTGACATTTTTTCGCAAGCTTTCCTCGTGAAAGCTTTGCCATGTTTGAACTATATACAGCGGTGTCCAGCAAATGAAAAATTCTACTACCAGGACAAAGAGCATTCTGACAACCCGTATCTTGGCATTACGGCTCTTCTCATAATTGGTCTGTCGTATGAGTCGTGTTTGGTTTATTTTCTTGCGGGGCGTGGATTCCTCGCTACTGCACCCACTGTCGCCGATGTCGCGGAGCTGGATTGGCGGACCCACGTTGTCCTGGCGACCGGAGATCGGGTCAGTCGTACGTCCGTTACGGTTCACGTACGTGCGTACGTTATTCGACTTCAGCGACACTAACTTTGCAAACGATGTTTTGCTATTTCCGTTTGATGATTCTGAAACATAGGAAATCCAGCACTACTGCAGTTTTTTTGATATGCATGAAAAAGTATACTGGTACCACTAAGTACTAATCTCACAAGAAATGATCATCAATTTGGGTATATAAATATACACATATCTATGTAACTGTTAATAGTCATTTGTGGTTAGATTTGCCTTATATATTTTTATTAAAAAAGATACTGTTGAAGTTGGTGATCCAGACTACGTAATTTTACAGACTAAAATATCAGGGGCAATATTACTAGTGAATGCTTCTAGATGATACAGAAATCAGATATCAATGGAATGAAAATGAAAATTGTTACTAAGTAACCAGAATATGACTACATGTAATTGTCACTAAATGACATCAGACACAAGGACGTTCATGACTGCATATTGCTCGAATTTTTTTAAAATAAATCTATGTTGATGTTAGTGAACAGAGTTGCTTGCAAAACTGTTATATGGTAGCACATATATTGCATTGAACAACTTCGCGGAGATTATGATCTAAATTTGTTTCCTGTCATAACACTAAATGGTGTAGTTTTCAAGTTCATTTAAAATACGTATCATGTTGTATTATGGATGTCGAAACTGAATTAAAATGTGTAAATAAGCGATGCTTGAAAAGACTTGTAGGATAAACTGTAATAAAACAGGAAAAGCTCAAAAGACTGGAATTTCAACAGTATACTAATATAAATAGTCGTTCCTTCCAACAATGTGAGTGGTCGGTTGGTTAGCTAGTAAATTTGTTAACGCTGCGTTTTTTTGTTTTTTTAAAATCTGGTTAAAGTTTTGCATGCAAGCTACTATCCTACTTATACTTCTTTAACCATTTTAGTGTTGGCTTGAAAGTTTAATAATATGTTTAGGGGCATCAGACGACCAAGGTCGTAACATGGCCCCTTTTAACTTTTTTTGATTAAGGTTTTGCTTGCAAGGTACTTTCATGCTTATATCTTAATATTCAGGTATTTATTTGAAACATCTTTCACAGTTCAGGGGTATTGAATTAACAAGGTAAATACCACTTGATGGAATATTTTACACATTATGGTTCTTTTTTAACTTTTTTTTTTTATAAAATTTGGTTAAAGTTTTGCATGCAAGGAGGTTTAATGCTTATGTCTCAGTAACCAGACATAGGAATGATTTGAAACTTCTTGAATAAATTCATTGATATCATACTATAGCCAGAGAGTTTTTGACTGAATATAATGCAGATCATTGCCACGTTTGGGTTGGTTTTGCATGTAATGTATTTTCATGCTTATATCTCAATAACTATTTATGTCATTTATTTGAAAGGTTTATGCGTGTGTCCAGGAGCATCAGAAAACCATGGAAGATAATTCTTGACTTAATTAATTAAATACCCCTCAGTAACAAGGCATGGGATAGATTAAACACTTCATTAACGTATTCAGGGCTATCAGGCTATCAACATAGATATTTTTGACTATATTTACATACAAGGTATGTGATGGGCAATATTTAAAAGATATATCATTTGAATATCCAGCAAGCATTTCTAATAGTCGAGCGTGCTGTCCTCAGACAGCTCTTGTTTCTTAATGTGTTTGCATTTTTAATATATAGTATATTACTTTTTGTAATATTGGATATAAACAACTGACCGTTATAAAGTATATGTATATAGAATAGAAAAAGATACTATACATAAATAAAATTATGGAAGTTTGTTGTTTTATACTTGCTCTTTTTTTATTTAAGTACACAAAGGTAAGAGAAATAGGTAGAAATATATTGGCAGTGTGCTTATTATTTAATAGCCTATTGAAAAAAATGTTGCGTTAATCTTTCCTTGTAACGACCGTGTTTTACGCAAGGTTAAAGCGGGTTTATAATGTTTGGTTTATTGACATCGCATGAAAACTTGATTTTCTTAAATCCTGTTCTCTCAGCCCTACCAGCGCTTTGATATTATCAGATATCCCCAAAGAAATTCATGTTTACATCTGAACATACACTTTTCTGGCATACATGTATACTGAAACGGATTTGCCTTGTATAAAAAGATGTAAATCGATATTATTTCGTATTTTGAAAGGTAAATCATCAATAGCATTGCGGAAACGTCTCTGAGGAGAAACAATCAAGAACAAACACAAAATCTAATTAAACGAAAGTAACTGAAGATGGAAATTTTACCAGTGTAGCTGTCGATACATGGTTCGCTTGACAAACCAATACATAGTGTAGCCGTTAATTTTGCGTAGGCCCCGGACATCAAACAAAGCGGAATCAAGAGCAAGACTACATTCAGAAACACAGTGTATGCTTGTTCCAAGTCCTGTCGCTCCCATACTTCACGGCACCGGCCCTGATTGAGCCCCACGTCTTTGTGTCTTGTTGAAATCGAGATGGGAATGCTGACGATGGCTGAAAGAACCCAACATAATACGATGGTCCTGTATGCGTGTGAGAGGGTTTGCCAGCGTCGCGATTGAAGAGGTCTGCATATGGCGAAATATCGCTCCAGTGATATCGCCAACCAGCGTGAAAACACTAGCGCCAACCGAAACACCTGTAATAAAAGACATTACACACCTACCATAATCATCATCATCATTATCTCTCTCTCTCTCTCTCTCTCCCTCTTTTATTTGATTTTACTAATTTTTCTCTCCGTCTGCCATTTAATGTCTAAATTGGGTGCCTGGATAGCGTAGTGACAAAGCGCTTCGCTTCTCACAAATACATTTTGGGTTCGATACTTTGTCACGAACGTGAGATGGTACAGTGGTCAGACATGATGCTTTTCTTCGGTACTCCGGAGTCCTCTCACAATTATGACTACATACGCCGCCACCAGAGTCATCCAGAGTGATTAGTATAAGTTGTGATAACTTGTTCGTAATCGATGTAAAATAAATAATGTTTGATATTTTAATAAAGTCCCTGTAATGGTTCCGGTTCGGACCTCATGGTCTTTCATGGAGGTAACCAAGGTTTCCTAATGTTTCATCAGAGTACCTTGTTACCTTGGTAGAGGTTAAGTGGTCTAAGACGTAGCGGAACCATTACAGGGACTTTACCTTAATGTCTATATATGTCTTTGAACGTTTCCATGGACAACACAAAATAACATTTTGTAACGTCTCCGAGCGGTCTGAATAACTATATTTATATAAATATTTTCTTTGTGACTCTCCTGGTCGTATGATTATATAAATAAATGTTAAGCTTTGGAATATATACACGGCCGATTTTAAAAATGATTGTTACAGCAAATTATTGTCTCAAATAATTAACATCTAAATTATTTAAGAATCAGAGATAGAAAAAAACTGAACTTAACTCCCTAACTTAATATTGAATACAAAACTATCCTAATAAGTGAAATTTAACACGTCAGCTCTATCTTACTTCTATATATCCAACCCTGAGCATAAACTTAAATAACAAGATATGTCACAGGATGTGACGAATGCCTCCGAGGTGATTATTCATGGTTTTGTGAAAAATTTCCTGACATTTCTTTTTATTTTTCCCTGACATTTTTAACAGTCAAATCACCACAGCATTATGCATGTATGACATACACAATAGCTAGAATCATATGCATGACTGAACCATAAGTCCCCTACTGATCGTGACCTGAGCTCCGTCCTCGTGACTATATAGTGTAGTTAAAGGCAACTATGAACTAACCTATGGACTATGCAACCATATAACTCACACTTTGGTGAAGTTGTTCTCGCTAGTGGAAGGAAAAAAATAGCTTAGTTCATAATGAAAAAACCTACACTTGGTCATTAAGGTTTCCTCTCGTTCAATCACGTGCTGGTATTTGTTTATTATCACCGTGTACTATAATGCATAGTTCAACACTTTTGTAAAAGTCAATAGGTGTGGACAATACATAACAATATAACTCAAACTTTTTTGAAGTTTTGTCGCTAGTGAAAGGAAAAGTCATGTGCTTAATAGCTTAGTTCATAGTTGCCTTTAACTTCACGATATACTCACTCGGGATTCGCCCTCATGACTTTATCGTGTAGTTAAAGGCAACTATGAACTTACATATACGTTCTGTCTTATTAGAAAAAAAAACTATTCACTTGAAAGTTTATCAGATAATATGAAACACTTTGGATGGCGCCATCGTGAAAAAATCCCCAAAACAACAACAACCCCCCCACCCCCCCCCCCCACACACACACAAACATATGATGAAGTCATGCATATTATGACGCCAAAGATTTTCCGTATTTTACATTACATGTAAAATTTCCCGGATATGTTCAGGGACAAGTTATTATTTATTTGTTTATCAAATCGCCTAAATGTATTAAATCTAAAGTGAGAAAATTACTGCTCCTTCCACGTCCCGTCTCATTGGAGACACAAATGAGGAAACAAGTCTTATTATCGTGTATTCCTTTTCTCATCCCCCACCATAACATTGCGGTATTTAGGTTAAGGACAATCGTTTCGGTATTTTTATGACAAGCGCATTGTCTAACGACGTTCATAAGACCCTGCCCCCTTCCCGATCCATTATTCTGTCACATATAAAATTCGCAAATCTGCTCAATTCGCTTAACTAACTTTTATTTTCCATCCTGTTATTTAATATTAAATTAATTATCACTTAATTATGGTGATATTTTTTTTTTTTGAAATTATATTGTTTTTGTATCAATGTGAATATATTGTGATTTATATTATGTATGTTGCACTTACTGTAACGTGTATAAATATTATTACTTTTGTAGTTATTGACATGATGATGAACTGTAACAGTTTAAATCAATAAAATTCTATCTATCTATCTGTCTGTCTGTCTGTCTGTCTGTCTGTCTGTCTGTCTGTCTATCTATCTATCTATCTATCTATCTATCTATCTATCTATCTATCTATCTATCTATCTATCTAATGTAATGCAGACTAACGAGTGTTTGATGCAAGCCATCACCATCTTCACGTCAGCCTGGAACAGTCTCATTACACTGTATTTCAAGATAAAGCTCCTGTAAAAACACCTGGAAAGGAAAGTCAACTATTATTTATATATCAGTTCATGACTGTCTCGCGCATGTTATTCCAGAAAGGAAGTCCTGTATGCCTTATTTCATTTTTTTTCATTTTTTATCCTTTTATTTCTTCGTTTGTTTTAACTGATTGTTTCTTCTAATGCATAAACATATCAGCGATGTACCTTATTACTAGCTTATGATAAAGAAAGCTGACTAAGCGATCGAAAGTGAGACATATCCGGGTACTTATTATGGAACGCCTTTGCTGCCTCATCATACTAAATATCACATCATTGTGTCATTTAGTTAGTACGTTCTGTCCGGTGGTCATTACACTCTATCTGTTCGTCATTGGTCCTTTTGTTTTGATTTGTCATTTGTTTGGTCCGATGGTCATTATGTTCGGTCCGATGATAAGCATATTCTGTCCGATGGTCATTTGTCATTTTTTGGCCGGTTCTGTCGATTTTTTTTTCTTCTTTTTTGTTGTTGTAATAGTCTGTTTTTGAAGTATTTGGAACAAACAGGGGCGGATCTATACGGGGTAAAATGTCGAAGTTAAAAAATAAATGGTTCGACGCGCAGTGCTTCGAAGCTAGAAAAGAATTTAAACGGGCTCGAAATTTATTCAACAGAAATAAAACCGATGAAACGCGTACTTCATTTGTAACAGCGCGTACTCACTATAATAAAATAAAGAAAAAGGCGAAAAATAAATTTAAAATCGAGGAAGGTAGGAGAATAAATAATTTGGCAAAATCACAGCCTCGGAAATTCTGGAAAAATATTAAGAACACTTTCAAAAGTAATGATGATAAAGCCGAAACTTTGACTGTCGACGAACTTCGAGATTATTTTAAATCAGTATTTGGAGAAGATCATGACAATAAAAACCAGAATTTTATTTTTGACGAAAATAGTAATGATGAAGAATTAGATATAGAAATTACAGAATCAGAAATGCATGATGAAGTATTTAGTCAAAACAATAATAAAGCACCGGATACCGACGGAATGATTAGTGAAATACTTAAGGCGGCATATAATATTATAGCTCCATTCTTATTAAAGCTGTATAACAGACTGTTCATTAACGGGGAATACCCGCTCACTTGGGGAGAAGGCATTATTACGCCAATTTTCAAAAAAGGAGATGTCAATAACGCGCAAAACTGCCGTGGTATAACTCTTATTAATATTCTAGCTAAAATTTACTCTCAAATTTTGCTTAACAGGCTAACAAAGTGGACAGTCAAATATGATAAAATTTGTAATAATCAATATGGTTTCCAGAAAAATAAATCTGTTGTGGATTGTTTATTTATTTTTCATACAGTTGTATCAAAAGTACTTGACTCAGGGAATAAGTTATATTGCATTTTTATAGACTACGAAAAATGTTTCGATAAAATAGACAGATCGTTTTTGTGGCAGAAGCTTTTATCAGAAAGCTTAAGTTCAAAATTTGTCCGAGCTATAAAATCAATGTATTCTAGGGTTAAGTCTTGTATTAAATATAATTCATCATTTTCAGATTTCTTCGACACACATATAGGCTTAAAGCAGGGGGACCCGAGTTCTCCTCTGCTTTTCATGCTGTTCGTGAACGACCTTAATGATAGTATAAACACAGACCTTAACGATATATTCACGATAGATGAGCTTAAGCTGTTCCTAATCTTATTTGCAGACGACCAGGCACTTTTTGCAAAGTCGCCTGAATCCCTACAGTCAATGTTGACAGATATTGAACGATACTGTAGACATTGGGGTTTGAAAATAAACACCGACAAAACCAAAGCGATGATTTTTGAAAAGGGTAGACATACGCATCATGACTTTTTCATATATGATACTCCGATACAAATCGTTGAATCCTTCAAATATCTCGGTATTACTCTGTTTAAAAACGGCAACTGGTATAGAACACAAAAACGGGTTGCACAACATGCATCATTTGCTTTACATAAGCTTTTTACTGTTTTTCAACATATTGATTTACCAATTTATCAGAAATGTAAACTTTTTGACTCTCTCGTAGGATCGATTTTAAACTTTGGGTCGGAAATTTGGGGCATACATGAGGCAACAGATGTAGAATTAATACATACAAAGTTTATACGAAGAATTCTAGGGGTTAAAAAGTCCATGAACCTAGCAGCACTCTACGGTGAAGTAGGCCGCGTCCCTCTCTTAATTTTCCGTAAAATAAATATCATTAGATACTGGACTAAGATACTAAAACAAAACGACAATTCCATTTTAAAACAATGCTATACACTACTTAAATCAGATGCAGACGCGGATCGAACTTACGGTAACAAAAACTGGGCGTACTCGATTAGAGAAACTCTCGCGAGCCACGGTCTAATGTATATTTGGGATAATCAATTTGACACTGAAATACCTCTTAATATTATTAAACAAAGATTAATTGATACATATCTGCAGAAATGGTACACCGAAATTAATAACTCGAATCGTTTACAGACATTAAATTGAAAATGTACAATATGTAAATTTGTACATGAAAAGGTCGAAACGGTAATATCATTTTCTACTTGTTTGCCCCCGCTACAGAGAACTTAGAATTAAATTTTTCAAACCTTATTATTGTCATTGGCCGAATTTATTTAAATTCGAAACCATTTTAGCATCGAAATCAAAGAAAACTATTTTTGCTCTATCTAAATATTTATATTGCGCCAACCAAATACGTATTTCTTGATATTATTCCTTCGGATATTGTTAATATTTATTTGTACACATATGTTGTTCCATCTTACACATGTGTTCTCCGGAAATGTTAAATTTAATACTTCATTTTCTCACTGTATTGTATTATTTGGCTATAAACATTGTAATATGTTTTATGCTTAATAAACATTCGTATTCGTATTCGTAATTTATTGATTTTTTTTGCCACCTTGTTAGCTGTTCGTATATAAGTACGTCAGTAAGTAATTAGCGTTCTCACTTTGTTAATTGGCTTAGATATCTATAAAGTAAAGATGATTATTTAACACCTACCTACTGGTCAATCAGTTATAAAAGTGTGTCCAGTATAAACAAACTGCATGTGGAGTGCACCTTCTTTTAAATAATTGAATAAATGTATGATATCAACGAAATTGATAATCCATATAAACCACATTTCTCTCTCTATCTCTTTCCCTCCCCCCCTCTCTCACGTATAGGTGTGTAAGTAGACATATACGCTACGCAGCTACTCAATGTTTATTTCACACCACTATCGGTAAATATATATATATATAACGTACTAAAGCTTTGTAATTCTAAGTAAAATTATAAATAAGTTTAAAAAATGTGTATCTTTGAGTGCATGCGTCAAAACATCCAATTTATTATATTTATATCTGTGATGTAGTAGTAGTATCTTTATTTACATCTCATCATTGTACAAACATGAAAATAATTACAAAATCAAAACGTTTAAATTAGTACAATGCATTCCATATGGAATTATAAGAGATGAATATTTACATATTAAAATAACACTTTATAATAACTTTATAATAACTGACCACAATATTCTAATAGCATAAAAATAATACAAACTTATCGGTAACTAACTAAACACGTAAAATGATATAAAAGCAATAAAGAGAATGCTGTTTAAAACATGATAAACAGCAGCATCACAGACACTTATTTTATACAGTGCAACAATCAACAAATATAGTAATAAGGAAAATACATACTAGAAACAGTTTATTTATATAGTAAAAAACGTCGTCTATCTAAAACATTTTTACAGGTTTTGGCACATAATCTTTAAATCGTTGAATTTGTATTGGAAAACAGAAATACATATTTATCAAAATCGTGCATTTCCGCAAACAGGTTATTATATGAAGTTGCCTTAGAGTATAATTCCTCCCTTAAATCGTCATAAACATGGCAAGGAAATAAAACATGCAGCTCACTTTCAACCGAGGTGTCATTACAAAATGGACAAAACCTAGCTTCTTCACTCAAGCCCTCATAACGACCAGTCTCAATACGAATTGGGGCCACCCCTAATCTAAATTTACTGAAAGCTGATCGATGAGCAGGTGGTAAAATCATATTACAATATTGTTCAGTTTTAAAATCAGATTTCACAGACCTATACAGTCTTATTTTATTTCGGCCTTGCCCTGATGGCCCAATAATATTATTTAAACAAGTTTGCCATTCATTAACAAAGTTATTCATTGCAGTAGTCTCAACAACGTGCACAAATTTACCAGCCACACGATTTTGTAAACATATGTATATGTTCAAATCATTCATAATTAAAAAAGACTTTACATAATAATACTAGTTTTTACATGACCGATGAGCTTATGTATGCTTAAGTCCAAATAAAATTTCTGTTCTGTTCTGTTCGGTATGAGACACCCTACTGTTCAATCAATTAGAAAAGTACAAATTTATTAACAAATTGGCAGAAAAATGTCAAACGTACAACATACAATGACAAAATGACAGAACAAAATGACAAGCATACTGCACACTTTAACAGAACGACAGGATAAAAAAACCAAAAAAAAACAAAAAGGCAGTACATAATGACAAACATAATGAAAAGCATACTTCAAAAAAAAAAATGACAAACATACAAAAAACAAAACGGACAAAAAAAGAATAGAAGAAAAAAAAATATATACAGAATACAATTGCTAAATGACAAAATGTAATGACAAACACAGAATACAATAACAAAACCACAAAGTCACATGTATATTTAGTATAACGAGGCAGTAAAGGCTTTCAATAACATATAATGGATACCGGCTACAATGCAGAGTGTCCAGTCTTAATATTTAAGAGTTTGTTCACGGATTTGATTATGGATACGACTACTATCATTCTGCGCGATGTGCAATTTCACCATACCGGAACAAAGGGGTCTTTAGCACCCTGTGGTTATAAATATGCAATTTAAACCGATTTTAGATGAGTTTCCTTCACTATCACGAATGAAGTCTTCAAAAAACAGAAAGGGCAGTATGTACAATTTTAATAGTGATCTTATTCATTCCTCGATTTATTTCGCACTGAACTGAAATACAACGGAGGCGTGAGTCATGATCGAAGCAGAAATAATTTATCTTTACGAAAATATACACGTCTGCCACTCTGAAAACTCTTTGGACCTCACAGTTGTCTTTCATTCATTAAAATTTACCAGGTTTTTGGCAAGTCGGACAAGAGTCGTAAAACCATAACAATCCTGCTTCTCAAAGCAAACTGAATTAAATATATAAATACTCGCTAAAATCGGACCACATGTCAATCAAATATAATAAATCTCACCGATTGCATTTAAAAATCAAGCCCGAGCGTCCCATACCATGCAGTTGTCGGCGAAAGTTTTTGCTGTCTGCATGTAAAATGTTCTTCACCCGCCATTGTTGTGTCATGTGATATTCGTAATAAAACATCCGATTGGCTTGACACTGGCGATTAGCTAATCGAATGTTTTGTGCAACAAACACCTTTGTACCGGAAGCTCGCAATCAAATCCTTTCAATTTGTAAATGCATCTGGACTCAAAATAGACCTCCAAAACGTGTAAAATAAAAACGAGTTTAGAATTTTAATATTAAATGTGAAGTAAAAACATAGCTTATTGAATAACCTCATATGGATTACCAAAATCAAAAATATAATTGGATTTCCGGTGATACATATGAGGGTTAAATACCCATATGTGGAGCAGAAAATAAGCAAATTGAGTAGTGAGTGTTCAGATTTCGAATTATTTGTGTAAAATATCAACTGATTAAAAAACTGAGATGCAAGTCGACCTCTATATTCCCTCCATCGTTACCCAAGTCTTTTCATTTGATGCAGTCTCCTTCGAGAAATTCTTGTCGTGGGTTCGGATGTGTTAAACACCGAACATGATAATGGGGAAAATGCACTGAAACAGGCTCAAAACATCAAACGATCAACAATCTGACCACGTAATGGTGTAAAACATGCATAAATAGCCTAGTTTGACCAGTGTTTGGTAATCGGCAACGAACGAAGGGAAGCTCGATCAAAATTCATTTAGTGATCTATATGTAGATATGTGCTCCATATCCACTATTTAAGTACATTAAAATATAATTTATCATTTATTTGAAGAAAAAAAATGAACTGTGTAGAAAAACATGAATGGGTAACTATCGAGGAAATATAGAATGGTCGAATAGTACGCCATTCAATCGGGAAATGAAACAACAGTTGGAGTCGACGACAACAGTCGTACTACATATATTTAGCACGATATGCAGTGGATATACATGTACAATATGAGAAATTGTCCGTTTTTTATGTTTTAACCATTATTTGGTAAAATTAAGTTCAATTTCACAATTTTTAAGCCTACGTATAAAGTGTCTTTCTGACAAACTTATGGTCCTGTGAAAAATTACCAAAATTTCCGTTTTCAAATCAAAAGTGAATTATTTCAAGCTATTAATCTTTAACTTTAACATTCTGTTTCTTATCCATCGAAATCACGGCTTCCTAAACGCGTTTTAATCAGAGAAATAAAATATTCAAGTAGGCATGTCTTCGAGTAACGATAACAACAGTCGGTAGCGATTAAAGGATGAAGAAAAAATCAGTTGAATAGCTCGACAACAGTTAAAGCAAATCATTTTGTGGGAATCATTTAAGTAATATTTAACACCCCCACCCCGAAAAATCAAAGTTTTGAATTGATAAGCTCATTAAATGGATTCACTACTTAGCCATCACATAAATAGAAATTTTTGTCTAAGTTAAATTTATGGTCATTTTGATACTGATTATCGTCATTGCCTACGCTAAAAACTTGATATTTGTATAGGTTTCTCCTGAAAGAATAGACTCAAAGATGCAAATTCTATGCCCCGCCAACTGCGTTGTGGGATATAAATTATGGACCTTCTGTCCGTCCGTCATACCTTTAAGCGTCTATGAAGATGACATCATTTGGTATACATGTACATCACGATATGAACTTTTTCATTTCTATACAACTTTTGGGCCTATATTTCACAGTTTAATGAACATGGTGAAATGGTTGGTATGTCTCAGGATAACCTTTGTGTTTTAAGTTTTTTTTTTCTATGAAGATGACTTCATATCATCATGCAATATGTACAAATGTTCATCAAGATAAAAACCTTAAAATTACAAGCAAATATTTGCCAGGGACACATTTCCTTGTAAATTCATCGAGTGAGGATCTGACAAGATGAAATAAAATGATATTCCACTGAAACAAACAATTCTTTTTACTTAATATTTTCTGCTGATTTGGGGCTCATAAAGAAAAAAAAGGAGTCCCGTTACAAAACAGTAAAATATAGAAATGGTAAAACAGTGGATATTTCCATTTTCAGACGGAGGCGACCCGCCATCTTATCCAAAACAGGCCTTGCTGATTTGCATATTTTCCACCACATATTTAACTGTACATCTCCGCTCTTAGTGCGTATCCATGCAATGCGATTCTGTACTAACGAATACGAGTAGAATATGTTACACAAGCGTTTCAATGATAACTGTCACAAAATAATGTTGACGTGGCCTGAAAATAAGTGTAGATTTAGAGTACGTTGTATTTGTCACGTAGGCCAGAGTGAAACTGTGTTAACCGATTTTGGTTATATAAGGTTTATCACAGGTTTCTTTTATTACCTTTTGTTCAGAATGAGATATGATTAGGGTTTGAAATATCTACTGTTTTGCTAAGTTTTAAGTGTATTAAGAAAGATGTTTAAGGTTTAGAAGTTTAAACCTATAGTTTCTTTATATAAGCCCCTTTTATCAGTATACCTCAGTGTTGTCAGTGTTTCTCGGGATGTTTTTTTTTTTTTTTTTAGTAAATCGGGGGGTTTTAGTATATAAGCTGATTTGTATGGAGCCTCAGTGTCAGATATCGATGGGAGCTACGGAAGATACCCGGTCCAGTCTAGAGTACATTACGGAGCTTGTGTGAGTAAATTTTATTTTGTATTTCAGTTTTGCAGGTAGATATGAAACTTAGAATTTATTTTAAACATTTATTTTGTAGATTGTTGTATTGTTTCTTCTCAGGGAAACAAGTGTACAATCGTATTTAATATTTGGTAGTTTTCGAAGTTTTGATTCTATAGGCCAAGGAATCTACATAGCTCTGCATTATTATGTATATTTGATGTAATTTTAACAGGGCAGGTTTTATAATATTGTTGTATGGTATAAAATGCACGTATGAAATACCAGAGATTTGTTATTTGGTATGAAAGTAGTATTATGAAGTAATACAGTGTCTGCACTTTATATTTGGTGTTATAAGTAAATAAGAGCTATTTATTGTTTGTAGCCGTATTTAGTTGGGGCATGGTGCCTATGTAAGCTGGATAGTTACAGTCGATACGGGACCCCGTTGGTAGACTACGTCGCAAAGACGGGAGAATCTACGGATACGTCATATGAACGACAGGGTGTCTACGGTGGACTAGTAGCATTTAGTTATGTAATCTGGGTGGTCGCAGTCGATACGGGACCCCATTGGTAGACTACGTCGCAAGGACGGGAGAATCTACGTATGCGTCATATGGACGACAGGGTGTCTACGGTGGACTAGGTAGATCACGCTTACTGAAGGGACAGCGACGACAGGAAGTCGGTCCAGTGTTCATCGATAAGAGCACGTGTTATAGTTTGAGTACTGTGAATTTAGGAATCATTTTATGAATGTGGCACATTGAAGTGCGTTTGTATCAGTAAGCCATTATGTAGTTAATATGCGGGCTTAAAGTGAAAACAGAACATTCAGTGCAGTTATTATTTTATTATTGTACCAACAGATAAAGAGACAGTTAGCCGGCAGTTTTTTTTTCACATTCTTTAATTCTTTTTCTAATATTCTCGTTGTTTATATTTTTATATTAAATATAATTTTAAAGAAAGTTGTTTGGTATTTATTCTACTTTAGAGAGTTGTCCGCCCTTGGTCATTTTGTTACAATAACCGTAACCGCTTTTAATGTGTTGTTTGTTAACATGTTTTCTTTTGCCATTATTTTGCACTGGAAACATCCATTTTAGGCGTGATGTCACCAGACTTCTTATGTTTTACAAAATAGTAAATAACCTTGTTGCTGTCCCATTACCTGCATATCTTGAAAGACCAGCGAGGATATCCCGCCACTTACACTCTTTATCTTACAGGCAAATTCATACTCCAGCTAGCTACTTTAAATATTCCTTTTTTCCTTATACAGTGATACTTTGGAACAGCTTACCAGAAAATATAGTCTCACAAAATGATCTTTTAGCATTTAAACAAAAGCTCCACTCGTTTCAGATAGTAGACCGTCCCTGAATCAACAAAAAGATGTTTTTACCAGATCTTAAACCTAACATATTCACCTTTTTTTTTCAGAAAATTTTCTCACCCTAACAAAATTTTTATTTTAACAGTTTTATCCTTGCACAGACGCGCACCTGCCAGTAATACCCGAAAGGGGAGTTTGTGCAGTATAGATAGATAGATAGGCGGAGCAAAATATCTGACATTTATTAATCAAAACAGCAATACATTTTATATACATGAAGATCTACGCATGTAAAAAGAAAAAGTAGCGCTTTGCATATGTAATTTAACTAAAGTAGTTCACACGTATTTTGCATGATGGCGAGTTAGGTTTCTTAACTTTAAAATAGAAAGGCAAACGTACAAATATTTTAAATAATCAAATGCCTTGTCAAATTCTACACATCAGGTTCACTAGTACTGAAGAAAGGGAATAACCTACTTTGGTATGCAACTTATGAATGAAATCAGGTTCATGGCCCTTACTCCGGATTATTATGAAAATTCAACTGTCTCACTAGCAACAATAGTTGCAGAAAAGCGTGTCGAGTTTTTGGCGTCATATGATCTTTCCCTCTATTGCTTCAATCTGGGTTTAGAATTATAGCTATTTCATATAGATCCCGCCGCCGTCTCTCAGCGCATTGAGCGCTTTGATTAAGTCACTGATAGTTCCCTTCATTAAATAAATGCATATAATTAACAAAAACGATGTAGATATATTTAGAAATGTTTTTTGTCTAGTATATATAACACAATTTTATGAGATGAATGACATGATTTGTCGAAATGGTTCGACTGTTGTCGATGTTATCCATGCTAGCTACTCAACTGATTTCGTTTTATCCTTGAATCGCTACCGACTGTTACGATTACTCAAATTTCGAAGACCTGTTAACTTAGATATCTTATATCTCTGCAAGGAAATCATTTTGGCACCCATGGTTTGGAGGAATTAGGGACAGAATGTTAAAGTTAATGATGCGTAGCTTGAAATAATTCACTTTGACTAGAATACGTAAATGTTTGTGACGGGTTGGCAAAATGGCTCATTCCATACAACCTTTGGTTATTTATACAAATTCACGATAATTAAAGCGTTAACAGGACACTTTATATGTAGGCTTTCAAAATAAATTTGCTTTTACCAAAAAATGGTTAGAAAATATGAAAAACGGACAAATTCACATATTGAATATCCACTACGTTTCGCGCAATATGTATTTAGTGCGACTGTCGTCGACTCCCAACTGATGTTTTTCCGATTGAACGGTGTGAATAGCATTTCGATTTTTTCAAAAGCAGTTAATATTTTACACAAATACACATGTATTTCGAAATCTGAAATCTGCTTTTTCAGTCTACAAATGGATGTTTAACCATATGTATCACCGGAAAGATATTTTAAATAATATTTGTCAACAAACATGGAAGAAGAAATCAAATATAGTGCAAGATTAAAAACATACAAGTGCGGCTGGAGCTTATTTCCTTAGTCTTGTTAGCTTCAATAATGCTGCCGGCTTCAATCGGCGTGAACAGAAATGCGTGCGAACCCCCTTATATAGCCAGTAAACAACGCGCGCCCCCTGACGGAACTCGACCAATTACAGAAACTAACGATAATTACCGATGATACAAAAAAGGATTTGCGCATATCTTCCAGAATTTAATACAAGGACATACTTATTCAAAATCATATCTTATTATAAGAAACAGACAGACTATACACATGCACATCAATCAATTCAAACAGTATAATTAGATAAAAAAAAGGGAAAAAAGGAAATAAATCCAAAAATATCAGTAAAAATCATCCCACTTTTAATGCCGACTGCAAATATACAATTATTATTTTGAAAACCACTGGCCAATGATCTGAGTTTGGTGGTTACCTCTCTTGAAAGGTCAGTAACATAATATTAAGATGAAGAAATTCACTGTAAATATAATGTACTTGAAGAGATTGCGAAATGCCTGCCAGAGTCTTCCTTGGGTTTAAATGGATTGATAAGTTTAGTCATGTCCAATTTACTGCTTGATAAATAATAATTTACTGAATTTCATTCGAAATTGAATGTTATATTAGACACATCCTGTATATTTCTTATTGCACACGACACATAACTTGTTATCAAACTACACTCGCTCAAATGACCCCCAAAATAGCAAGTTGCAAATTTGCCCTTATGGCACGAAACTTAGCGTGCAGTCACATTTTGTTTTCGTTTCTCGAACCTGAATGTTTCATTATACCCCCAAAATTGTGAATTTATTTTCAATATATTATGACTTACTTATGTTTAATAATGCATATGCGGATTAACAGATTAAAGTATTGAGCAGAACTAGATAAAGACAAAACAATAACAAAATTCTTGGTATTTAAAGTATATTTGGATATTTAAAATCGGTCATGTATAAAACAAGAGCTCCGCTGAGAGCGGGGCAATATATGCCCGAAGAAAGGTATTGAAAGTGAACTACCATTGACGAATGGATAAGCCAACAGCAATATTTTAAAAAGGAGATGCGGACAGACAGAAGGAGGGCAAACTTACAGTCCCCTTAAGTAAACATCGGTAGGGGACAAATAAACAGACACGAACTATTTTCGAATTATCAGTATGACATTTTGCTTCAAAGTGTGACCTTGACAAAAGACAGCTGAATCTTCACTTGATCTGCAGTTCATCTTAGAAATATGCTTAAGTGATTCAAAAAAAAGGATTATGTAATGACTAATTTCAATTTTCTTCCAGAAGTTCCAAAGATACAGAATGGACACAAAATATTCTAACAATATAACTGTATGACATGTGACCTTCAAGTGTGACACTGACCTTGAACCAAGACGTCGACACCTAATGCTCTGCACATCCACTCAGTATGGTTGACATTTCTGTCAAATAATTTCAATTTCCTTCCAGTGGTTCTTAAGCTACAGAGCGGGCAAAAAATTGTTAAAGGACGAACAGACGGACGGACAGACGGACGACCAGTGGCATAACATTATACCGCCCTTCGGGCGTATAAAAAAAGGAAAGCATCTTTAACTGTTGCCAGCAAAGTTGTTCATTGATTACTGTTGACAACAAACGCCTGGTTAATACGTGTCCTTGACAGGTCTGATTTGTTTTTCAAATGAATAATAATGCTGCTATATTCTTTTATCAGAGAGGCTGTTATTGTCTGAAACAAAGTATTGTTATATACAAATAAGATCCTGTTGTCTTGGAGAATATTATTTTTGTTTTATGTTTTGCAATCCCAGATAATAATGTAAAGACAAAATGCGTTCGTACATCGATGTTTTGTTTGATTTTATGCAGGATTTGGGGTTAAGGTGTTTCTTCTCTCATTGTCTGGGTGACATGGCTCTTTGTACTTAATTATACATCATCACATAAGGGCCGTCTCTCTCTCTCTCTCTCTGTGAGAGAGAGAGAGAGAGAGAGAGGGAGAGAGAGAGAGAGAGAGGGGGGGAGAGAGAGAGAGAGAGAGAGAGAGAGAGCAATACTAGAGTTCAAGAATGTTGAAGTGATCACATACAATGTTGCCATACCCCGTGGTATGTGACGTCATTATAAGCTGTAGCAAGCAGTATCTTTTTCTTTGATTCTAAGGAAAACAGTATTAACAGTGATATACTTTTCGCGATAACAAACAAAATTAATGCAGAAATAAAATACTTACAACTGTCCTAATCGAAGAATGGCAGCTTAAAATGACGTCACAGTTATACCAAGTGGTATGGTCTCACTGAACAGAGTAAGATGGGCAAATTTGATTGTAACTACAACATGTATTAAGATTCGCCCGTGAATCAATAATAAAATGTTGGTTTATTTTTTCTTTCATCATAAACGTATAAAGGGATGAGTGCAAACCCTTGTCAGACAATATCATAGTGCATTGCTAAATGTCAGATAAACAAGAAAGAACTGCATTATATTCTATAGAATCCGCCTTTGTCGTGCCATGATAACAATTTCCGATTTTCAACATTTTATTGAGGAATAAATGCGAAATAAAAATTTAACAGCATGGCAGGCCATACTATTATACTTTTAAATGATATCAAATCATGCAAGCACTTAAAACTGTTATCGATTTTCAAAACAGAAAGTTTTAAGACACGCACACACATTTCAATAAATAGTAATTCCGTCTAGACTGCACTAAAGGTCATTCAAGAATAGAGTCAGTACAAAGGATCAACATCACCAAGGAAAAATATGAAAACGGGATATGTTTATAAGTTATAACACAACACAAAATAAGGCGTTATATGATTCTCCCAAAAATAACTTTAACCAAATATTTTCAACAATATCTGTTTAAATGTAATATATATTGTATGACTTTCGCGAGTTGAGCTTGATTAACCTGCGAACTAGAGTGCGTGCATGCGCACGAATGTATGAGGGCGGGTTAATGAAGATCACAGGTAAAGCATGTGCAATATATGTCTTGTATAACATAGCCAAGTTGTAGGAAGGAGCCGGTACTACTACGGTACTGAATTACGTGACTTTTGAGGTAACGCGTACTGACAATATGGCGGACTGACACCTTAGATTCGACCCATTTTTCAGGTAATCTTAGATTATGTAATTCATACATACCAAACGAATAAAACTTGCCGCAGCCTACGAATGGAATATTGTTATCGACGATATCTTATTTTTTATCTTTATGCGAACAGTTTGCTTAAATACTCAAAAGATCGACCGGCATTTTCAAGTTTGACAATTATTTCAAGGTGTAATACATGTTATTAATACCTATTTGATATTCAATTACTATCATTAATTACTAGACAAAATAAAGCATGCCCAATTTGAAAAAAAAAAATACAAGTGGTTGTTTAAAGTAACCCATCCATCATTAAATTGAGATGATGGTCCATCAAGTCAGAAATTCATAGTAAATGCAAGCGTTTATAGACTTTTATCAAAGAGCCCATAACTCCAAGTCCAAGCCTTTTTTAAAGCCCTTTAAGCATTTGAAAGACGATGGATATAATTCATTGAAGGATGGGTTACCTTAATTGTGCACTCTATATAGTTACCTAGTTTAGTAGCTGGTCAGACAATGAGGTCTGCCTAGTACAAAATACGTGTAGTTAGGGTTCCTGATACAACCAGTTAAACAAAGTGATTCAAAAGAAGATTTCAGTCTTACGTTTACATTTGTCACACACACACACACACACACACACACACACACACACACACAGAGAAATTGAGACTGAATTTCTATAGTATTAGTTCGTTTTTAGTTGTGTGTGACGTAGTCACTCACAACTATAGTACCTACATTCTGAGGGTTCGTTTCTCTACATTTAAAACCGATAACCTCTCAGTTTTGTATGAATGACCGAACGATTGAACAGAATTCAACAATACAGATATGCTGAGATTCAACCAAAGTAGTGAAAATTCAATTTTGAGTAAAAAATAAATATTTACGGGACACAATAATTGTATGTAGTAAAAAAGCACAGAAGAACTATTTTCCCTAGGATGTTGCGTAACTCACTTTATCACGCGGAGGAGTGTAGTTTCGAATGCAAAGATGGCTCATGCCTGAATTCGGACGGTGGATGTGCAGGTTTCGGTTATTTATTGGTGTTTCAATGATTCATATAGAAAGCTTGAATAACGATAAAAATCCGTATAACCTCCGTATAATCACATCTATCTATCTCAGATATCTCAAGAGGTTATTTGATGCTCTATAGAATGGCTGATACAGGTGTATATCTGCTATCCAAAGTTACTAAAAACACAGTAGGGAGCCCCTGAGTTGCATCTATAAATAGAAACTGTGCCGTCGCTCAGTAGTACAAATCAAAGCACTGATATTGCTAAGAGAACAGTATCGTCTCATTTCTTTTGTTTATCACAGTAAATTAATAAACGGAGGTCAAATTTTCGCACAATGCCAATAACCCCGCTTTAACGTTGCGTTAACATGGTCAAAAGATGAACGCACCATTTGTTTCAACAGACTTATAACGGTTAGCACATTGCCACACTTACTCCTCCTATATTTATATAGCCTTCAACGAAAAATCATTTATTGTTTTATATAAGTTTAATATTTGGAAAAACTAAGTTACCCAGCATATTTGCAGCTTGTCAGACACTCACACAACTTCAGTGCCTTCAGCGCTTTGATTTCAAATACGCTTTCTTGCTGAAAAGATGCCATAGAAAAGAGATATAATTATGTTTTCTGATCTCAAAGGCGACCATGGCTACACAGATTAAATAGCTCCTGATGTTGAGATATGTAAGATATGCAAAAAAACCCGAGGAAGGAATTTATCAAGGAGATATAAATAAATTGGAATAAAATGAACGTAAGGAGAGTCAGACAGGCACACATACTCGTACATACAGAGAGGAGAGAGAGAGAGGGAGAGAGAGAGGGAGAGAAAGAGAGAGAGGAAGGGGATGGGGTGAGAGCTGGCGCCATATTCTGAGTTAAATACAGGTATGTGTGTGCGTGTGTGTAGTCGATTATTTGTATGACGGTATACATGTTGATTGTTCTCACATATTATAATGGTTCCATGGCTGATAGTGGTCTCATATCCCCTTGCTAATAACTTATTCGTATACGAAGTACAAATCTGATTTCAATGTAATTTTCTACCGAAAACCATGAAGTATGAATAGATGATCGTTGGCGTCATGAACAGTGTCTTAAACCTATATAATTTAGAAAACTAGGCACATGAGGTCACAATTTGACCATCTGATGTGATAGGGAACATTCTTAGAGCCCCACATTAAAGCATGTGCGTGTGGGTGTGTTTGTTTGGTTATTCTTGTATCAAAAATTAAATTAAAACGGAAATTATGTATGGAAGGGGATATCCGCCAGTTCATTTCTTTTCCCAATTTGAGGTTTCATAATGCTTATTACAATTTTACCATGCTTTTTATATTTACAAAATTCGAATTACAATTTCAAAATGCTTATTAAAATCTAGAAATTGTTACTCAGACATTTCACTTTTAACGATATAGTTCTGTCTGCCATATTTAAGTTAAAAGTTTAAGTTTGGGGGTAACGTTCATATGTTACAAATTGTTAAATGTAGATTCTTTATTGTAGTTTTCACTTGTTTATGTTTGACTCTTGATTTACATTTAAGATTGAAAACGCTTGTTTTAGTCGGAAAGTTCTGCTACAGATCAGGTGTCAGAGCTTTTTTTAAGTAACTAGGCTGAGGTTCTATAGAACCGGTATCATGATGTGCTGAAGTCTCCAAGAGTCGTATTGTGCGTGTGAAATATTCGGAAGGGAACTTCAGTCCGTCTGAGATTTTCATCTGGGCTCAAAATTCCAACATCCTGTATATGCGTTATATCACAGGTATATATGGTCCCGGCGGCCGAATGGTTAGTGGGTTCGATCCCCGGCTGCGACATACTTGTAGAAGTCATAGAAGATGTACTGCATGATATAGCTCCCTTGCTTGGCTTTCAGCAAATAAGGGCAGTTCCAGCACTTGCTTGCTCGGTGTAATTAATGTGATTGAGTATGGTATCATGTCACATGTCTACGGCGTGACACTGCAGTGTATAGCAGCACTATATCTGTCTCAAGTACACAAAGTCTCAAAATGACTGAAATACTGTCGGTAGGACGTTAATCTCAAACAAACAGACTCGATTGAAACAAAGGTCTGTCTAGTGGGATGAGATTTCGATCCGGGCTCAGATTTCCAATCTGAAGTATATCTTAGCTATACATGGTTGAGATCGAAAGACCATAAGTTGAGTGAGCTGAGATTTATACACAGACTCAGATTAGCAACCAATGTGTACAGTAATATCCGAAGTATGTACGGTAGAGATGGAAAAATTGTCAGTCCGTGTATAAGTGGTTTGGGATTTCCACCCGGACCCGTATACGAGTAATATGACATGTATATATGGCAAAGATGGGATGACTGGCACGATGTAAACATCAGCTCGTCTCTTAGAATGCTTAGATCTCCACCCGGGCTGATGTTCACGTATCCGTAAAGAATAATATCGCTCTTTTAATGAGTAAACTGAAATCAACACTGACCTCATGTATACCATCTCCCATGCACGGCGTGACGTAATAAGTCAACCCAGCTTAAAATTAGCTCTGGCCACTAACAGGTTCAAGGGGGTGTACCCGGCGTGTGCCCCCTCTAAAATTTCCCGACCATACATAATATTTCACCGCTTTAATTTAAACTAGAAGTCGTTTGTTTAAGATACAAACGAAGCGGCTTTCCGTTTGCTTATTTCAAAGGTATTGAATATATGAGTTAATACAAAGAAATGGAATAAAGATGCATAATAATGTAAGATTTAATACGTAAATCATCATTATCATAAATATATACTTATGATCAAAAATAAGATTTAATTCTTTTTTTTTCATTTTCATCTCCTTAAGAAGATATTGAGTAAGCATGAATATGGAGGGGGCCGCCGTGGCCGAGCGGTTACAGTCGTGGACTACAAATCTCTCAGCCCCTCACCGCTGTGGGTTCGAATCCCGGTAGGAACTTCGGATTTTTCATGTGAGGAAGCCTTCCAGTTGGCTTGCGGTAGGTCGGTGGTTCTACCCGGGTACCTCTGTGTACTCGGGGTCTTCCTCCACCTGTAATTAGCTGGACGTCGCTATATGATTGAAATACTATCGCAACAACAACAACAACAACATAAATATGGATCTTGTTTAATTACGCAACCGTTCACTGTCATGCAGAAAAAAGAACAGGAAAATTTTAAGATAATACTATCCTCAAGAATTTTTTCTTACGTTATTCAATCGATTTAAAACGTTTTTTTTATTATTTATTTAATATCTTTTTCTTCGTTAGCCTATGAATTAACATATAGTCATTGCAATTTGATCCACAATTAAAATTGTAAAAAAGAAAAAAATACTTTGAAATCCGTGGCTTTCAACCTTTAAATTGATTGAGTTTTACATTTGCAAAATTAGATGGAAACAAAGGCAGAGGTGTAAGCAAAATCACGAAAATAATTTCTTATTATTATGTTATTAACGTTATAAACGTCTTGAAACTTTCAACAATTCATTTGCTTTATATATTTGCTTATTTTTACAGATTTAGAAAAAGAAACCGTTTAACATTTAGAAAACATAAAATATCGATAGGTAGATATACATGTATTTGTCATTTTCATCAGGTTTGCAGAAAGCCGTGATAGCAAATGCAATAAGATATCGGTATAGGTTTTCTGGCTCGAGTATAATTATACTAATTCATCGTAAATGCGACTCATTTACTCAAAAAACGTATTACAATTCACTATTCAACACAGGCACTCTTTCCTGCAAAGGAAAAATCGGATCTTGCTCAACCAACCCAATGACCGCTTTCATTTCTTTCTTCAAATTAATAGATTTTCATGAATTAACCCTTTAACGAAAAACATGAATAAGTCATGTTTGATAACGTAATCACTTGACATTTTCTGGACTTTTTGCGCATGTTAAGGTACGGCAATATTACTTATTTAAAAGTTGATATGTCCAATCTAATGATATTTTTAATATATTTTGCTAACGAATCAATATTGTCATAAACACGTGACACAATATAAATACCTTAAGGTATGCTTAAAATTGGCTTAAGGTATGCTTAAGATTGGCATCAATATCCATGACGCTGGAGCGCGAATACAAATTGAAATGAATGATTTTTATATTTCAACGACGGCAAAATCAAGTGAATAAAGACAAGTATCTATATTGAAAGGACGTGTTTAGCTAACGTTCTATTAATCCAGAAAAAATATATCCGAGAAAGCAAACAGGTTTGTTTTCATATTTTCAAGTAGGCATTCCTTCAAACATGAATATCTGCCATGTTTGATGTCGTAATCACTTAAAATTTTAAAAATATTATGAACTTAAAGAGTTTCGACATTCTAGAAAACTTTAAGTTCATTGGTCTAATTGGCGATTTTATATGATTTTTAAAAAAAATAATTCTTGCTTTAGTATGCATGACGTCATAACCACGTTACAAAACAAACAGTTCTTGCAATATGCATCACTTCGATCTTAACTCTATCAATTCTGAAGATTTAATTAAGATTGACTCAAATTCATGATATCAGAGCAAGAGAAATCTTTAAAAAGAAATGTTTGTCTTTTTTATGACGTCATAACCACGTGACTTAAGAGAAAATCGATCAGAAAATAGAATGTAAACTTCTATGCCGATATACTGTCCAATTTTCATGCTTCTAACGAATCAGGGGGCTTAGTGTAACAATTTAATTTTAGGACCAAATTTCCAAACTCGGTATTGGCATGAAATCTTAATCTTTTCAAATTTGGAAATTTGAATGCCAAGGTGCACATCTACATCCTAAAATACATCTTCTGTGAAAATATCAAGATAATCGTACCAAAATTGAAGGCTCTAGATCGCGAACAAACTTATAAAGCTGACGTCAAATCTGACGTCAAATGACGTCAATGGAAATTGAAAATGATTGAATGTATAAGAAGATACTTTTTTATCGATGCAATTTCAAATTCATTAAAATTGACTCAAAATGTATGATGCCAGAGCGAGAGAAATCTTAAAAAAAAAAGAAATGCTTGTCTTTTTGATGACGTAAAAACCATGGACTTAAGAGAATATCAATCAGAAAATAGAATGTAAACTTCTATGTCGATATGCTGTCCAATTTTCATGCTTCTTACGAATCAGGGGGCTATGTTACATTTAAATTTAATTTTAGGACCAAAGTTCGAAACTCGGTATTGGCACGAAATCTTAATCTGTTTGATTTCAGAAATTTGAATGCCAAGGTGCACATCTACATCCTAAAATACATCCTCTGTGAAAATATCAAAATAATCGTACCAAAATTGAAGGCTCTAAAGCGCAAACAAACTTTTAAAGCTGACGTCAAATCTGACGTCACATGACGTCAATTAAAATTAAAAATGATTAAATGTATAAGAAGATACTTTTTTATAGACGCAGTTTCAGTTTCATTAAAATTGACTCAAAATGTATGATGCCAGAGCGACAGAAATCTTTGAAACAAGAGGACCATGATGGCCCTGGATCGCTCACCTAAGTATACGGTTACCCAAGAACATCAGTCTGTATTAAAGCATTTTGAAACCTGGCCAGTAGTTTTGAAGGAGATGATCCCTGTTAAGTTTTATCAAATTTTGTCAAGCAGTTTCAGCGGAGATGTCATTTAAAGATTTCACTATATACATATAAGGTTAATTAGCCCCGCCCCTGGCGGTCATGTTTTTTTATGGATTTGAATAATTTAAGCGACATTTGTGAAGCTTCACCAAAAGAACATCCCTGCCAAATTTAATCAATTTCTGTCCAGTGGTTTCAGAGATGTTGTTTTAAGATTCACTATATACATATTAGGCAAATTAACCCCGGCCCTGGCAACCATGTTTTTTACGGATCGGAATAATTTTAGCAACTTTTGTGAAGCTTCACACAAGGATCATCCCTACCAAACATAATCAATCTGTCCAGCGGTTTCAGAGGAGATGTCGGTTTAAGATTTCACTATATACATATAAAGCAAATAAGCCCCGCCCCCGGCGGCCATGTTTTTTTACGGATCGGAACAATTATAGCAATCTTGGTAGAGAGTTACCCAAGAAACATTTGAACCAAAATATTTTGAAATCTGGCCAATAGTTTTGAAGGGGATGAGTTTTAAAGTTTTCATATGTTTTCTTTCCGTTGCCATGGTAACCAGACTTCCACATGGATCAAGTATAATTTAGCAACTTTTACAAAGGTTCACCTAAGGAACATTCCTGCCAAGTTTTATCAAATTCTGCCCAGCGGTCTTAGAGGAGATGTCATTTAAAGTAATTTTTTGACGACGGACGACGAGCGACACACGACGCACGACGGACAACGGCGGACGACGGACGACGGACGCAGGGCGATCACAAAAGCTCACCTTGAGCTAAAATTGGATTTTGTCCTTTAAATGACGCCATAACCACGTGACTTCAGAGAAAATTAATCAGAAAATAGAATGTAAACCTCTGGGCCGATAAGCTGTCTAATTTCAATACTTCTTACTCATCAGTAGCCTTTGTAACATTAAATAAAAGTTTATGGACCAAAGTTCGAAACTCGGTTGGGCCATAAATTCGAATTTTTCGAATTTGAAAGATAGGTGCACATTTACATCATAACATACATCTTCTGTGAAAATATCAAGATAAAACGACAAAACTAAATGCTCTGGAGCGCGAACAAACTTTTGAAGCTGACGTCAAATCAGACGTCATTTGACGTCATTGAAAATAATTGAATTTAAAAATTTGAACTTTTTTGTCGAGGCAAGTGAACCTCGGTCTTTTCAATATTTTGAAAAAGAAAATAAGGAGAAAATCGATTAAAAAATAAATTCTGCAGAGCGCGTACAAACATTTTAACTGACGTCAAATCTAGCGTCTTATGAAGTCCTATGGATCATTCATTTGCCATACTATTTTCATTGTTCTGTACAATTGTCAATTTCATTTTCCGAAAATGTTTAAAAGTAGGGTATTTTCCGAAAATGCTTAACTTACAGTGTAGCAATATCACGTAACCGTGACGTCATTAAGGCATCAAAACCAAGACAATTTTTTTTATTTAAATATTTTTGACCTTATGACTTCATATGACGTCAAATGACGTTAGTCCTCACAGAAACAAAGTGAATCTTTCTATGTGACAATTTGGAACAATTCAGCAGTTAATGGGTTAATTTACTACCTTCCACAATTTCATTATATATACTTAAAATGTAGTATATAAGAACTCCTGATAGTTACTTTCCCTTTCATCTAAGAAGTTGTATTGTTTGGCCAGATTATTATTCTGTTGTTCTTTTAGACGCACCAAACACTCCATCTGATGGTGTCACCTTCGAGAAATAAGAGAAGATTCAGCTAGATAAAATATAAAGATTATTGACTTCAAGTTCAACTAGTGACTAGCAATATCAAACCAGTGATTAATCTACATGTGCATCCTGCGTCAGGGACACATTAAAATCAAGAAAGACGCACATTTTAAAAATATGTGCGTCCCGTCGGATGCATGCAAATTTGATACATTAAAATTCGAAATATCATGGTAAATGATTTGTCTGCACCGTTCAATCAGTCCAAATTCATAATAGTCCAGGGTTTCCCCATGCCCATGGGACTAGCCAGCCAGTGTGCGACATGCTTTGGTTTGGCCGACATATCATAATCCCAAATGCGATCCACGTTTACATGCACTGAAATTCACACGCGTTTTTCATGATTGAAATCCAGCTCGGACCGTCCTTCGCTAAAATATTATCTTAACGGAGCTGTATTTCAAAAAAGATTTGACTGTTATGTTACATTTGGAGCTTACTTAGTTCATGTAAATTTAAACACCATTGAACTAGCAGTATGATTGGACATTTGTTATGAAAAGATCACCTGTAATTTGATGGTCGTCGCATTACGACTGAATATATTCAACTTAAAAAAAAAAATAAAAAATAAAAAAAAAATCTTCAAGATGAAAAAAGAAAGGGTAATACTGTTTTGGGTTAATATAAACATTATTTCAAATTACCTCCACGTACCATATCTCCTATTTTTTCCCTGTTTTTTGATTAACAAATATAAATAAATTAAAAAAATAAATAAACACAGGCATAAAAGAAAAAAAGTGCATTCGGATTTTGAAAAAGACAATAATGTAGTGCCCAGGCATTACTGATTTTACTTATCTTTGTATTTGTATTTATGTTGGCTCTATTTATCTGCTATTGGTGATTTTGCAGCGTTATCTGACAAATCACACACATTTTGACATTGGACTGACTCATTTGCCAGCTCAACTAGCCAAATTAATGCATTACGCCAGAAATTTTCTCTACACCTCCGTGTCACACAAGCACTCTGTCTCGATGTAAACATGCCATGTAAATCCATTTGTGTCTGTATTTAGATATCCAGTGTGGTTTTAGTGACATATTGAGCTTGATTCACTTCAACAAGTTATTGTTAAGGTTTATGCCTTAAGTAAATCCGTTTGATTATGTGTAGAACTTTGTATTTATAAAAGTTTAAATCTGCACACGCCTGTTTACAGGTGGTCGGCCATTTTGTAATTACTATTTCCGGTTGTTGCTATGGGTAATGCTGGTGCTCTGTGTACTGTACTATACGTAAGCTTTATAAAACATTACATAACTATGGCCCATTTGATAAATAATAGAAAACTATCAAACAAGCCGTGCGTTCAGTTAAGCGTTCATCTTCTCAAAATGTAGGAAGAGGAATCAGCCTTCTAACGCATCTAATTGCAATGAAATACGTACATGTGTATTTGAAATTTGACGTAAATGGTTCGAATCTTGGATTCGCTATAGAACCTTTAACTTTCCGAATTTGGAAAAACGGACACGGGGATGCACAACTAAAACGTAACATATACATTCTTTGAAAATTTGATGAAAAATCGGTCCAGAAATAATGACTGTTGACCGCGTACAATCTTTTGATAGATGACGTCAAATTTGCCGTCATATGACATCATAGGTATATGAACATTATTGAAATGAAAATTTAAGTATCTGAAATATATGCCATTAAAATAGCATGGTCCTGGGACCGTAGCATCATATAGAAATTTGTGCATAAGAATTTCTTTTTTTACTTTATGACGTCATACTACGTCATATGACTTTTTACTTCAGAGAATATAAAAGACACATAGAGCCTAACATTCTCTCCAAATATCAGCCTTTAAACTCATCTTGAAGCGATTTTATACGTATTTTGAAAATTGACGACATTTGTTCGAATCTTGGATTCGCCATAAAACGTTTGCTTTTTCGAATTTAAAAAAACGGACACCGGGATGCACAACTATAACAGAACATGCACATTCTGTGAAATTTTGAAGAATATTGGCACAGAAACAATGGCTTTAGACCGCATAAAAGCTTTTGTAGACAACGTCAAGTTTGACGTCAAATGACGTCATAGGCATATGAAAATAATAAAAATCAAAATTTCCTTATCTGAAATATATACCATAAATTTTTTCAGGGTCCTTGGACCCTTGTAACATATAGAAATTAAGGCGTAGAAAAGAAGAAAAAAAGAATAAGAACTAGACTTCTTTTGTTCTGGACAAAAGAAAGGGCTTTCTGCACTGCAAACCATGTCAAACCTGATCATACTTATTTAGTTTTCTGAAATACACCATCTTCAAAAATTGAAGAAACACCGTCCCGAATTGACAGCTGCAGAGTGCAAACATAAATAAATAGCAGAGGAAATCTGTGATGTCATATAACATAATTTAAATTTTAAAGTCATTGCATTCAAAAGGGAATATGTGACTTTGTTTTCAGTTATAATTTCATAATGCTAATTATTCAAGAACCATCTTTAAAATAACTACAATAATACTCAATCTTCGTGTTCTGCAAGGGAATGAAGTATCACTAGACCTCTTAACATGCTAAAAAGGTATACAAGCTTCCTTTTCTACGAAATATTTATTTCTCATATCTTCATTGAAGTTTCTTGTTCAATTGAAGGGGGCACAGAGCATTAAAATAAATTACTGTTTCACATTTTACCTTTAATGTAACAGAAATAAATTTTAAAATAATATGTTGGATCAACTGCAGAAGCACAAGGATTTTTTTTATACATTATACATTTATTTTTTAATAGACTGATCATTAAGATCTGCATAGCATTAGAACCGCATTGCATCATGGTAAAAATATTGTTCTTTATGATATTTTCAACAAGAAGGCCAAGGTGGCCCTAAAGACTCTCACCTTAGAAAAACTGCTTTCATTGCCTGTACAAGTTACGAAATTATAGCATAGTTGTACTGAAGACATAATCCATCAGGTTATTTATAATTCCATTATTATCGAACTTGGCTGAAAGAATATGGCTATAAACATTGTTCTAAAGATTGAAGATGATTACTTCAGAAATGAAGATGCTAGAGTGTAAATAAAGTGAAATATTAGATTTTCCTATATCAAAAGGGGCATAACTCCTGACCTAATTGACAGATATCAGCCATTATCGAACTTATCCAAAAGAATATGGCTATAAACATTATTCTAAAGATTGAAGATGATAACTTCAGAAATGAAGATGCTAGAGTGTAAATAAAGTGAAATATTAGATTTTCCTATATCAAAAGGGGCATAACTCCTGACCTAATTGACAGATATCAGCCATAATCGAACTTATCCAAAAGAATATGACTATAAACATTGTCATAGCGTTTGAAGATGATTCTTCAGAAATGAAGATGCTAGATTGCAAACAAACTAATTGTGGACGACGGACGGACGGACGGACAGACAGACGGACAATGGACATTCATCGATTCTTATAGCTCATCTTGAGCACATGTGCTCAGGTGAGCTAAGAATTAATAATTTCTTAGAAAAAAGCAATCAAGTGATCAGGACTAACTGCAGAAGTGCGGTATTTTTATTCCTCATCTAACTTCCTTATATGATGTCCAATTTTAAACAAGAGGGCCAAGATGGCCCTGTGTCGCTCACCTCAGTAAGATGGCTGTGTAAGGCATAATGACAAAAAATCTGGCATATAAAGTGTTTTTCAAACATTTGACTAAGTGACCTACATATTGATCCTACCTGAATTTGCACTCAACTGGGAATTCATGCAGTCATCATTCATATCAAGTTTAATAAAGACTGGGACAAAAATGTAGGCCTCTAGAGTGTTCACAAGAATTTTCTAAGATTTAACCTGGTGACCTAGTTTTTGACCTCATTTGACTCATTTTCGAACTCATCCAATATATCAATTAGACAAACATCCTGACCAACTCTATTGAAGATTGGGCTAAAACTGTGGCCTCTAGAGAGTTCACTAGGTTTTTATTAGATTTGACCTGGTGACCTAGTTTTTGACCCCATGTAACCCAATTTCGAAATCATCCGAGATATCATGTAGACAAAATCCTGACCAAGTTTCATGAAGATTGGGAAATGTGGCCTTAGTGTTCAAAGTTTTTCTAAGATTTGACCTGTAACCTATTTTTGACCCCACATGACCCAATTTCGAACTCATCCGAGATATCATGTAAACAAACATCCTGACCAAGTTTCATGAAGATTGGGCCAAAACTGTGGCCTCTAGAGTGTTCACAAGCAATTGTTGACGACGGACGACTGACGACGCACGACGGACAAAAGGCGATCAGAAAAGCTCACCCGAGCAAAAGTGCTCAGGTGAGCTAAAAAGAAAGGCCTTTATATTTCCAACATTTCACGTGTTTCATGTTTCAACTTTTCTGTTACGTGCTCTAAGATATAGAAAGTTATTTTTCAAAGAAACGGCAAAAAATCGGCAAAAGGATGTTCATGTCTATTATTGCCCTTCGACAAATAACTTTATAATTAATGGTCCGATCATTAAAATCTGCATACCATTAGAACCGCATTGCATCACGCTAATAATACTGTTCTTTATGTTATTTTCAAAAATTAATAGAAAAAAAAACAATCAAATGATAGGGACTTACTGCAGAAATGCACGAAAGAACGGTTTACATGTAAATGAATTCTTATTTATCATCTTACTTCCTTATAGGATATCCGATGTCCAATTTTTAAACGCTAGGTACCATTAGAAAGGCCTTTAAATTTCCAACATTTCACGTGTTTCATGTTTCAACTTTTCTATTACGGGCTCTGAGATATAGAAAGTTATTTTTAAAGAAAACGGCAAAAATCGGCAAAAAGATGTTCATGTCTATTATTGCCTTCCGACAAATAACTTTATAATTTATGGTCCGATCATTAAATCTGCATATCATTAGAACCACATTACATCATGCAAAAAAAAAATGTATGTATTTTTAAAAAATCATTAGTTTCTTCGAAAAAAAGGAATCAAGTTATCGGGACTTACTGCGGGAGTGCATGAAAGAACGGTTTTACTGCATTCTTAGTTTTCATGTAACTTCCTTATATAAAGTCCAATTTTAAAACGCTAGGTACCGTTAGAAAGGTCTTTTCATTTCCCACAATTCCCTCGCTTCATAATTTATGTATCTTTAAACATTTTGTAGCTACGGGCGTTTAAACCTTGAGCATACGGCAAAAATCGGGGATAAATATGTTCATATCGTTTTGTTTTTCCTTATAACTTAATGAATATTAAGTCAATCTTTAAAATTTAAACACCAAAAGAACGGCCGGTCATTGATCTACAAATTATATCCATACTCTTATTAACAAAAATCAATAATTATCGAGATATAAGTAGTTAAGTGCGCTTAGGGTTGCAGCATTTTTGTTTTTCTGCAATAACTCAACTGATTCAACCACGATCTTCAAAAACTATATATCGTCTGAAAGGCATTTCAAAGCACTACAAATTATACGCATAGTGTCTCGATAAAATATTTTTCGTTTCTGAGATATTTAAGGCCGAAGAAAAACCGATAATTAACATGTGACCTTGACCTTAGCTATTTTCCGGAAGCGGAAGTGACTGATGACAATAAGAGGCTATGTTGCACCTTCAGTGAAAATTTTATACAAATCGGTCAAAAACTTTGTCTTCCAGAGCTAAAAAACCGTATATTTTGGATAAAAAAATTGATAACGCGTCATGACGTCATTTTACGTCATACGCCGTCAATCTTCTCAGAACAGATAGAAATCAATAGGACACATATTCTGTCCAAATTTCATGTTTCTAGCTTATCTGAGTGCTTCGTAATACATCAATACATTTTCTGGTCCAAAGTTCGAAACTTGGTTCAGCCATAGATCCTTGATCTTTTCAAATATTGCAAAACGTATATAATCCTGCACAACAAGAACATAATATATACATTCTGTGAAAAAATCAAGTAAATCGGTCCAATCATGACGGCTGTAGAGCGCGTACAAGCTTTTGTAGCTTTTTTCAGCACGGACGTCATGTGACGTCACATGAAGAAAAAAAATATGACGATCAAAAGCGCCAAAGTCACTGTGCATACTATTAAAATTTCATGCTGCTAGCTCATCGGCAACCTGTTTTAATTTGAACCTCAAAAGGAAGAAAAAAGTAGAATAATAACTAGAACCGCAAGCGGTATCTCGGTTTTCGCTTTTAACCCCTAATCAACTTGAACACTTTATTTCAACTCAGCCACAATTTTCAATATGAAACAGAACGAAAAGGTTTCTGAAGACCTACTCTCATTTGCACAGTTTTTTTTGTTTGTTTTTTTGCAATGTTAGAACATTCAAACTCTTCTAGCGCATATATTTCTAACCCTAACCCTAACCCATACCCTGTCCCTTGAAATCCATCCCATTCTGTGGTGCAGTCAACAAGGAACAAAATGCTGAAAACCGCATTTCAATCAGACTTTAACATTTTGAGTTATAAGCAAAAGAGTGATTTTAAGCAAAACGCCATCTAGCGGCAAAATTAGAAACAAAATTGCAAAAACAGCAAATAGTTCAAATAAGTATATAAATCGCACTAGTCAAACTTTTTATTCTTATGTATCAGAATTTGAAGCATAAAATCTGATTTACAATTATTCCAAAAAAGGATCAAACTTTGGACTGCCGTCACTGGAAAGAGCTCTTTAAGAACTAAAACTTTTGTTCATATACTCTCAATGAAATATTTTTAGTTTTGGAGCTATTTGTGGCCGAATAAAAACACAAAAATCGTAATATGACCTTGACCTTTTCAATTCTTTTTTATTTTTTGAATTGTGAGGCCCTTTCAAACATAACAATACATATCTTGTGAAAATTTCATGAAGAATGAACAGAAAATAAAGTCAGGAGCGACAAAAACATGTTTTTGAAATTTTAATTTTTCCTTAAATTTAGTGAAGTTTGACCGTTTCTAGAGGACAAACCACGCATTTCCTTAATTCGCCACCCCATATATTTTGTGCGTATATGTCTTGCAAATCGTATGCAGCAAACAGAATTATTCTATCTGATCTCTAACAAAAACGGATAGGTTTTTCGTAGACCTACCCTCATTTGCACAGTTTTTGTTTTGTTTTTGTTTTCTTGCAAGGTTCGAACATTCAACCTTCCGTAGCTCAAACGCTTTCAGCCACACGGACCTCGAATCCTATCATATATTATTAGGCTATCAACAGGGGACAGAATGCAAAAAACCGCATTCGAATCGGACTTCAACTTTTTGAGTTATAAGCAAAAGAATGATTTCAAGAAAAGCGCCCCCTAGCGGCAAAATGAGAAAGAACATTGATTAAAATTTTACTGTTAGGTACCTAGCAAAGCAGCAAATAGTTCAATCAAGTATACTAACGTTAGTCGCACAAGTCAAACTTTTTATTCTTATGTATCAGAATTTGAAGCATAAAACCTGATTTACAATTATTCCAAAAAAGGATCAAACTTTGGACTGCCGTAAAATGACCAAATCAAGTCCGATCTTAAAAAACTAAACATTACTAGAAAGAGCTCTTTAAGAACTAAAACTTTTGTTCATATACTCTAAATGAAATATTTTTAGTTTTGGAGCTATTTGTGGCCGAATAAAAACACAATAATCGTAATATGACCTTGACCTTTTCAATTCTTTTTTATTTTTTGAATTGTGAGGCCCTTTCAAACATAACAATACATATCGTGTGAAAATTTAATGAAGAATGAACAGAAAATAAAGTCAGGAGCGACAAAAACATGATTTTGAATTTTAATTTTTCTTAAAATTTAGTGAAGTTTGACCGTTTCTAGAGGACAAACCACGCATTTCCTTAATTCGCCACCCCAAATATTTTGTGCGTATATGTCTTGCAAATCGTATGCAGCAAACATAATTATTCTATCTGATCTCTAACAAAAGTGGGTAGGTTTTTCGTAGACATACCCTCATTTTTCCACTTTTTTCCAAGGTTCGAACATTCAACCTCTCCTAGAACAATTTTTTTCCGTACTCGATGATGAGACTTCCATCATATTTGATTGGGCTGTCAACAAGGAACATTATGTAAAAAAACCGCATCTAAATCAGGTTTCAATTTTTGAGTTATTAGCAAAACAGTGATTACATGCATTGCGCTCCCTAGTGGCTAAATCAGAAATAAATGTGAAAAGTTTGACCAATTAGGCACATGTTCAGATAAAGATGATTCCATGCCCAAAATTTCATAGCTGTAGCTTTTCTCATCTGGCCGCTAGGCTGGACACAAAAATGGGTGGAATTGGAAAAATAATAAAAATAAATTAGAACCGCAAGCGGTATCTCGGTTTTCGCTTTTAACCTAATCAACTTGAACACTTTATTTCAACTCAGCCACAAGTTTCAAAATGAACAAGAACGAAAAGGTTTTTGAAGACTCTCATTTGCACCGTTTTTTTTTTTTTTTTTTTTTTTTTTTTTTTTTTGCAATGTTAGAACATAAAAACTCTTCTAGCGCAAATATTTCCCATACCCTGTCCCTTGAAATCCATCACATTCTGTGGTTTTTCGTAGACCTACCCTCATTTGCACAGTTTTTTTGTTGTTTTTTTTTGTTTTTTTTACGAGGTTCGAACATTCAACCTTCCGTAGCTCAAAAGCTTTCAGCCACACGGACCCTCGAATCCTATCATATGTTATTAGGCTATCAACAAGGAACAGAATGCAAAAAAAACGCATTCGAATCGGACTTCAACTTTTTGAGTTATAAGCAAAAGAATGATTTCAAGAAAAGCGCCCCCTAGCGGCAAAATGAGAAAGAAAATTGATTAAAATTTTACCATTAGGTACCTAGCAAAGCAGCAAATAGTTCAGTCAAGTATACTAGTCGCACAAGTCAAACTTTTTATTCTTATGTATCAGAATTTGAAGCATAAAACCTGATTTACAATTATTCCAAAAAAGGATCAAAGTTTGGACTGCCGTATAATGACCAAATCAAGGCCGATCTTCAAAACCTAAACTTCACTTGAAAGAGCTCTTTATAAACTAAAACTTTTGTTCATATACTCTCAATGAAATATTTTTAGTTTTGGAGCTATTTGTGGCCGAATAAAAACACAATAATCGTAATATGACCTTGACCTTTTCAAATTTCTTTTAATTTTTTTATTGTGAGGCCCTTTCAAACATAACAATACATATTGTGTGAAAATATCATGAAGAATGAACAGAAAATAAAGTCAGGAGCGACAAAAACATGTTTTTGAAATATTAATTTTTCCTAAAATTTAGTGAAGTTTGACCGTTTCTAGAGGACAAACCACGCATTTCCTTAATTCGCCACCCCATATATTTTGTGTGTATACGTCTTTCAAATGTTATGCCAGAGACGGAATTATTCTATCTGATCTCTACCAAAACCGGATAGGTTTTTCGTAGACCTACCCTCATTTGCACATTTTTTATTTTTTTTGCGAGGTTCGAACATTCAACCTTTCGTAGCTCAAAAGCTTTCAACCACACGGACCCTCGAATCCTATCATATGTTATTAGGCTATCAACAGGGAACAGAATGCAAAAGACCGCATTCGAATCGGACTTCAACTTTTTTGAGTTATAAGGACAAGAATGATTTCAAGAAAAGCGCCCCCTAGCGGCAAAATGAGAAAGAAAATTGATTAAAAATGTTACTGTTAGGTACCTAGCAAAGCAGCAAATAGTTCAATCAAGTATACTAGTCGCACAAGTCAAACTTTTTATTCTTATGTATCAGAATTTGAAGCATAAAACCTGATTTACAATTATTCCAAAAAAGGATCAAAGTTTGGACTGCCGTATAATGACCAAATCAAGTCCGATCTTCAAAAACTAAACATCACTGGAAAGAGCTCTTTAAGAACTAAAACTTTTGTTCATATACTCTCAATGAAATATTTTTAGTTTTGGAGCTATTTGTGGCCGAATAAAAACACAATAATCGTAATATGACCTTGACCTTTTCAATTCTTTTTTATTTTTTGAATTGTGAGGCCCTTTCAAACATAACAATACATATCGTGTGAAAAATTCATGAAGAATGAACAGAAAATAAAGTCAGGAGCGACAAAAACATGTTTTTGAAATTTTAATTTTTCCTAAAATTTAGTGAAATTTGACCGTTTCTAGAGGACAAACCATGCATTTCCTTAATTCGCCACCCCATATATTTTGTGCGTATATGTCTTGCAAATCGTATGCAGCAAACAGAATTATTCTATCTGATCTCTAACAAAAGTGGGTAGGTTTTTCGTAGACCTACCCTCATTTTTCCACTTTTTTCCAAGGTTCGAACATTCAACCTCTCCTAGAACAATTTTTTGCCAGTACTCGATGATAAGATATCCATCATATTTGATTGGGCTGTCAACAAGGAACATTATGTAAAAAACCGCATCTAAATCAGGTTTCAAATTTTTGAGTTATTAGCAAAACAGTGATTACATGCATTGCGCCCCCTAGTGGCTAAATCAGAAATAAATGTGAAAAGTTTGACCAATTAGGCACATGTTCAGATAAAGATGACTCCATGCCCAAAATTTCATAGCTGTAGTTTTTCTCATCTGGCCGCTAGGCTGGACACAAAAATGGGTGGAATTGGAAAAATAATAAAAAACTAGAACCGCAAGCGGTATCTTGGTTTTCGCTTTTAACCTAATCAACTTGAACACTTTATTTCAACTCAGCCACAATTTTCAATATGAAACAGAACGCAAAGGTTTTTTGAAGACCTACTCTCATTTGCACAGTTTTTATTTTTTTGGAATGTTAGAACATTCAAACTCTTCTAGCGCAAATATTTCCCCATACCCTATACTTTGAAATCATCACATTCTGTGGTACAAGGAACAAAATGCTGAAAACCGCATTTCAATTAGACGTTTTGAGTAATAGGCAAAAGAGTGATTTTAAGCAAAGCGCCCTCTAGCGGCAAAATGAGAAAAAAAATGATAAAAATTTTACAATTAGGTACCTAGAAATTCAGCAAATAGTTCAATCAAGTATATAAGTCGCACTAATCGAACATTCTTTTTCTTTTATATCACAATTTTAAGCATAAAAACTGAATAACAATTATTCCAAAAAAGGATCAAACTTTGGATTGTCGTAAAATGAAAAATTCAAGTCCGGTCTTCAAAAACTAAACATTATACGGAACAACTATTTAGAACTAAAACTTTTGTTCATATACTCTCAATGAAATATTTTTAGATTTGGAGCACTTTGGGGACGAATAAAAACACAATTATCATAATATGACCTTGACCTTTTCAATTTTTTTTTAACTTTTGAATTGTGAGGCCCTTTTAAACATAACAATACATAACTTGTGAAAATTTCATGAAGAATGAACAGAAAATAAAGTCAGGGGCGACAAAAAACATGTTTTTGAAATTTTAATTTTTCCTAAAATTTAGTGAAGTTTGACCTTTTCTAGAGGACAAACCATGCATTTCTTAAATTCGCCACCCCATATATTTTGTGCGTATATATCTTGCAAATCATTTACAGCAAACAGAATTCTTCTATCTGATTTCTAACAAAAATGGATAGGTTTTTCGTAGACCTACCCTCATCTGCACAGTTTTTTACGAGATTCGAACTTTCAACCTTCCGTTACTAGCTCAAAAAGTTTCAGCCACTCACACCTAGTAACTATCATATTTTAATAGGCTATCAACAAGGAGCATAATTCAATTAACCGCATTTGGATCAGGCTTCAAATTTTTGAGTTATAAGCAAAAGAATGATTTCAAGAAAAGCGCCCCCTAGTGGCAAAATGAGAAAGAAAATTGATTAAAATTTTACTCTTAGGTACCTAGCATAGCAGCAAATAGTTCAATCAAGTATACTAGTCGCACAAGACAAACTTTTTATTCTTATGTATCAGAATTTGAAGCATAAAACCTGATTTACAATTATTCCAAAAAAGGATCAAACTTTGGACTGCCGTATAATGACCAAATCAAGTCTGATCTTCAAAAACTAAACATCACTGGAAAGAGCTCTTTAAGAACTAAAACTTTTGTTCATATACTCTCAATGAAATATTTTTAGTTTTGGAGCTATTTGTGGCCGAATATAAACACAATAATCGTAATATGACCTTGACCTTTTCAATTCTTTTTTATTTTTTGAATTGTGAGGCCCTTTCAAACATAACAATACATATCGTGTGAAAATTTCATGAAGAATGAACAGAAAATAAAGTCAGGAGCGACAAAAACATGTTTTATAAATTTTAATTTTTCCTAAAATTTAGTGAAGTTTGACCGTTTCTAGAGGACAAACCACGCATTTCCTTAATTCGCCACCCCATATATTTTGTGTGTATACGTCTTTCAAATGGTATGCCAGAGACGGAATTCTTTTATCTGATCTCTACCAAAAACGGATAGGTTTTTCGTAGACCTACCCTCATTTGCACAGTTTTATTTTTTTTTGCGAGGTTCGAACATTCAACCTTCCGTAGCTCAAAAGCTTTCAGCCACACGGACCCTCGAATCCTATCATATGTTATTAGGCTATCAACAGGGAACAGAATGCAAAAAACCGCATTCGAATCGGACTTCAACTTTTTGAGTTATAAGCAAAAGAATGATTTCAAGAAAAGCGCCCCCTAGCGGCAAAATGAGAAAGAAAATTGAATAAAATTTTACTGTTAGGTACCTAGCAAAGCAGCAAATAGTTCAATCAAGTATACTAACGCTAGTCTCACAAGTCAAACTTTTTATTCTTATGTATCAGAATTTGAAGCATAAAACCTGATTTACAATTATTCCAAAAAAGGATCAAACTTTGGACTGCCGTATAATGACCAAAACAAGTCCGATCTTCAAAAACTAAGTATCACTGGAAAGAGCTCTTAAAGAACTAAAACTTTTGTTCATATACTCTCAATGAAATATTTTTAGTTTTGGAGCTATTTGTGGCCGAATAAAAACACAATAATCGTAACATGACCTTGACCTTTTCAATTCTTTTTTATTTTTTGAATTGTGAGGCCCTTTCCAACATAACAATACATATTGTGTTAAAATATCATGAAGAATGAACAGAAAATAAAGTCAGGAGCGACAAAAACATGTTTTTGGAAATTTTAATTTTTCCTAAAATTTAGTGAAGTTTGACCTTTTCTAGAGGACAAACCACGCATTTCCTAAATTCGCCACCCCATATATTTTGTGCGTATATGTCTTGCAAATCGTATGCAGCAAACAGAATTCTTCTATCTGATCTCTAACAAAAGTGGGAAGGTTTTTCGTAGACCTACCCTCATTATTTCACTTTTTTCCAAGGTTCGAACATTCAACCTCTCCTAGAGCAATTTTTTTCCCGTACTCGATGATAAGATATCCATCATATTTGATTGGGCTGTCAACAAGGAAGATAATGTAAAAAACCGCATCTAAATCAGGTTTCAAATTTTTGAGTTATTAGCAAAACAGTGATTACATGCATTGCGCCCCCTATTGGCTAAATCAGAAACAAAAGTGAAAAGTTTGACCATTTAGGCACATGTTCAGATAAAGATGACTCCATGCCCAAAATTTCATAGCTGTAGCTTTTTTCATCTGGCCGCTAGGCTGGACACAAAAATGGGTGGAATTGGAAAAATAATAAAAATAAACTAGAACCGCAAGCGGTATCTCGGTTTTCGCTTTTAACCTAATCAACTTGAACACTTTATTTCAACTCAGCCACAATTTTCAATATGAAACAGAACGAAAAGGTTTTTGAAGACCTACTCTCATTTGCACAGTTTTTTTTGTGCAATGTTAGAACATTCAAACTCTTCTAGCGCAAATATTTTCCCATACCCTTTCCTTGAAATCCATCACATTCTGTGGTGCTATCAACAAGGAACAAAATGCTGAAAACCGCATTTCAATCAGACTTTAACATTTTGAGTTATAAGCAAAAGAGTGCTTTTAAGCAAAACGCCCTCTAGCGGCAAAATAAGAAACAAAATTGCAAAAACAGCAAATAGTTCAAACAAGTATATAAGTCGCACTAGTCGAACATTGTTTTTCTTATATATCATATAACAACTTGAAGCATAAAAACTGATTAATAATTATTCCAAAAAAGGATCAAACTTTGGACTGCCGTAAAATGAACAAATCAAGTCCGATCTTCAAAAACTAAACATCACTGGAAAGAGCTCCTCAAGAACTAAAACCTTTGTTTATATACTCTCAATAAAATATTTTTAGATTTGGAGCACTTTGTGGCCGAATAAAAACACAATTATCGTAATATGACATTGACCTTTTCAATGTTTTTTTTTAACTTTTTAATTGTTAAACCCTTTCAAACTTAACAAAACATAACGTGTGAAAATTTCATGACGAATAAACAAAAAATAAAGTAAGGAGCGACAAAAAACATGTTTTTGGAATTTTAATTTTTCCTAAAATTTAAGTGAAGTTTGACCGTTTCTAGTGGACAAACGACGCATTTCTTGAATTCGCCACCCCATATATTTTGTGTGTATACGTCTTTCAAATGTTATGCCGGAGACGGAATTCTTCTATCTGATCTCTAACAAAAAACGGATAGGTTTTTCGTAGACCTACCCTCATTTGCACAGTTTTTTTTTGTTTTTTTTTTTTTGCAAGGTTCGAACATTCAACCTTCCGTAGCTCAAAAGCTTTCAGCCACACGGACCCTCGAATCCTATCATTTGTTATTAGGCTATCAACAGGGAACAGAATGCAAAAAACTGCATTCGAATCGGACTTCAACTTTTTGAGTTATAAGCAAAAGAATGATTTCAAAAAAAGCGCCCCCTAGCGGCAAAATGAGAAAGAAAATTGATTAAAATTTTACTGTTAGGTACCTAGCAAAGCAGCAAATAGTTCAATCAAGTATACTAGTCGCACAAGTCAAACTTTTTATTCTTATGTATCAGAATTTGAAGCATAAAACCTGATTTACAATTATTCCAAAAAAGGATCAAACTTTGGACTGCCGTATAATGACCAAATCAAGTCCGATCTTCAAAAACTAAACATCACTTGAAAGAGCTCTTTAAGAACTAAAACTTTTGTTCATATACTCTCAATGAAATATTTTTAGTTTTGGAGCTATTTGTGGCCGAATAAAAACACAATAATCGTAATATGACCTTGACCTTTCCAATTCTTTTTTATTTTTTGTATTGTGAGGCCTTTTCAAACATAACAATACATATCGTGTGAAAATTTCATGAAAAAATGAACAGAAAATAAGGTCAGGAGCGACAAAAACATGTTTTTGAAATTTTGATTTTTCCTAAAATTTAGTGAAGTTTGACCGTTTCTAGAGGACAAACCACGCATTTCCTTAATTCGCCACCCCATATATTTTGTGTGTATACGTCTTTCAAATGGTATGCCGGAGACGGAATTCTTCTATCTGATCTCTAACAAAAACGGATAGGTTTTTCGTAGACCTACCCTCATTTGCACAGTTGTTTTTTTTTTTTTTTTTTTTTTGGGGGGGGGGGGGGGGGGGGGGGTTGCGAGGTTCGAACATTCAACCTTCCGTAGCTCAAAAGCTTTCAGCCACACGGACCTCGAATCATATCATATGTTATTAGGCTATCAACAGGGAACAGAATGCAAAAAACCGCATTCAAATCGGACTTCAACTTTTTGAGTTATAAGCAAAAGAATGATTTAAAAAAAAGCGCCCCCTAGCGGCAAAATGAGAAAGAAAATTGATTAAATTTTTACTGTTAGGTACCTAGCAAAGCAGCAAATAGTTCAATCAAGTATACTAGTCGCACAAGTCAAACTTTTTATTCTTATGTATCAGAATTTGAAGCATAAAACCTGATTTACAATTATTCCAAAAAAGGATCAAACTTTGGACTGCCGTATAATGACCAAATCAAGTCCGATCTTCAAAAACTAAACATCACTTGAAAGAGCTCTTTAAGAACTAAAACTTTTGTTCATATACTCTCAATGAAATATTTTTAGTTTTGGAGCTATTTGTGGCCGAATAAAAACACAATTTTTTTAAAAAAAGTCAGGAGCGACAAAAACATGTTTTTGATATTTTAATTTTTCCTAAAATTTAGTGAAGTTTGACCATTTCTAGAGGACAAACCACACATTTTCTTAATTCGCCACCCCATATCTTTTGTGTGTATACGTCTTTCAAATGGTATGCCGGAGACAGATTTCTTCTATCTGATCTCTAACAAAAACGGATAGGTTTTTCGTAGACCTACCCTCATTTGCACAGTTTTTTTTGGTTTTTTTTGCGAGGTTCGAACATTCAACCTTCCGTAGCTCAAAAGCTTTCAGCCACACAAACCCTCGAATCCTGTCATATGTTATGAGGCTATCAACAGGGAACAAAATGCAAAAAACCGCATTCGAATCGGACTTCAACTTTTTGAGTTATAAGCAAAAGAATGATTTCAAGAAAAGCGCACCCTAGCGGCAAAATGAGAAAGAAAATTGATTAAAATTTTACTGTTAGGTACCTAGCAAAGCAGCAAATAGATCAATCAAGTATACTAGTCGCACAAGTCAAACTTTTTATTCTTATGTATCAGAATTTGAAGCATAAAACCTGATTTACAATTATTCCAAAAAAGGATCAAACTTTGGACTGCCGTATAATGACCAAATCAAGTCCGATCTTCAAAAACTAAACATCACTTGAAAGAGCTCTTTAAGAACTAAAACTTTTGTTCATATACTCTCAATTAAATATTTTTAGTTTTGAAGTTATTTGTGGCCGAATAAAAACACAATAATCGTAATATGACCTTGACCTTTTCAATTCTTTTTTATTTTTTGAATTGTGAGGCCCTTTCAAACATAACAATAAATATCGTGTGAAAATTTCATGAAGAATGAACAGAAAATAAAGTCAGGAGCGACAAAAGCATGTTTTTGAAATTTTAATTTTTCCTAAAATTTAGTGAAGTTTGACCGTTTCTAGAGGACAAACCACGCATTTCCTTAATTCGCCACCCCATATATTCTGTGCGTATATGTCTTGCAAATCGTATGCAGCAAACAGAATTCTTCTATCTGATCTCTAACAAAAGTGGGTAGGTTTTTCGTAGACCTACCCTCATTTTTCCACTTTTTTCCAAGGTTCGAACATTCAACCTCTCCTAGAACAATTTTTTTCCCGTACTCGATGATAAGATATCCATCATATTTGATTGGGCTGTTAACAAGGAACATTATGTAAAAAACCGCATCTAAATCAGGTTTCAAATTTTTGAGTTATTAGCAAAACAGTGATTACATGCATTGCGCCCCCTAGTGGCTAAATCAGAAATAAATGTGAAAAGTTTGACCAATTAGGCACATGTTCAGATAAAGATGACTCCATGCCCAAAATTTCATAGCTGTAGCTTTTCTCATCTGGCCGCTAGGCTGGACACAAAAATGGGTGGAATTGGAAAAATAATAAAAATAAAAAAAAACAAACAAATCAACAGAAGAAGAACAATAGGTTTTCGCCCAGCAGAGGCGAAAACCTAAAAAAAAAACAACAAATCAACAGAAGAAGAACAATAGGTTTTCGCCCAGCAGAGGCGAAAACCTAAAAAAACAAAAAAAACTAGAACCGCAAGCGGTATCTCGGTTTTCGCTTTTAACCTAATCAACTTGAACACTTTATTTCAACTCAGCCACAATTTTCAATATGAAACAGAACGAAAAGGTTTTTGAAGACCTACTCTCATTTGCACAGTTTTGTTGTGTTTTTTTTTTTTTTTTTTTTTGCAATGTTAGAACATGCAAATATTTTCCCATACCCTGTCCCTTGAAATCCATCACATTCTGTGGTGCAGTCAACAAGGAACAAAATGCTGAAAACCGCATTTCAATCAGACTTAAACATTTTTAGTTATAAGCAAAAGAGTGATTTTATGCAAAACGCCCTCTAGCGGCAAAATTAGAAACAAAATTGCAAAAAAAGCAAATAGTTCAAACAAGTATATAAGTCGCACTAGTCAAACTTTTTATTCTTATGTATCAGAATTTGAAGCATAAAACCTGATTTACAATTATTCCAAAAAAAAAGGATCAAACTTTGGACTGCCGTATAATGACCAAATCAAGTCCGATCTTCAAAAACTTAACATCACTGGAAAAAACTCTTGAAGAACTAAAACTTTTGTTCATATACTCTCAATGAAGACCTTGACCTTTTCAATTCTTTTTTATTTTTTGAATTGTGAGGCCCTTTCGAACATAACAATACATATCGTGTGAAAATTTCATGAAGAATGAGCAGAAAATAAAGTCAGGAGCGACTAAAACATGTTTTTGAAATTTTAATTTTTCCTAAAATTTAGTGAAGTTTGACCTTTTCTAGAGGACAAACCACGCATTTCCTTAATTCGCCATCCCATATATTTTGTGTGTATACATCTTTTGAATGGTATGCCGGAGACGGAATTCTTCTATCTGATCTCTAACAAAAACGGATAGGTTTTTCGTAGACCTACCCTCATTTGCACAGTTTTTTTTTTTTTGTTTTTTTTTTGCAAGGTTCGAACATTCAACCTTCCGTAGCTCAAAAGCTTTCAGCCACACGGA
>CM037789.1:200400-222310 GCA_021229015.1 Solen grandis | reverse complement strand
AAAAATAATAACTTTCATTTTCTCCTTCTATCAAGTTTGCATCTGCCTTCAACCTATTTTTTCAATATATATATATATATATATATATATATATATATATATATATATATATATATATATATATATATATTCATTTATTTTGTCAGTTAAATAATATTTACCGGAACGAAACTCAAACTTGATCTGTAAGTCATGGTGGTAGACTCACACACTAAAATAAGATTAAATTTCTGCAAGCGTTTAGAAAAAAAGTCCGGAAAACTGATATTTTAACAAAAATTTCTAATTCCAAGGGCCGTAATTCCGTCAAAAATCAGTGGACCGGAACGAAACTCAGCCTTGATCTGTAAGTCATGGTGGTTGACTCACACACCAAAATTAGATGAATATCTGCAAGCGTTTAGAAAAAAAGTCTGGAGAACATGTGTGTGACTGACGGACTGACGGACGGACTGACGGACGGACGGAGTGCAAACCTATAGTCCCCTTCGGCGAAGCCAGTAGGGGACTAATAAAGAGACATGGATGAATTTTGAAATATGTAGAAATGCTCTCTCCACAATGACATTTTATCTTGATACAAAGCACAAATGTTAATGTATTTTACGACATAATTAAAAGAAGTACCGGTCAGAATATGTTTATCCTATCCACAATCCATTCAAAGTTTTATCCAAATATAGGAGTGAATGTCTTGGGAGTATTGTCACACCAATAGACTATTGGAACAATAGCAGCCATCATCGAACTTGGCCCACATATTTTTGCCATAAACATTGTCCCATAATTTGGTCACTTGTGATTTAATCATACAACACCTAGAAAACTAGCCCTGTTTACTGTTTATTAGAACTTTATTTGTGAACTAGATGATTCACCAAGGGACCAGCAAAACATAAGCACTTATTGGGAATTTTCAAAAGGTGATTGATCACTTACGTAAAATAAAATTTAAATCTAAATACATGTACTGGATACAAAATGTTTCATTTTATATTTAACTACATACCAAAGGAGACTGCCCATGTCAATATTATTTACAATGATATTTGGGTTATTTCTCTTCACTATGAAACACACACACACACACACACACACAACAACAACAACAACAACAACAAAAAACCGGCCAACCCATTTGAGGGACCACCTTGGTCGACCAATGGTTTAAAAAATCAAAGTCATCTTCTTTTTATTATACTTTTAGCAACTTTTCTTTTTAAATCTTATGCTAGAATCACCCCTGCCAAGCTACATCCAATTCTTCCCAAAGACATATCAAGCTGTCCGAAATAACTTTTTTAGCATGACGAAAAACAAACAGATGAACAGGATTTGAAAGAAATGTCGCTGAGACGATTAAAACCTTGCAGACGCCTGTAGACAGAGTTACTCATAATTATTACCACGCATACATATTTGTTTTTATCGGCAAAAAAATGAGAAGAAAACTCAATATATTTATAATTGATATGATCAATTTTACATCTCACGTTATCTCGAGGTCACATGATCATCCACGTAACTTAACGGGGGCTTCTCTTGACTTGCTATTTACCTATATCAGAGTTTCGGATATTTGTTAGATTATTGGGTCTTTGTTCTGTTCGATGGTTTTAGAAAATATGTAATTTAAATTCAATTTCGCAAGAGAGCTTAAAAAACAAGATGACCATTATTGCCCCCGAACCTATGAATATCACATCCCATGCAGAAAATCTATAGCGTTGCTTGACATATGCTTTTTGAACCTATCTCATAAACTAAACTCCATTAAAAACACATTTAATCACATACAATTATTCTGTTTCATAAAGGCGAAAAATGAAACCCACTTGGTGCTGCTCTGCTGAGGCGAGTTGCTCAGAAAAATACATGTAGTTCCAATGTGTTTTGTTGTCTGGTTCTTGGCTGAGGTACCCTTCCCTTACACTGCGTTATCTGTTATCTTCAGAACGGCCGGGAACCAGACTACAAAACACACTGGAACTATTTGTCTGAGCAACTTGCGTCTGGTGATCTAGATTTTTTAAACCTACCAGAGGTTTTTATTTGTTTTTGTTTTTTTCATGCAATCATGCATTCATTCTGACCAAGCATCTGTGGCCTGTAATGTTGTTTATTCTTAGATTTTCCCGGATCTACATTGTATTTTTTTTTTTACCCCATGTGATCAAATTTCGATCTATTTTGAGCAAAAAAACCCAAAACTAAAAGGTTTTTGATTCGAGATTTCGTGATGGGAAACAGACTGACTAAGCTCCATGAATAACAGGTCAAAATACGACCTGTCCACATGTTTTACTGTAAGATTTGTGAAAATATTCAAAAGAGTTCATATTGTTTAGACAATCAAGAGAAAATGGCAATTAAAAAAAAAGTAGGTGCATTTACTTGTGTTCGAAGAATGCGCAGGTTACGCAGCCAACCGCATCGTGTTGAACACACCAAACATCGATCGTCTTTCCAGCGTGTTTCATACATTGCTCGAACGACAGTGTCGTCGGCTGGGAGGAAAATAAGGCTGACGGCTCCACAGTGTTGTGGTCGTAGTGCATGTTATCATGAACATCCAGGCAAGATGTGCAGAAATATTTTTTACAGTCAGGACACGCCCTAACTGCCTCTTTAACCAGTTTTTTCCTCCAACACAAGGCTGTACATTTGTAGTCAAACACTTCTTCCGACAACGCCCCCATGGAGCTATCCGAGGTAGCCATTATCACCTGTATGATAATTTTTGATACAAATTAATCGTTTACACACGGTGCAAATACGAGACATAATAGTTTATAACTACATTGCATACTTGGTGAATAAATATGTAATTCAAGTCGTAACTCTTCATTATCCCTGTTTGAAGAAATGAGATCTGTATCTTTAGGTGTCATTTAAAGGAAAGAACGCGATATTGTTATTTGTATTTATGTAAAGTCTGGTTCCCGACTTCATATGATTGACATCATACTTATAAGGGGAGGTGCTCCAGACTAGATATGATATTTAATACTGTATATGTACATAAAAATTTATCAAAGGGAGATATGGAAGGCTCTGCAAAGGTATTCGTACGATACAGAATATCATCGACCTTAACATTCATAATAGTGTTATTTATACACCCACTGATATTATTTAAGCAATTCTCGGAATATTTCAACACGATATAGTAAAAGTGCTGTTTTACACGAGGCATGATACAACAACTAATCAGAATAACCTGACACCAGGCCCACCAGTCTTATATCTGCTGAACGCAAAGCATGAGAGATATACCTGTACCATTTTAACAATGTCGGTTCGTCGTGATTGTTGTACACCTTCATAGATAAAATATTTTATTCTACATGACACATGCATCCTCTAACTTGACTAAATAGAGACTAAATGGTCTACAACAAAGGTACATGCATTTATACATAATACAGTAACAGTAACTCATGTGCGTGATATAGCACAAACTCTACACAGTGATCTCCCTTGCAAGCAAAAAAAAAAAAAAAAAAAAAAAAAAATTACTGCCGTCACAATATCACGTGATGGTGGTAAACTAACAAAATGACGTCTCCGTCTGCTGTCATAACAACAAAAATATTTTTTGAAATGTTTTTTTTTTAATACGAGGCGATATTTGTTGTTTATTAAAGAAAACATACTTAAGGAAATGACACTTGCAGTAAAATATATCCGCTGAGGCCAATACGAAAAATTAAACCGGAGCGGATCTCAGTAGAATTACAGATATACCATGCTAGTCAATGTTCTGATTTTCAACCTTTCGCTAAAAAAGTAGGTTTTATTGTTATATCTTGCGTACACATATTTTCCGCCTTACTCCAATAAAGAATGACTCACTGCGTGTTATTTGAAGATATAATTCACATTGTTAGAAAAGAAAAGAAAAATGTTGAATATGCTTAATTCCATTCCACACAAAAAAGGAATGAATCTAAATTTTGCGTGTATTCACATTTTTGGCTGATAAACCAAGTACAATAAACATTATTATCAGTGTACGCTTACCTTACAATATTGTAACAATCAATCCATTAAATTTTCTTTTAATTGCAAAGAAGCTCGGAGTTCTATTGTTGCACTTTTGATTTTTTTGAAAACGAAACAAGGGTTTTTCCTATTTTGAGACGGTGCACTGGTAGAAATATACTCGACTGAAACACACACACACACACACACACACACACACATTTTTATTTTTATCAATGTAGAGCTTTTATCACTATGAACTACATATATAGCATTCCTAAAAGCGTCCATAACATTATCATTTCCTTTCAAACTCATCTGCAATAAAATACTTAGCCTGGTGGAAATTTATTTCTTACGCAATAGAAAAGAGACGTGTTTTATGTGTCAGCCCATAGTTGACAAAAAGGGATGTTAACTATTGTTATGATGTGTTACACAGACTAGCAGGCTAGTATGCTAACATTGATGAATATAAGATGTCTAACACTGTATGAATTACAAGGCTGTGTACGCTTTTTTTTTTTTTCATCATATAAGGAAGTTACATGTAAAATAAGAATTAATTCAAACCGTTATTTCATGCACTTCTGCAGGTGGTCCCAATCATTTAATTGCTGTCTATTATTTAATAATGATCCCGAAAAAATATTTTTAGATAAATATAGGAGCTATATACATGCTAGCCACTGAAAAGGGTACAAACAGGAATGGAAGCAAAACTATAAAACAGAAATAGCTTGGTTTGTGTTCGATTCGAACCTGGCAGCTCTGGTAAGCCGGTCAATAACTCTGCACCATAGAGTCTCATAAGGAAGGAATTCGGCATTATCTTTACCACCTTACACGTTTTGGTTATTTCGTAATTTAATGAGATTATAATGTCGTATTTACGAGATAGTAGTCTCTTTATTAAACTTTAGATATGCCACAATTACGAGATATTAATACCTCCCAGTTTTATGGGTGGTCTCGTCGAATGTGCTCTACGCTTTGTCTACGGTGGGATAATGTAGTGTTGCAACACCATATTTTGATGATTGATTGATTGATTGATTGATTTTTTAGTTTACCGTCGCTGCGACAGTATTTCAGTCATATAGCGACGTCCAGCTAATTACAGGTGGAGGAAGACCCCGAGGAAGACCACGAATGCACTGAGGCATCCGGGTAAAACCACCGCAAGCCAGCTGAATGGCTTCCTCACATGACCATAATATTTTCTGTCTGAAGCAGAATGAGCCCCAGACTAACATACTGTTATAGTTGTGAATTTTTTTTATTGAGATAAGTTTGAAGATACATGTCCACAAATATATGACTATGGAAAGTAGTCGATGAAACAAATCAATTAATGGGTTGGATACTGACCCCTGCCCCCCCCCCCCCAACATTAGTACTGGTCCCCTATATTCCCACATCGGTGTCAGTACCAAACCCAGAAATCATAATTAATACGTATATATAGCAAAATAAAACTTCAGTCTCTATCTAAAATGCTGTGTTAAAAATTCGTTTTGAGATTTAAAAAAACACACTTCTTAAATTCAGAGCATTACTTGTGACCAAAAGTGTACGCAGTAGTGGTAGACTGCAAAATTTATTTATTTTTTACTTTCATCATCTTTCTGCAATATTACAGCATGACATGATGACTTATTCAAGTGATATAGTCATATCGCTCTACCAGAACATGCGAGAATTTTTATTACATTGAGTTTATAATATTACAAAGAGTTGAACAGAGCGAATCCTAGACTCTAGGTTTCATTTCACTGTCAAGTATTTAATCTAAATTGAATAATGTGAACTTTCGTATACGAAGATATTTTCGTTCAAAGTTTATTGAAACGTAACACAGTCTCAGTGTCCACAAAGTAACATTACAAGTCAGTTTTTTACCTAAGTTAATATCTGTACATATTTTTTCTGATAAAGATTATTGCTACTTTATCATTCTCTAAATTTGATTTAAAATAATAAATTAATAAAAAGATATGATAATGATAATAAAAGCAGAATAGATCTAATGAAATGTATATATATCAAAAATATAAAAAAACATTATTAAATGGTCGGTATTTGTTCTCTTCATATCATCATTTTGTTGTTATTGTTATTTTCTTTGCTTTTGTTGTTGTTGTTTCTTTGCTTTTTTTTGTTGCTTTTTTTTCAGGGTTTAAAAAGGTTTATAATTTCTAAGATAAATCTGAAGTTGTTTTCGTGTGAACTACCTAACAATGAAACACTTGCGTTCCGTGACTTCTCGTGTCAATCTATGAAAATTAGAGGTGGTGGGAGGGAGGGGGGAGCTAGACTTCTTCCTCCATACTTTCTTCTTCTTTTGTTAAGATTGTACAGGGAGGGTCCATCGGTTTATCCCGCGGGGAGGGGGGTAGTAGAGGGTTCTTTTCTTCGTTACTCTTAATATTATAGTCAAATCCCAGGGGAGTCATGACCCCCCTTACCCCCCCTCTGAATCCGCGCATTAAGTGAATCTCTATTGTTACAACTGTATAATACAGTTACAATTGAATTGCTTTGTATATTCGCAGTTGCAACTGCACTCAAATATATTTGTAACTGTGTTTAAAGCTGCAAGTGTTTATTTGTGGGGGCAACTATATCTAACATAACAATCACAAGACTGAGGATCCTAATGTTGTATTAAGCATAACCCTGGGACAGTAAAGGAGAGTGAGTCAAGTGGCTTGTTTGTTTGTTTGTTGGTTGGGTTTAATGTCCCACCGACAGTATTTCAGTCATTTGAAGACGATGTCTACTTGAGACAGATATAGTGCTGCCATACTGCAGTATCACGCCGTAGACATGTTGCATACCACACCTAGTCACATTATCCTGACACCGGGCCAACCAGTCCTGCAACTACCCTAACATGCTGAGCGCCATGCAGGGAGCTATAACAGTACCACTTTTTACGACTTTGGTATGTCGCGGCCGGGGATCGAACCCACGACCTCCCGCTCCAGAGGCGGGTCAAGTGGCTTGAAATTTGGAAATGTTTTACTGATTTTCCGCATCAAATGAATCTTATAGCTCAAATGAATCTTATAGCTTTTATATCATTTTCCTTTGGAGGTCGAACACTCGTTTTTCATTGAAATACTTATTTAATTAACTAAGGAAATATTATGAGGGGAGTAACAGTTGCAGATTTGTGATTTTTATTGCTGCTTTTTTTGTCTTTGGGTACTAGTCTAGTTACGTGACAGTTAATCAGTATCGGTTGTGCCCATCTCGTCTACGGATCAACGGAAGTGTTCTAGACCGCATGGACCTGACGTAACGTCTAATGACGTCGGCGGGAATAGCGTTCAATTCTTGTACTAAGATTGTATACAAGTCATTTATATTGTTGATTACATGCTGTTTTTCCCTTGCTCTTAGACCATTCAAATCCCATAAATGTTCAATTGGATTCATGTCCGGAGAGCAAGCCGCCCAAGTTAAGACGTTAACGTTATGTGTAGCAAGATAATTCCTGGTAAGTACAGCGGTATGTGGCCTTGCATTATCATGCATTAAACCACTTGCCTTCTGTTGTAGGAAAGGAACAGCAACTGGGCGTAAAACTTGGTTAATATAACCTTGAGCATTTAAATTACCAAGGATAACAACAATGTGTTTTCTTACCACCCTTGATACCTCCCCAGATCATATCACTACCACCTCCAAAGCGATCTCCCTATAGTAAACTGTTCTGGTCAAAAAGTTCCCCCTTCTACGTCTAAATACCAGAACTTACCGTCAGCAGTGCTAAGATTAAATCGCGAATCATCACTAGACCACATGGCACGGTTCAAATGGAAGTGACGGCGGGCCAAGATCAGTATGAGCATGCGATTTCTGTTATTTAGGACCTGACATACATGAGGTCTCCTAGCTCTTATCGGGTAACCATTGGCCCGTAAACGCCTCGCAGTGCTTGTAGCAGTTTTGAATCGAAGGCGTAAGTGCGTCAACGTTAAAATTCTGTCCTGACGTACTGTTGTCGCCTTCGGTCTACCGGGTCGTGGGCGATCCCGAACGAACGTTTCCATTCTGGTTGTAATGTTGTCTAAGTTTAAAAATGGTATTTTTATGGCAGTTCAACTGCCTAGCGACGTTAGCAAAGCTAAGACCGGCTGCGAGCTGCATAAGTGCTCGAATTCGTTTGTTTTCTTGAAGACGTGGCATCGTATTTACGAGTGAAATTCAAAAGTAAACTGTGATTTTATTATTGCATTATCGTTAAAGATATCGGCCAAGGCCAACCTGGTGCTATACATACTTTGCACAGGTAGCACGAGCGAAAAATTGCGTAATAGCCTGCCGTCAGTGTGAAGGGCGTACATGTATATAGAATCAAATATCGGGCAAACGGATGCAATGTGGGAAGGATTATTTTATTCACCCATCAGAGCCGGGTCCAGGAGTTCAGGTTAGGGGGGGGGGGGGGGGGGGGGGGGGGAAATATTTAAAAAATAGGCAGTGACAATGCAAGCGGTTTCTTACCGTTTTGCCAGGGCCGTGATAAGTGTACAGTTCCGGTTGGACTAGGGATCCTGGGGTATTCCCGTGCGATTTTTGTAAATTAAAAGCTGTAAAATAGTGAATTCTTCTGAGTTTTTGGGGGTTGTATGTCCACATTTGTGTATGGTCGTGGAATTTTAAAGGGGACGCTCGCCGAGTGCGCCCCCCCCCCCCTTCTTGAATCCGCCACTGCTCATGGTGTAAATTCCGTAATTCTAGACTTTGTAATAATGAAAAAGTTATGCCCAATATAAAAAATGCACACTTTCTTTTGCGTGTCAGTATATAAGTTTCCTCTTTGCCAATATGAAAATCATTTTTATTCTTCCTTCCTTTTAGAACATTAATTTGTAACATTTTAAATAGGATCCTGGTATTTAAAACTATTTTTCTTCCCATGAAAGTCCCCATCTTGTTATTATCGGCCTTATGCTGAGTTTTAATGCGCCTATCCAAATAATCCTTGTCTTTTCAATGTTGAAATTTAACAAATATATTACTAGAATATGTTTAAAATTTTAAATCATTCTCCAAAGCTTTAACTGAGACACCGAATAGAAAGGATGTACCATCCGCTAACTGTGAATTATATCTTGAAGTTTTCTACTTTTATTTTATCATATTTGATCGGTTTTCATATTTAAACTGATAATAAATATATAAGGAGAAGTATGATATAATTGTATAATATATGCATTTATATTTTTCCCTTTATTTTCTACACAATTTGGGCTTGTTTCTACACAATGTAAAAGGGGCCGCCGTGGCCGAGCGGTTACAGTCGTGGACTACAAATCTCTCAGCCCCTCACCGCTGTTGGTTCGAATCCAGATAGGGACTTCGGATATTTCATGTGAGGAAGCCTTCCAGCTAGCTTGCGGTAGGTCGGTGGTTCTACCCAGGTACCTCTGTGTACTCGGGTCTTCCTCAACCTTTAATTAGCTGGACGTCGCTATATGATTTAAATACTGTCGCAGCAACATGTAAAAAATAAAACTTTCATTTTCTCCTTCTATCAAGTTTGCATCTGCCTTCAACCTATTTTTTCAATATATATATATATATATATATATATATATATATATATATATTCATTTATTTTGTCAGTTAAATAATAATGTTTACCTCGAATTTCCATTAATTAAAAAAAGAAAGAAAAAAGAAATAAATTTATGTTTGATCTTTCTATTTTTAAACCATTATTTATTGGATATACATATACATATCTTTGTAAAATATTTACAGCTATACTTTTATTGATACAGTGTATATAATAAAAATATTGCAGTAATTAAAATATAATCTTAAGATTAAAGAGAAACCCTGCCAGTCCCGTGGCAATGGTAAAAACCTTCACCGGGTGTATGTAACTCAATGGGTTTGTAAACAGTTAGCCAAATCCCAGTTACTTGATTAAGGTTCTTTATTTGTGCCATAGCGTATTCAGGATGACATACATCCTGCAACAAAGAATAAAGACATAAATCCATATTATAAAACTATATTTCCATAATATTAAAATTACCTAGTGAACCGAATTATTATGTAGAATCTACTTATATGACATTATTAAAATAATATAGTGTGTATTATTTTAATAAACATGTATTGAACAACAATAATGCATTCGGAAATATTACACACAATATAATATTTTCATTATACATTTAAAGCAATACATTACAATACAAAATGTTACAAGACAATAACAACATCTTCAGCAACACATTCAATACACAAAACTCACCAATTATGGATTGAAAGCTTTCGATTTCGACTCTCACTCTTTTGTTTACGGAGTCTGCTAACTCTGCTGGAAGTATTAAAATAGTGAACATTTTAGAAAAGGTGCAAATTAGCCTTTGTAACTTCTGACAATCCTACCTGCTACAATTAATTCTAAAAAGTTAATTCCTATAACTCAGCGATTCAATAATTTACGACACAATAATCAAATAATACTTATTACCAAATGCTAATTATATGAAATAATCTAATAAAATTAAGACATCTTCATTAAATATGTAAATTAACAATCTGTCCTTTCTTTACAATAAATCCTAAATCTAATATTCATCAGGTATATAACTTGCTATTTTAATGTAAATCGACCATTCCTCTCTGAAGTCCTTTATCCAACTGACCAGTGAACAAGAAAAGGCGGGAAAAAAAACTATTGGTCAAACTCCCAGACAACAATTTAAAAAATGACATGTTTGATAACTCTTATGGCCCAGTCACATAGCCCGGCCGATGTCCGGCATCGGTAGAGCTCGGTGGATTTTTTTGGTGCCACCGAGCTCTCCTCATCGGAAGCAGAGCTCGGTGACGTGAACGGACTCCGTCCGGACATCTTCAGGCGACCGACCGAACACCGGCCGGTGACCGTACGGAGTCTGTCTCAAAATGGGAGTTTTTTCTGCCGATGTGGCAGCAACTACCGGCCGGAGGTCGGCCGGAATACGGCCGGTACCCGAGCAGGTAACAGGACACCGTGCGATCGCCGGCCGGGTTGTTAACGGGCTTTGAACAATGATCGGCCGATGCTCGTCCGATGTAACACGGACTTGGGTGCCGAGCTATTCCGTTCTTCCTACCTGACATTGTCACTTCATCACTATGGCTGCACCGCGGAGACTTCGAATGGCACTGCTCGAACACGAACTGGCTCAAGCAAGGTTCCAGTGCAACCTGGTCCTGGCGGCAATACTAGAAGCCGCCGAGAGGGAGCGACAGAGGGCCCGCAGAAGAGAAAGACGCTGGTGGGTGTGAGAGTGGATCCTACGCAGACCCTTTTTCGGCCAGTACGAGACTCTCATGAAGGAACTCGAGGCCGAGCACGCTGCCGACTTCAAAGCCTTCCTCCGCATGGAGCCACAGATGTACTTGGTCTTGGGTGATCTCCTCTATCTGCCCACCAACGGCTCGCCGCGACGCAGACGCCGACGAGGACTTGGACTTGGACGAGGACGTGGGCTTGGACTGCGACGACTTTGACGCTTGGGACGCCTGGGACGCCCGGGACGCCATGGACTCAGCATCGGATATCTCTGATTGCTCCCCTCCGTACCACTGGCACCACCTTCTTCCTCTTGTATCCTCTTTCGGGGAGATTTTCTGGTCTTCACTGATAGCGTCTTCTGCTTCTTCTGGCCCTTTCCCTTGCTGCTAGCTGGCTGCTGCTTCTTCTTGTCGCAATTCTTCTCATCTCCATCACTTTCCTTGACTTATTTTGGCATCCTGTTTATAAAGTCTGTCAAGAGTGAATCGTGTGGATACAACTTGCTGAATGCTGTAAACAGACAGGAGCGAACAGTATATATACTAGCAGAGATATCCGGCCGGGTTACGGCCGAGTTCCGGTCGAGTTCCGGCCGAGCATCGGCCGGTGTCCCTTACATCGGTCAGCCACCGGTACTATACTTTCCAAGGCTCTGTCCCACATCGGCCGGAGCTCGGTCGGAGCTCGGCCCGGTGTCCGTTAAAAAAACCTCGTCCTCTGGTTGTCTCAGATGCACGGGACACCGGCCGATACTCGGCCGTGCACCGGCCGACGTGTTTTCCGATGTTGTTATGATGGGGCTGCGATGAGGGAGCTCGGTGAGAGCCCGGTGAAATTTAGCTCCGAAGTTAAAATTTCACCGAGCTGCCACCGATGCGGTTTTAAGCAACAAACGCCACGGATGTCCGGCCGGTGTCCGGCCGGTGTTCGGCCGAGTTCGGTGAAAATCGCATCGCTGGCTCATCGGAACCTCATCGGCCGGGCTATGTGACTGGGCCATAAAAAACATCATAGTATTTCATGGACATGATTCATGGTCAAGGGGAGGTAATCCAAATATTTGAAAATTACTAAATTACGTATTGTCCAGAGTTCTTGTGTGAATACCGCAATGGGTTTATCAAATATCTGTCATTATCGTTGAGCAACAGCATATGTCTTGCTTTGTTATGATTTGTTGACTTAGAGGTTTCATATTCTATCCATGGATATAAAACAGATTTATTATCACCGTATGTACTGGTATAGTAAAACTGCCCTTAATGCTGAAAGTAGCGGAAGACTGTCAAAAAGTTTGGGTCAGTATTATCTAGAGAATTCATGTTTATCGTAGTAAATCTAGTTTATTCTAAATATAATTTTATCATATAAAAACTTCCAAATTATATCATCTCTTTCTGAAATAAAACAGTTACAAGTTGTATTTCATTTTCCATATAGCTAAAGTAAAATCCCCATTTCATTCAGAGTTTATATTTTATAGCTATCCTCTGTATTATACAGGCAACAGTTTCAATAAATACAAGCGGCCCTTTTAACGCGTTTGACACATGAACAAACATTTACATATTTTTAGTGTTAAAACAAGCTTAACATATACTATCATAAAAAGAAAACACACACACACACACACACACACACACACACACAACTCGCCACGCTCTGATATAACGATGTTGTTAAATCTTGTAATCTGTGGATGCAAATAAAAAGATATGTTCTGCTCTGTTCTGTTCTGATAGTGATAATTGAAATATAAAATTCTGATCACCCTTAGATATGTGTCTAGTTACAATTTTATTTCACTGAATTCTTATCCACAGACCAGCGTTCACTTTGGGCTATACTTTGTAAAATAAAATAGGACGACAGGTGTATTTACTACAGAGAGACCTTGTTGCAGTTAAACTCATAGCTATAAGATAAGATAATATTTTATTATAGTTGTAAATAAACACCACACATATTTTCTTTGTGAACAACACTCATTATGACAGCATTTTTATATTATTATTTATCTTATCTTATTTTTACTCCAGCCTCCTATTTTGACTATGTAATGACCAGTGTTAAATGTATCAATTATCTAGATTTATAGTGTAATACTTCTTCATATTATGCTATTCCACTGAAATCTATACTCTTTGTTATACCTAGAACATAATATATTTTGCATGTATGTATATGACGATGTACTGTACAGTAAAAGTCGAATAAATGTATGTTCTTTTCTGTATAAATGTACAATTACTGCAGCTGGTCACGGTAGCGCGTGTGCGTGTGTTTGTGGTATAACAACAGTTACGGTTATAATCTAAGCCCACAATGAGCTGAGAGACTGTCTGTAGGACTTCAAGGATAAAATAACTATCATACTAATTCAATGCGTTTAAAGAAGGTTGAACTCGATAGAGGCAAAGGTCATATGATGTCAAAAGCTCCACACGTTTTCATGCAACTCTTGTTACCAGTAGTAAGTCAGCTCAGTGCCTTGAGCGCATTGATTTGTTTCATAATGATACGGAGTGAGGTTCCATACATAAATTGCATACCTTACGTCAGTGTTTGTGAACCGGATGTACACAGTCGCATTTAACTGATACGCCACTGAGCGCAAAATGACACAGTGCAGTGAAAACAGCTGAGGTAATTATGCAAATCAACAATGCCTGCTTTTGATTTATCAGTATGTAAGACTGGCTACCGCACGTCTAAAAACCTCATTGCGGCAACTCATGTCCAGCCGCAAGCAGAAAACACACAGTTACTGTTATACTATAAGTGTAAAAGCAAATGAATATCATTTCTTCCTTTTTTTTCTCAGTTTTATCCTCGCTATATCCTGAATATATCCCTTGTTTCCATACTGTTTTCTTACTTCACGGTAACATTGACAGGAATGAAGTATTTTTCTGTTGCTATATGTTTATCCATTCCCCCATGTTATATGTATCATACTTGTGACGTAAATAAGGATATATGGATTTTATTATTAGTTTCGTGTCTCTTTGTTAATCTGCATTATTATACTGCGTACACTCCAGGAAATCATGAAATAAAACTTAACAAAAGCCTGTCTTTTTATTTTTATTTGCATTGTGCCGGCACCATTTGTGAAACGTTTGGAGCAAATACAAAGTTTGATGTGTTCTTAATTTGTCGGATTGTTTGATTTTACAATAGGAAAGACATGATGATATATCAAATCCAGAAATGAATCAAAGCGCTGAAGGCACTGAAGTTGTGTTTGTCTCAAATGGAAGAGTGTTTGAAGAGCTGCAGGTCGATCACCAATAATTAAATTCACTTTGATAAACAAAAGAAATGCGGCATTCCTGTTCTCTCAGTGCTATCAGAGCTTTGATTTGTATTCATGCAGTGTCCTATCTACAACAGACTCTATTTATAGACTGAGGTAATTGTGCAATTTTTCTGTACAGGTCTGAGGCTCCAAGCTCATTTCGGATAGTAGATATAGTAGATATGTTTCGGTCATTTTTAGTCTAAGAAATAACCCTTGGAGATATCTGAGGTCGATAGATTGATGTGATTATTAATAATATGATACAACGATTTGTTTTTGACTTCACATGGGTTATTATAACAGCCTAAAATGACCGAACGCTGCACATTTACTATCAAATTTATTTGCGAGTCACCTTTGCATCGAAACAAACTATATTCATGCACTTCGTAAAGTGATCACGTGATATAAACAGTTGCATAATTAGATTGCAGATACATCAGCATAGAAAAATAAGTCCTATCATGTTTTCATGTCAAAGGTGATTTTTGTAGCCTGTAAGCATTTATTTTTGACACAACATTGATTTTTCAGCATTTTTGCTTAATTCTAGTATACGTATGTTGTAGAGATATACAACTGTTCGATCATATTTACAATATTGAGAGGTTATTCGGTTTTAAATCTAGGAGAACCTGTGGTGAAAACGTAGTACTATAGTTGGTGTGACTAACGTCACACGTAACTAAAAATGACATTAGATCTACTGCACATGCCTTCAAACAATGTGATTTTATGTCTTCATATCAGGAGCTAGATGGGTCGCATGACACAGAATTCTCAACACAAGATAATGAAATTTTATACATATTTATCCATCTCTTTATTTCTTAGCCCCAGAAATCATACATGATATGACTAAATGGCGATATATGATGCAATTTCATACCATAATCTATAATTGTTTGTGTTTCTACATAATGATGACAGAGTGGACTATTCAATCTAGCTTCCTGATAAACATATTCACATTAAATGTTTATCTTGTCTACAAAAGATTTTGTAATCATATCTATACAAATAAATTATCTGTTAATTCAACTTCACTGGGCAGTTATGCGCTCAACACATTTTAAATATACGGGTGTAATCTGAATTTTGGAAGTGCATATTCATGAAAAAAGGGACATATATAAGGATTACTAATATGTATTGTGTGTAATTTGATTGTTATGTCTTTAGGAAAGGATATGAAAAAACAACAACGGAAAAATAAGAATAGCAGTGGAAACGATACAGGTAGTACGAGAAAGATGCAGAAACAGAGAGGCCCGTGTGGGGGTTCGGGTTGCGTGAGTGTTCAGGTTAATGATGTGATGATCTGGTCAAATTTGATGCTAATGAGCTGGAGTTGGAGAGGAGTGTGTTTGAGAAGGACAGTGAGGACGAGGTGTAAGATGGCTGACGATAGTAGGAACCCTACAAACAGAGATACCGAATTCTGAATATTTACTATCCAATATTATTTACGGGCCACCTTTGCATCAAAACAAACTATATTCCTCTGCATGGAAAAGTGATAGTTACGCAACATCATAGAAAAATTACTTCTTTTGTGTTTTTATGTCAGAGGCATACATTGTGTCTCGTAATTACTTATTTTTGACACAAAATTGATTTTTTTCAACATTTTTTTCCATCAATCTGATAGACGTTTTTCTTACATGAAATCATAGATATGAACATCGACTACTCATGGTGTATTCTTCAAGACTGGTGAAGTACCTAATGTATGAAGATTATTTAGCCTACTATCCATTACATGGTAAAGGTTTAGAATACTATAACATACATATATTGTCCACATATCTTTATTTTCTAATTAGTCACAAGTTAATTATTTTTTAACAATCAACTGTGAATATAAAATAAGTACAACATTCAAAAATATTCTAGTTAAACTAATTTATATTAACCTATTTTTTTCTCCCTCTCCCCCCTCTCTCTCCCTTATTTTTGTCATCATTCAAGGAATTGTATAAACATATAATAATTGTTTTTCTTAATATTTATTCTCTGGATGACAAAATCAATGTAATTATACATTTCAACTTGTTACCATTCTATTTTGATATTCACATATTTTGTCTTTGACATCCAGTTAGTGGGAGGATTCAAGTTTTTCGAGTTCATCAGTTTTAACACAAAGTATTTCCAGTCTAAAAGAACTGCATTGTTACTTTATCACCCTATTTGATACTCAATCAGATAATATTTTCAGTAAATACTAGTTCCCCCTTCATTTACATAAGCAAGAATATTAACAAAACTCAAATACAAAGCATGTACTGCATTATGCGGATACGAGACTAAAAAACAGGAGTTTTATCTCTCAATACATCTCTTTAACCCTAAACCATGTACATCATATATCTATATATTTATGCAGCAAAAGACATTTTTGAATCATACATCTTGCTACACATATAGATGATATGGTAGGTCCGTGTCTTACACCCTCTGTGCGCCCCACTTGTTTTTTCTTGGATGTCGCTAAATGACTGAATCAGTAACCCTAAAACAAGAGGGCCAAGATGGCCCTGTGTCGCTCACCTGATTAAGATGGCTGTGTTAGGCAAAATGACAAAAAATCTGGCATCTAAAGTATTTTTTCTAACATTTGACTAAGTGGCCTACATTTTGATCCTACCTGAATTTGCACTCAACTGGGACTTCATGCAGTCATCATTCATATCAAGTTTAATGAAGACTGGGAAAAAAATGTAGGCCTCTATTGTGTTCATAAGATTTTTCTAAAATTTGCCCTGGTGACCTACTTTTTGACCCTATGTTGCCAAGTTTTGAATTCATCCAAGATTTGATGTAAACAAACATTCTGACCAAGTTACACTAAGGTTAGTCTAAAACTGTAATCTTAAGTGTTCACAAGGTTTTTCTAAGATTTGACCTGGTGACCTAGTTGTTAACCCTAAGTGACACAGTTTTAAACTCATCCAAGATATCATGTAGACGAACATCCTGACCAAATTTCATGAAGACTGGGCCAAAACCTCAATTTTTTTTTAAAAGACCTAGTTTTTGACCCAACATGACCCAATTTCAAACTCTTCCGACATAGCATAAAGACAAACATCCTGACCAAGTTTCATGAAGATTGGTCTAAATCTTTGTCCTCTAGAGTGTTCACAGGGTTTTTCTTAGATTTGACCTGATGACGTAGTTTTTGACTCCACATGACCCAATTTCGAACTCATCCGAGATATCATGTAGACAAACATCCTGACCAAGTTTCATGAAGATTGGGCCAAAACTGTGGCCTATAATGTGTTCACAAGGTTTTTCGAAAAATTTGACCTGGTGACTTAGTTTTTGACCCCACATGACCCAATTTCGTACTCATCCGAGATATCATGTAGACAAACACCCTGATCAAGTTTCATAAAGATTGGGCCAAAACTGTGGCCTCTAGCGTGTTCACAAGGTTTTTCATAGATTTGACCTGGTGACCTAGTTTGTTGACCCCACATGACCCAATTTCGAACTCATCCGAGATATCATGTAGACAAACATCCTGACCAAGTTTCATGAAGATTGGGCCAAAACTGTGGCCTCTAGAGTGTTCACAACGTTTTTCTAAGAATTGACCTGGTGACCTAGTTTTTGACACCACATGACCCAATTTCGAACTCATTCGAGATATCATGTAGACAAACATCCTGACCAGGTTTCATGAAGATTGGGCCAAAACTGTGGCCTCTAGAGTGTTCACAAGCAATTGTTGACGACGTACGACGGACGATGGACGACGCACGACGGACAAAAGGCGATCACAAAAGCTCACCCGAGCAAAACTGCTCAGGTGAGCTAAAAAACATTACATATACATGATAATATAGAGATCAATGACCTTTGGAATTTGAATAATGAACAAAAGATTACATTTACATTTTTGTTTGTGTGTATAACGTCCCACCGACAGTATTTCAATCATCTGAAGACGATGTCTACTTGAGACAGATATAGTGCTGCCACACTGCAGTATCACGCCGTAAACATGTGTTATGATATCACACCCAGTCATTATCTTGAAACAGGACTAAACAGTCTTGGAACTACCATTTTATGCTGAATGCCAAGCAAGTGAGCTATACCAGTGCTTTTTTACGACATTAAGCGTGTCGCGGCTTGGGATCGATTCCACGACGTCCCCACCCCTCTGGCTCCCGAGGCGCACTATCTTACTACTCGGCCACAGATATAATTTAATAATATAACAAGCAAGGTTATAACAATAATACACATTGACTATGTTTGTGGGTGGGGTCTGTTGAAGGTCATCACTTGGATCCCGGTAGCCGAATGGTTGGAGTGTATACGAAGTGATATTACACTGAAGTAGAACTGTATATGACTTATGTAGAAAAAGTCAAAATATTAATTAAATAATGTCAGTATGACGTTAAATTAAAGGAAATAATAAAATGGGCGCCAGAAATACAAACACGTTAAACAGAATAATACAGAAAAAATATCTCCCCAATTTTGCAAAAAAACAACCTATTATGATACTTTTTTTTCTGGAAAATAATTAGAATGTCTGCCCATCAGTTTCAGAAGTAGGTTATTCTTCGTATATATTATTTTACTTATACATTTCTTTTGATTTTATTTCATATAGTATATTTTTCTTACCAAGACTCGTTTAAAATAAAAATACAAATAGGTGTTAAAATGGTAATTATTCGAATTCAACACATCATAATAAACATATAATATAAATATTTTTAATTACAATTTCAAAGCTATTACACAAAATAATATTGTATATACAGACCAAAGTTACTGATTCTATTTCAATAAATGAGTAGTATAAAAGTCAATCAAATATCTACGTGTGCAAGTATATACATAGTTCATGGAAGCCCAACACATTAAGACGTGCATATATAAAACAGATTTAGAAAGTTCAAGGCTATAAGTCGAATTTATACAAGGCCATTAACCATATTCCATATCAAATTTAATGGTTTATTCACTGACCAATACAGGATCAATCTGTTGCAACATAGACAATAAACTAATTAACAATAACTGAATATATGTTAAGAGTTGACCAATTTTTTTCCTTAGACTCATCATATGTCCGTTCATCATAAATATTTCTAGTGTGTGTGTGTGTGTATCATATAGACAGCCACAGTTATTAATTTTCTAATCGTTTTAGGAATAATATTAATGTGTGAGCTCGAGTTCAAACACAAGAACCTTCTTTTCTAATTCCTGTGTTACAACAAGCCTCTGTCGACTGGGATCAAAACACAGTGAAACAGGATGGTATATTCCATCCGAGTTGTTTATAATTTCCCCCACCTCCTCTCCGCTCTCAGACACCTGTACCACGTTGTCTGAGTTGTACCCACATACAAACATGCTGGATCTGTTGTCAAGACATACACCGTTACAATATCTGATCTTCTCATCTGTGTAAGTATGTAAAGGGCTGCCGTGTCGATCTGTACACACCAGTCCACCTTCTGAACACGCAGTGAACACTTTCCTCCCATCCCTACTGACAGCCATGTATTTGCATAGTTCTGATGTAATGTTGGTCAGTTTTCTCAGCAGAGACCCCTGCAAGTTGTATACAAATATAGTTTCATCGTTATCAGAAACAAACAGTTCTCCGTTATGGTAAGCTATCCCATAACAGACATGGTCTACATCAATTGTTCTAGACAAGGCCATTCTCCTCCCTAGTGTAACTAGTTGTATTTTATTGTCCCACAGAGCCACGGCTAATTCATGTTGACCGACACAACATACACCATATGGTTCATCGGGTACCGTGCAGGAGTCTCTCACGGAAGAAGATGAGATGTCAACATGCTTCAGTTTCTTGTTTACAGTATCTGTTACAACAACGGATCCGTCAGGTAGGAGACAGGAACCTTCTATGCTACATTCTTCAGAATCATCACTCATATTAACGTTGATCTCCCGTTTGTTTTTCAACACATATCTACGAAGCAATTTGCTGCTGGACCCCAGCGAATGGATCCCGGATAGATACTGTTCATTGCTACAATCCTTTTTGAAGACGACAGTGCAGTCTCCAATCACTGGATCCAGGCATTTCTTGTCCGCGAGGTCGATGGTCTGCTGAGCGTTCTTCATAGTAATAAACTTCTGGGGCTCATTACCGGTGCCTGATTCATACTGTGTAATACATTGTCTGATCTTTTCTTCATAGTGTTTGCAGTCATCAGCCACTTTCTGCATTTCATCTTCAATTTCTTTAAATTTAGATAACTCTTCTATATTTGTAAGTTGTTTGTTCTTCTCGACCAGGAGTTTTTCTTTTTCCTCGTTTAGAAATCGCTGTCTGTCCTTGAGGTACTCTAACTTACTATTCAGCAAAGCCTTTGTCAAATCAAAATCTTCTTGTTTAAATATTTCTTTGATGTCAGTTTGAATATCCTTGACACCTTCACATGACCTGGAAAAGTGAATTCTTAATTCTGAATAATACGAGATTGATATCTTCAATATGACACTACTTGGATATTTTAATTCGTTTAAGTTGCACCTCATTTAAAATATTTTCATCACAAAAAGCAATTAAATTTACACATTTCTCAAAGAAGAATTTGTAAAATTATTGTATTTCTTGGCCAGTAATTTTAATTGACATCGTAAACAATATTTTCCTCAAAATTTACCCCAACATAAATTGATTCAATATATACCTGGTGGATTCTGGAATTAGAATTCATGAATAAATGTTTAATTAATAAAGTCTCTATTAAACAATATATATCAATAAAAATGCGATTTCACAGTTGCTGCATGGTGAGCATTATTAACAGACTTACAGGAAAGCATCAAGAGAAGAAAAAGGGACACAGATGAATTTTGAAATATGTAGATATCCCCTCTCCATAATGGTCATTTGCCTTGATACAAAGCACAAATGTTACTGTATTTTACGTCATGATTAAAAGAAGTACCGGTCAGAATATGTTTATCCTATCTACAATCCATTCAAAGTTTTATCCAAATATAGGGGTGAATGCCTTGGGAGTGTTGATACACTTTTAGAAATGACCAATAGTCCTATCAGAGTAACGAGTTGAATGAGTCTGGGGTATGGAGGGCCATGACATACTTTACAAATGGCTCTATTTCGCTTTGAGTGTCACACCAACAGACTATTGGAACAATAGCAGCTATCATCGAATTTGGCCGACATATTTTTGCCATAAACATTGTCCCATAATTTGGTCACTTGTGATTTAATCATACAACACCCAGAAAACTAGCCCAGTGTACTGTTTATTAGAACTTTA
>CM037789.1:150300-200300 GCA_021229015.1 Solen grandis | reverse complement strand
TGTTAAAGGGAGAAGAACACGATAAGAAATTTCTTTCGTTCTAATCCCTATATTTATTGTATTTCCAATATTGTATTTGATACAATTTAGAAATAAATATGTTTAAACTAAATAAGTACATGTATTTTAATGGAACACGAGTGTTCGCCCCTTAAAGGAAAAATGATATAAAAGCTATAAGATCCATTTGAAGCTGAAAATCAGTAACACATTTCCGAATTTCAAGCCACTTGACCCACCTCGGGAGCGGGAGGTCGTGGGTTCGATCCCCGGCAGTCCTAGTTACAGGACTGGTTGGCCCGGTGTCAGGATAATGTGACTAGTTGTGGTATCATGCAACATGTCTACGGCGTGATACTGCAGTATGGCAGCACTATATCTGTCTCAAGTAGACATCGTCTTCAAATGACTGAAATACTGTCCGTGGGACATTAAACCCAACAAACATACAAACAAACAAGCCACTTGACTCACTCTCCTTTACTGTTCCAGGTTATGTTTAATACAACATTAGGATACTCAGTCCTTTGATTGTTATGTTAGATATAGTTGCCCCCACAAATAAACAGTTGCAGCTTTAAATACAGTTACAAATATATTTGAGTGCAGTTGCAACTGCGAATATACGGAGCAATTCAATTGTAAGTGTATTATACAGTTGTAACAATAGTGATTCACTTAATGCGCGGATTCAGAGGGGGGGGGGGGATATTGGGGTCATGACTCCCCTGGGATTTGACTATAATATTAAGAGTAACGAAGATAAGAACCCTCTACTACCCCCCTCCCCGCGGGATAAACCGATGGACCCTCCCTGGACAATCTTAACAGAAGAAGAGGAAAGTATGGAGGAAGAAGTCTAGCTCCCCCCTCCCTCCCACCACCTCCAATTTTCATAGATTGACACGAGAAGTCACGGAACGCAAGTGTTTCATTGTTAGGTAGTTCACACGAAAACAACTTCAGATTTATCTTAGAAATTACAAACCTTTTTAAACCCTGAAAAAAGCACAAAAAAAAAGCAAAGAAACAACAACAACAAAAGCAAAGAAAATAACAATAACAACAAAATGATGATATGAAGAGAGCAAATACTAACCATTTAATTTTTTTTTTTTTTTTTGATATATATACATTTCATTAGATCTATTCTGCTTTTATTATCATTATCATATCTATTTATTAATTTATTATTTTTAATCAAATTTAGAGAATGATAAAGTAGCAATAATCTTTATCAGAAAATATGTATAGATATTAACTTAGGTAAAAAACTGACTTATAATGTTACTTTGTGGACTGTGTTACGTTTCAATAAACTTTGAACGAAAATATCTTCGTATACGAAAGTTCACAATATTCAATTTAGATTAAATACTTGACAGTGAAATGAAACCTAGAGTCTAGGATTCGCTCTGTTCAACTAATATTATTAAATCAATGTAATAAAAATTCTCGCATGTTCTGGTAGCGCGATAATGGTATATCACTTAAATAAGTCATCATGTCATGCTGTAATATTGCGGAAAGATGATGAAAGTAAAAAATAAATAAATTTTGCAGTCTACCACTACTGCGTACACTTTTGGTCACAAGTAATGCTGTGAATTTAAGAAGTGAGTGTTTTTTTAAGTCTCAAAACGTATTTTTAACACAGCATTTTAGATAGAGACTGAAGTATTATTATATATACGTATTAATTATGATTTCTGGGTTTGGTACTGACACCGATGTGGAAATAAAGGAGATCAGTACTAATGTTCAAGGGGGTGGGTGGGGGGAGGGGCTAGTATGTATATATATCCTTAATTTTCCTAAAAATATTTTTTGGGATCATTTTTAAATCATAGACAGCAAGTAAATGATTGGGACCACCTGCAGAAGTGCATGAAAGAACGGTTTGAATTAATTCTTATTTTACATTACTTCCTTATATGATGAAAAAAAAGCGTACACAGCCTTGTAATCCATACAGTGTTAGACATCTTATATTCATCAATGTTAGCATACTAGCCTGCCATCTGTGTAACACATCATAACAATAGTTAACTTCTCTGAATGTCAACTATGGGCTGACACATAAAACACGTCTCTTTTCTATTGCGTAAGAAATAAATTTCCACCATGCTAAGTATTTTATTGCAGATGAGTTTGAAAGGAAATGATAATGTTATGGACGCTTTTAGGAACGCTATATATGTAGATCATAGTGATAAAAGCTCTGCATTGATAAAAATAAAAATGTGTGTGTGTGTGTGTGTGTGTGTGTGTGTGTGTGAGGGTGTAAGCACCGTCAAATGTGGACACAAACTTCTAATAACAGCAACAATTGAGGGCACCATTTTCAAATGAGGACGGTTCATTTGGCAATAATCTCTAACCATCTCAAAATGCTTATTTCTTCACAAAACGTGAAATAAAAATGAAATTATGATGAGTCCTCAGTGGGAGGTATCAGCCGGTGTGTTGTTCGATTGATGCACCGACTCCAGAAATTACTAATATTTTGGTTTCGAGATTACGACCCACCGCCTGTCCTCATTTGGCTTCGCGCCAACAGAGATACCGTTTTTACAGGTATATTTGTAATTTGTATTTCCAGAAATGTTTATTTGATAATTAAAATCAATGAATATTGCGTTTAAATGGAATTTAATTTATTAACCTCTGCTTGACATGTTCAGATTGAAAATGTCACATGTTTTCGCGGGCATTCAGGTTAAACTTTTTGGACCGCTACATGCATACTACTTCATGGCGAAGAGATTATTTTCTACATATTTATACAACATAAGGACAATAACTTCAATTGTTGATTATAAAAAAACACATTTAACCTCTCAAAATAAGTGTATTTGAAATTTAACTTTCTTTAACGGGTCCGATAAAAGGACCTGTTCGGACCCGTTCCCATTCGCCAATGACCCTTTTCAACTCCCAAAGGAAACGTACTTTTCTCTCTACTTACTTTAAAATAATTGAAATAACGATCTTAAATTGTCAAAATTGCACATTAAAATGATGATGATCACTTGTGTAATCTCGCATGTGAAACATCCATTTTTTTTTTTTTTTTTTTTGTAAAGTTTTATAATCAAGATATTAGACATGAGAGCGGGTCAAAACGTATCTAAACCAAAACTTACCCATATTTTTAGGTCAAACAAGTACCCAAATTTGAAGTCAAAATTTACTAAAAAAAATTTCACTTTTGATATTTTAATATATTATTTTTTAGTCAAGCTATGTAATTTATGATCTATTTTTTTTACATGGACATTTTATTTTGTTGTTGTTTGTTTTATATATATCAAATAATAAGTTTCAAAATTCTCAAATAATTTATTACCATTGTTTTTTTTTTTTTTTTTTTTTTTTTTTTTTTTTTTAATTGATGGATACTGATGGGGTGTTGAATTATATATCATATATATTATACAACTCTTTCGTATATTGTTTGGTGTTTTAATCAAAATATATTAATCAATTTACATAATTACCATTGATCTCTGCAATGGACACCTTGTCTTAATTGAATTATAAACACCTTTAGTTTCATCAGATTTATACACAAATCAAGTTACCTAGTTTAATACTGTTCCCCGGAAAATAAACCAGCATGACAAGATGTCTGACTTACTGAAGTTTGAAAGTAGCTCATAATTGTAGATCCTAAAGGTTAGCAAAATATTTTCGGTGTAACAGTGTGTTATATATTTCATTACCAACTGTTAGATCTGCCATTTTGGTATTTGAAGCTTTCATAAGTTTTTAAATGAGAAACTGATAGGTAAGTAAGGTGGGTGTCGATTTTTTCTCTAGCTGTTCAGTAATATCTACTGAGATTCACTGGAGTGGAAGCCAATACGAAAAAAAAAAAAAAAAAAAATAACCGGAGCGGATCTCAGTAGAGATTAGCTTTCAGGAGAACAATATATGCATATTTTACTAATAATATTCTATAATCAGGAGATATTCTATAAATAAGCAGGAGTTTTTGATTTTCTTTAAAATCCTGAGACACTTAAAAGGGGTCCTACTAAAAAGCGCCATCCATGCGCCATCCAGGGTTCTATAGCGCCACCCGCTTATTACTGGTCGTATAGGTATAAAGTTTCACCAGTAGCTTTATAATAGCATTTTACATCATATGTGCAAATTTCATTGATATATCTTATTTTTTTTTATGTTTAAATCCATTTTCAAAACTCACTTCAAGATCCCACCGGTGGGGGACTTGACGCCGTCCGGGGTTTGAAGACGCCACCCGTGTTATTTGAAGTCGTATTTGTATGAAATTTCACAAGTTGCTTTAAAATAACATTTTACAACATTTGTGCAAATTTCATTCAAAAATTGTATGTTTTTATTGCATATTACCCTTTTTCCTGTTTTCCACGATCTCGCGGATCTCGCACCTGTAAAGCTTGGTACGGTGCTATTATGCGGAAACCAAATCCGGATCTAGTGTGTTCGTGCATACCGGTTTATTATAAAAAAGAAAGAAACTATAACATTATATGTGTTAAATTCATTTAAATTGTTTTTAAAATCACCACCTATACTACGGCGGTCAGACTCAAATAGGAATATACGCTATTTTATAGTACCATCGCGCCACCCGAGTTTTTACTACTCCAGTATCATCGCGCCACCCGGGTTTCTATTGGTCATATCAATATGAAAATTTTCCAAAACATAGAGAAAACTGTATCCTAAAATGTGTGTAAATGTCATTTCAATATTTTATTCTTAAGTGCACCTTTTTTTAAAATCCCACCCTATACCACGGCGGTCAGACTCAAGTATGAATATAAGCTACCATAGAAACACCGCGACATCTGGGTTTCTATTGGTCATATCAATATTGAAATTTGCCTGAGTCAGGCTGCACATTTATTTTACCCTGTAACATGCAAAATATGTTTTAAAAGTTTCATGTCCTGACAGTGGGATTTAAATTTCAGGGAAGCTTTTTAGTTTGATGTATCAAATAATTATCACACTTTAATACATAATTTGAACTCGGAAATTAACGCGGATGGTAATGTAGACAGCCTTACTTCTATCTTGACAGATTTCCTATGTAACTATGGACATAAATACTTTGAAAAATCATCGCGTAAACCAAAGACCTGTGTCATTGATGATAAATTTCAAAATGAATGGTATGATAATGAATGCAAACGGAAATATGATATTCATAAAAATGCTGTCGAACAATTTAAATTTACACTGTCAGAAAACGATAAGGTTATATTAATTCAGGCAAAAAAGGGTTACAAATACCAATGCAGGAAATCAAAAAATGCTTTTAATTATACAAGAAGTAGAAAAATGAATGATCTTAGAAAAAAATCACCAAAAGAATTCTGGAAAATATTCCGACAACCCAAACAAAATAATGTAGGGGATCCAATATCCAACGACGAATGTATGGATTATTTTTGTAAACTCATGTCAAGTGAGGGAGGTGACGTAGATAGAAAATAAGCTGATTATGTCAGAGATAACAATTCTGGTTCAGAACATGTTACGTTGAGTCACTTGACCGACAAATCTCTGATGAAGAAAGTGTTAATGCTTTTAAAAAGCTCGGCTCCAATAAGGCCTCATCCATTGATAATATATTATACGAATATTTTAAAGTGTCTAATTATTTCGTCGATATCGTCCTAATTCGTCGTATAGGCATTCAAGATTAGTACTTTTCTGACCGAAAGTATTTTTCTTAAAAAAATTACATGCACTTGTTCAATATATCTTGCTACCTAAAGACTTCAGAGCCGTAATTTGGATCTGATCCTGAACTATACTGTCAAATAGGTTACATTTATCACGTATATTTAAATCAAGTTGATTATATATAACATTGCTTTAGGCTATTAAGTTCATGTAATTAATATAAACAGCCACCCAATGATTTTCTTAAAACTGCTATTTTTGGAAACTGGAAACTATGTTCTTTCAGAATATGTATGGATAAATAATGTAAAGGCATTAGTGTCGTTAAAGGTTTTTGAAAAAGAAAACGACGTTCCAAACATTCACCAGCGCGGGTTGTAAAACGAAAAAAAAATTTGTTAATTCGTTTGATATATTCCAGGAAAATATTTACTTCATCTATATAAGGTAATTATTCATCTCAAATGTGAAGGACACATTGCACTTTGTAAAAATAGGAATGTAGGAAAATATTTCAGAGATACTATCTAGTACATTGTACTTCCCTAAACAATACTAGGAAATGTTATGCTTATAGAATATGATATGTGGAATGCAACTATACTTCTAAAATGTGAAGGTCATGTTGCATTTTATGAAAGATATAAACTGTGACACCAACATTTAGGGAAACGTTTACCCGAATTCATTTTTATGAAATATAACACCTAAATGGGAAAAAAATCACGCCCAATGCGATGAATTACGAGAAAAAGCTTACAAAACAAAGTTTTCCTTATTTGTTCATGGAAATGTGTATCCAGAATGCATAAACAAGTACGTGCTCAGTTGATCATGGTGCAAGCATGAATGCACATTTTGGCTTGACTTTCAACAACAGGATGACACTGTCAGCAATACTTTATTCTTAACCGGCCCAGGTGGCCGAGTTGTTAGAGCTTATCATAACCGTCTCCTTTGTGATTTTGTAGTGTAGTATCATATCACGTATCTTCAGCGTGATATCGCAGTGAGAAAACACTTTATAACTGAAATAATGTCGGTGAAATGTTTAAGCAGACACATTATTTTTATCCTTCCAGGTATTGGTTAGAGGTAGTCTCTATGTCTTGATCTATAAATACATTTCTAGTCTCAACCGGTCAATACAAGGCAATAGCAATAACCGATATATAGTCTGGTCCCTGCATGTTTGCCGCCCAACAACCAGCTGTTGAGTTAATACCCTAATATACATACAGAACAAAGGCATATTTATATATCCAATCAGGTCAGAAGTGGGGCCATAATGGGCACTTTGGAGAACAGAAAAATAAACAATGATTGTTTCAGATTTTTTTTTTCTTTTCAGGTTTTAGCCACACTCTCAATACAATATACACTTATAAAGATGAGTTTATACAAAATGGACATATGAAACGAGAGTATAAGTTTACATTTCATCGTCCTGTTCATTTAATACAAGTAGTTTTAACAGATATATATTTATGTATATTGATTCATTAATGTCTATATCAGATCCAGTATAAGATATTAAAACGTTATTTAATTAATAATGATAAGTTTAATTATGTTTGTAAAGGGTTAGGGAGAATTCATATAAACTTTTCCTTATTACATAAAAAGAGGGGGTTTTTTTATAATTATTCTATAGAAACATAGTTACTTGTTGTTGATATATATATTTTTTTAAAATATTATTTTTCTAAACTGCTGAACAACAGTTGTGTAAATCAAACTTGAAAATTTAAGAAAATCTGGTCTGATTTAAGACCTTTTTTCAAACACTGCTAAAGTTTGTTATACTTTCTTATTAGAATTTTTGCATTACAGTTTACAAAAATGTCATGCGTCTTTGTTAAACAATTTTCCATCTCAAATTTAGTCTTAACTAGTGGTGTATGCCTAAGTGGACACCTGTACGAAAAATATAAACAAAATGTACACTCCGGTTTTGGACTTATGGACATTTTTCTTATTTAAAGCTCGGACATGAAACTTTTTGTGAAAAAGAAGGAATTCTAAATACTATGTTTTATCTTTTTATGGAAAGTCTGTTGTTATTGATTGTCGTTAAAAAAAAAAAAAAAAAAAAAAAATCGGCAAACAAACCTTACATGTTAAATTATTGCTTTGACTCAAACTATTTGAAATGCGTAATAAATTGCTACCCTACCCAACCCATTTTAAAGATTGCTTTAACCATTATCAGGATACGGTGCTTATACAAGTGTCGCTAAAATATCCATAATTCAGAGATTCATTTCAAAGTTTACCTAAATTTCGAAGAGGCATATTGGTTGATCTAGCCAAATTTAAAAGACTTTTACCGAGTGGTTTTGATATTATTCTAGGTAACATATTTGTTATTTAACTTAGCGTTATTTATAAGATAAATAACTATACAAACTTTAAGGAAAGCTTAACACTTTTTGTGTCACCTGCTGTAACAGAGGGTACACAGGGTAAACACTTCTGTGTCGTCTTTCTGCATGTGTGTCTTTCTGTCACCTTTTTTTATTCTGTAATAACTCTTGCTCTACTCATGCTATTGATATGAAATTTCACTGTTGAACAGAGCTTGACAAGACGAATTGTCATGCACAAGTTCCATAACTCTTGCATCACCATCTTATAGCTATTCCCTTTTTTCTACCTGTCACTTTTTTCCGTCACGCTTATTTATTCTGCAATCACTATCAGCCTCATTACTTAGAGATTTGATTTGAGAAGGGTATCAAAACTTATGTCTCTATAGTAACTTCGATTTTTGTTTTTCAAAAATTCGCTTTTGATTTGTTGAAAAAATGGGTAAAACTATTCTTTTTTGCGGCGGGGGCGTCCCCCGCCTGCAATGGTATTAAACCGCTTTTCAGACACATGACACTTTCTTAGAGTTCTACAGGAATTGTGCCAACAGATTTAGAATACTGCATAAGATCGATTCCAATATCCGTTTTGTTGTTGTTTCAATTCATTAATATTGTCGAGAAGCCTTTTTTTATTAACTTTGTTGCGTATATGTGTTTGTGTATTGATAAACTTCCTGAAATATTTTATTTTAGATCTCTGCCTGTCCCTATATTTAGATAAAATAGCTGAATAGTAGATGATATATTCTTCCAGCATATGAAGACTTCATTGTTGTTTTCCATTTTTCATAAACCATTCTGGTTCACTCAATGACGTTAATGCTGCATCAAAACCACCAGCTTTTCATAACCTAAGTCGGTCTCTGTTAAAAGGTCTTCCGCATTCAGTTCGTCAGCTCTTTGATATGCGATACACACATATTGATTATTCATTTGAAAAGTAAATCATTTGGCACTTCAGTACCGAATTGGACCGGTACCTGGTTATTGAGATTCGGTATGCTGACGTTCTTTTTATCTACATCGTAAAATAACAATAATGATGCCTTATATGTATACAGATGACAACTTCCTTGTCGATTTGACAGAACAAACGAAAAATGCAAATGATGGGCACAAACATTTACAAAAACATGCTGTTGTTGAAACCGGAAAGAAATGCAATATAGTTTCCTTGCCCACTGTTAGGAAATAATATGTTGTTTACAAAAGATGGTTATCTACAGCTTCTTTGGTGAATTGCTTTTGTTATTCATGCATGTATAGCTGGTCGAATCACTTACAGAAATATTATATCGGAGTCATTATGAAGCATTTAGCAAGTAAATTGTGTGAGCTGTTATTACACTGTGTTGTTGTTAAGGGTTTGCTGGGAGATGTCAATTGAATTGGTAAGTTTTTATATAAATATGACGAGTAGAAACCCGGGTGGCGCGATGATAATACAGGGAAGCGTATATTCCAATTAGAGTCTTACCGGCGTCGTATAAGGTGCGATATGAAAAATCCTTAAAGTGCACTTAAAGAAAAAAAAATTGAAATGAAATTTACACACATTTTAGTTTATATTCTTCTCCATTAATTGGTAAGATTTTATATAAATATGACCTTTAATAACCAGGGTGGCGCGATGAAACTATAGAGTAGCCTATATTCCTATTTGAGTCCGACCGCCGTGGTATATGTGAGGATTTCAAATATATATATATATATATATATATATATATATATATATTATCTATATATATATATAATGCATAAAGCATAAAAAAAAGTTGAAATGAAGATTTTACACACATTTAGGATATTGCCTTCTCTATGTTTTGGCAAATTTTCATATTGATATGACCAATAGAAACCCGGGTGGCACGATGATACTGGAGTAGTAAAAACCGGGTGGGGCGGTGATGCTAGGGTAGCGTATATTCCTATTTGAGTCTGACCGCCGTAGTATAGGTGGGATTTTTTCAAAAATAATTTAAATGAATTAAACAAATTTTATGTTATAGTCTCTTCATTCTTTTCTTTTTTTCTTATTTAAAATATAACGGATGGCACGAAGGCACTAGATCCGGATTTGGTATCCGCATAATAGCACCGTACCAAACTGTACAGGTGCGAGATCCGGGAAAACAGGAAAAGGCTAATATGCAATAAAAACATAAAATGATCGTATGAAATTTGCACAGATGTTGTAAAAATGTTATTTTAAAGCAACTTGTGAAATTTCATACAAATACGACTTGAAATAACACAGGTGGCGTCTTCAAAACTCGGACGGCGTCAAGTCCCCCACCTGTGAGATCTTGAAGAGAATTTTGAAAATGGATTTAAACATCAATGAAATTTGCACATATGATGTAAAATGCTATTATAAAGCTACTAGTGAAATGTTATACCTATACGACCAGTAATAAAGCGGGTGGCGCTATAGAACCCTGGATGGCGCATAATCCTGGATGGCGCTTATAGATGAAAAATTTGATATTATATAAGCTTAAAATTTAAAATAGTTTAATTGTAAATATAACAATTTTCATTTTTAAAAATATTAACAAAATGGGGAAGAACAAAGTTCTAGATGATAACAAGATTTGATATTATATAAGCTTAAAATTTCAAAATAGTATTAGTTTTATCGATACGCTATGGCTAATTCATAGGAGAAATTTCAGCTAATAAACTTATTAATCTTTACATTGTAACAAAGTAAAAAAAAAAAAAAAAAAAAAAAAAAGTATTGCCTCTGCAAATCCAACAATTAGCCAGATTGATGTCGACAGAATCACTAATCAAGAGCAACAGATAAGCTGCGTATTTGTGTAAATACACAATTTGAATAGGCAAAAAAAAACAGTTGAAATAAAAATCAATGCATATCAATATGTAACAAAATATTTTGATACCCAAAAGGATTCAAACAGACCGCGTACCAATCCAGTTTTTACTTATCATCAACAGGTGCGCTGTAGAAAAGAACAATAAAAACAACAGGTGAGCGGTATAGTGCCTGTTCCTACAAAAATACTACTTACTATAGGTTTGCCTGTGAACAGCCCTGTATTCAGTTGTCTTTAAAAGTCCCTTACATAAGTGTTGGATCATAGCCTGTATAATGCAATCAGGGAACCAACCCCCGTATAGATGCGAACAGCAAGATATTCTTGTCCTTATTTTGAACAGAGTGTGTAATGTCCCCAGTAGATGGGTATGTCCTTATTTGGAACAGAGTGTGTAATGTCCCCAGTAGATGGGTATGTCCTTATTTGGAACAGAGTGTGTAATGTCCCCAGTAGATGGGTATGTCCTTATTTGGAACAGAGTGTGTAATGTCCCGAGTAGATGGGTATGTCCTGATTTGGAACAGAGTGTGTAATGTCCCCAGTAGATGGGTATGTCCTTATTTGGAACAGAGTGTGTAATGTCCCCAGTAGATGGGTATGTCCTTATTTGGAACAGAGTGTGTAATGTCCCCAGTAGGAGTGCCTGTCCTCAGTTCCATTTGTGTATAGCGTCCTCAAAAGGTGGCACTTTTTGAAAAATACGATTATTGACTTTTAAGATATATAATCGATCAAAATATATATGAGTACTTATTCGTTATATTTTGGTATGAGGCTTGAGCATAAAAAATCAGTAGAAAGCACTGTCCTCATTTGAATGTAAAATATGACATGTCCTCAGTTGATGGTCCTTACATGTGTGTGTGTGTGTGTGTGTGTGTGTGTGTGTTTCAGTTGAGTTTATTTCTACCAGTGCACCGGCTCAAAATAGGAAAAACCCTTGTTTCGTTTTAAAAAAATCAAAAGTGCAACAACAGAACTCCGAGCTTCTTTGCAATTAAAAGAAAATTTAATGGATTGATTGTTACAATATTATTAGGTAAGCGTACACTGATAATAATGTTTATTGTACTTGGTTTATCAGCCAAAAATGTGAATGCACGCAAAATTTAGATTCATTCCTTTTTTGTGTGGAATGGAATTAAGCATATTCAGCACACAGGTACTTGGTTTTAAGACTAACTGATTTGTTTCAATGTTTCCGATTTTTTTATTCATCTACCTATATAATACTTAGTTTTAAAACCAAGTGCCTGTGATTCAGCATTTTTATTTTCTTTTCTAACAATGTGAATTGTATCTTCAAATAACACGCAGTGAGTCATTCTTTATTGGAGTAAGGCGGAAAATATGTGTACAGTCAGTCGGGTAGTTTCGGATCACTGGTAGTTCCGGATCAGATCGAAGTTTTGACAAGTTAAAACATACAAGCAATGTTCCAAAGTGATTCTACCTAGCATATTCGTAAAATATGGACATTTTTTAGTGGTAAACGGTTTTTCTTTTTTTAAGCCGATTTTGTTTTCATCGAAACGGTTCCGCCGTAAAATTTACCCTGGTGAAATTTCACTGACGCGCCGTTTACGAAAAACCAGCTTCTGCAACTACAGGACTAATTTTATCTATTACGGAGCATTAACAAATGCAATCTTGGTATTATTTTGATTTCCCATGCATACTCCTTTGATACATTACTAGAAATTTCATAAGGATTAATATTTATAGGAGAAATTGATGTTAAAGCATCACTCTGTATTCGTGTGGGTTTCGGATCAGCTGATTGGGGAAAATCTCAAAATGATCGTACAGCACAATGTGTCTCTGGCTGCTTGCATTTCGTATTTTTTCATCATTTCTATACGTTTAAACTGTAAAATGATATATTTAAGAATTTTTTTTGTAAAAATGATATGAATTTGATTAAACGAAATATATTATAAAAAAATGTTATATCATTATGCCATGTCATTTTATACAGTGCAGTGCAGACTAAAGTAATTGATTTGCTCTATTGAAAATATAATTTGCCAAAATGTTTATAGGAAATATATTGTTTAATATGTTTGTGTATTAATTATTCTCTAAATTACAAACTTAACAACTTACAATGAAACTTATAATATTGTGTTTGACAGATTGATGGGCCAAAAGCGAAAAGGACCAGGCGGCAGCCCTGCTCAGTCTGTTGCTAGGAAAGTTAAAGCCAGATATTCCAGACGTGCTTTACTTGATGTCCAAAGAAATAAGGTATCCATCAGAAATTGCTGCTGATTAATATAGTTTATCTTATGGTTATTTGCATTCGCCGCCGTCTGTCTGTCTGTACGCAAGATATAACAATAAAACCTACTTTTTTAGCGAAAGGCTGAAAATCAGGACATTGACTAGCATGGTATATCTGTAATTTCTACTGAGATCCGCTCCGGTTTAATTTTTCGTATTGGCCTCAGCGGATATATTTTACTGCAAGTGTCATTTCCTTAAGTATGTTTTCTTTAATTAACATCAAATATCGCCTCGTATTAAAAAAAATCATTTTAAAAAATATTTTTGTTGTTGTGACAGCAGACGGAGACGTCATTTTGTTAGTTTACCACCATCACGTGATATTGTGACGGCAGTTTTTTTTTTTTTTTTTTTTTTTTTTTTTTGCTTGCAAGGGAGATCACTGTGTTGAGTTTGTGTTATATCACGCACATGAGTTACTGTTTACTGTTACTGTATTATGTATAAATGCATGTACCTTTGTTGTAGACCATTTAGTCTCTATTTAGTCAAGTTAGATGCATGTGTCATGTAGAATAAAATATTTGATCTATGAAGGTGTACAACAATCACGACGAACCGACATTGTTAAAATGGTACAGGTATATCTCTCATGCTTTGCGTTCAGCAGATATAAGACTGGTGGGCCGGGTGTCAGGTTATTCTGATTAGTTGTTGTATCATGCCTCGTGTAAAACAGCACTTTTACTATATCGTGTTGAAATATTCCGAGAATTGCTTAAATAATATCAGTGGGTGTATAAATAACACTATTATGAATGTTAAGGTCGATGATATTCTGTATCGTACGAATACCTTTGCAGAGCCTTCCATATCTCCCTTTGATAAATTTTAATGTACATATACAGTATTAAATATCATATCTAGTCTGGAGCACCTCCCCTTATGAGTATGATGTCCATCATATGAAGTCTGGAACCAGACTTTACATAAATACAAATAACAATATCGCGTTCTTTCCTTTAAATGACACCTAAAGATACAGATCTCATTTCTTCAAACAGGGATAATGACGAGTTACGACTTTAATTACATATTTATTCACCAAGTATGCAATGTAGTTATAAACTATTATGTCTCGTATTTGCACCGTGTGTAAATGATTAATTTGTATCGTTAATTATCATACAGGAATTAATGGCAACCTCGGATAGCTCGATGGGGACGTTGTCGGAAGACGTATTTGACTACAAATGTACAGCTTTGTGTTGGAGTAAAAATCTGGTTAAAGAGGCAGTTAGGGCGTGTCCTGACTGTAAAAAATATTTCTGCACATCTTGCCTGGATGTTCATAATAACATGCACTACGACCACAACACTGTGGAGCCGTCAGCCTCGTTTTCCTCCCAGCCGACGAAACTGTCGTTAGAGCAATGTATGAAACACGTTGGAAAGACGATCGATGTTTGGTGTGTGCAACATGATGTGGTTTGCTGCGTGACATGCGCATTCTTCGAACACAGGTAAATGCACCTACTTTTTTTTAATTGCCATTTTCTCTTGATTGTATAAACAATATGAACTCTTTTGAATATTTCCACAAATCTTACAGTAAAACATGTGGACAGGTCGTATTTCGGCCTGTTATTCATGGAGCTTAGTCTGTTTCCCATCACGAAATCTCGAATCAAAAACCTATTAGGTTTTTTTGCTCAAAATAGATCGAAATTTGATCACGTGGGATAAAAAGAACTACAATGTCGATCCGGCAAAATCTAAGAATAAACAACATTAGAGGCCACAGATGCTTGGTCAGAATGATTCCCTGAAAAAAAAAAAAAAAAAAAAAAAAAAAAACGTCTGGCAGGTTTAAAAAATCTAGATCACCAGACGCGAGTTGCTCAGACAAATAGTTCCAATGTGTTTTGTAGTCTGGTTCTCTGCCGTTCTCAAGATAACAGATAACGTAGTGTAAGGGAAGGGTACCCCAGCCAAGAGCCAGACAACAAAACACATTGGAACTACTTGTCTGAGGAACTCGCCTCAGCAGAGCTAAACTCTTAGAAAAACCAAAGCACCCAGTGGGTTTCATATTTTTCGCTTTTATAAAACAGAATAACTGTATGTGATTAAATGTGTTTTAATGGGGTTTAGTTTATGAGATGGGTTCAAAAGCATATGTCAAGCAACGTTATAGATTTCCTGCATGGGACGTGATATTTATAGGTGCGAGGGCAATAATGGTCATCTTGTTTTTAAGCTCTCTTGCGAAACTGAATTTAAATTACATATTTTCTAAAACCATCGAACAGAACAAAGACCCAATAATCTAACAAATATCCGAAACTCTGATATAGGTTAATAGCAAGTGACTAGTCAAGAGAGGCCCCCGTTAAGATACGTGAATGATCATGTGACCTCGAGATAACGTGAGATGTAAATTTGTTCATATCAATTATAAATATATTGAGTTTCCTCTTCATTTTTTCCCGATAAAAACAAATATGTATGCCTGGTAATAGTTATGAGTAATTCTGTTTACAGGCGTCTGCAAGATTTTAATCGTCTCAGCGACATCGCTTTCAAATCCTGTTTACCTGTTGTTTTTTTATGTCATGCTAAAAAAGTTATTTCGGACAGTTTGAATATGTCTTTGGGAAGAATTGGATGTAGCTTGGCAGGGGTGATTCTAGCATAAGATTTAAAAAAAAGTTGCTAAAAGTATAATAAAAAGAAGATGACTTTGATTTTTTAAACCATTGGTCGACCAAGGTGGTCCCTCAAATGGGTTGGCCGGTTTTTTGTTGTTGTTGTTGTTGTTGTTGTGTGTGTGTGTGTGTGTGTGTTTCATAGTGAAGAGAAATAACCCAAATATCATTGTAAATAATATTGACATGGGCAGTCTCCTTTGGTATGTAGTTAAATATAAAATGAAACATTTTGTATCCAGTACATGTATTTAGATTTAAATTTTATTTTACGTAAGTGATCACCTTTTGATAATTCCCAATAACTGCTTATGTTTTGCTGGTCCCTTGGTGAATCATCTAGTTCACAAATAAAGTTCTAATAAACAGTAAACAGGGCTAGTTTTCTAGGTGTTGTATGATTAAATCACAAGTGATCAAATTATGGGACAATGTTTATGGCAATACTTCTTTTAATTATGTCGTAAAATACATTAACATTTGTGCTTTGTATCAAGATAAAAGGGCCTTTTCCAATTGGTGTGACAATACTCCCAAGACATTCACTCCTATATTTGGATAAAACTTTGAATGGATTGTGGATAGGATAAACATATTCTGACCGGTACTTCTTTTAATTATGTCGTAAAATACATTAACATTTGTGCTTTGTATCAAGATAAAATGTCATTGTGGAGAGAGCATTTTTACATATTTCAAAATTCATCCATGTCCCTTTATTAGTCCCCTACCGGCTTCGCAGAAGGGGACTATAGATTTGCACTCCGTCCGTCCGTCCGTCAGTCCGTCAGTCACACACATGTTTTCCGGACTTTTTTTTTCTAAACGCTTGCAGATATTCATCTAATTTTTGGTGTGTGAGTCTACCACCATGACTTACAGATCAAGTTTGAGTTTCGTTCCGGTCCACTGATTTTTGACGGAATTACGGCCCTTGGAATTAGAAATTTTTGTTAAAATAGCAGTTTTCCGGACTTTTTTTCAAAACGCTTGCAGATATTCATCTTATTTTTGGTGTGTGAGTCTACCACCATGACTTACAGATCAAGTTTGAGTTTCGTTCCGGTCCATTGATTTTTGACGGAATTACGACCCTTGGAATTAGAAAATTTCGTTAAAATAGCAGTTTTCCGGATTTTTTTTCTAAACGCTTGCAGATATTCATCTAATTTTTGGTGTGTGAGTCTATCACCATGAGTTACAGATCAAGTTTGAGTTTCGTTCCGGTCCATTGATTTTTGACGGAATTACGGCCCTTGGAATTAGATTTTTTTTTAAATAGCAGTTTCTCTGCACTCAGGTCTTCCTCCACCTGTAATTAGCTGGACGTTGTTATATGACTGAAATAAACAGGTTGTGTTTGTGTGTGTGTGTTGGGGGGTCTTAGTTTTCCATTTGCCGGTAGGGGACTTGTTTTCCTTCTTCTCTTTCTGTGATGATTTCCTGTAAGTATGTTAATAATACTCATCATACACTACTATATTTTTTTTTTTGTTACATATATAGTTTCGTTTACTAATTATGCGTGTGTTAGTGGATTCTGATTCCAGAATCCACCAGGTCTATACTGAATCAAATAATAGTTGGGTTAAATAACGAGGAAAATATCGTTTACGTTGTCAATGAAAATTATTGGCAAAGAAATATAATAATTTTACACATTCTTCATTGAGAATTGGGTTAATTGCTATCTTTTATGATGGAAATATTTTAAATGTTCAACTTTTCCGAAATAAAATTTCAAGTAGTGTCATACTGAAGATAACAATCTCGTTTTATTCAGAATTAAAAATTCACTTTTCCAGGTCATGTGAAGGTGTCAAGGATATTCAAACTGACATCAAAGAAATATTTAAACAAGAAGAATTTGATTCGACAAAGGCTTTGCTGAAAAGCAAGTTAGAGTACCTCAAGGACAGACGGCGATTTCTAAACGAAGAAAAAGAAAATCTACTGGTCGGGAAGAACAAACAACTTTCTAATATAGAAGAGTTTTCCCGGAAGCTTATATCAATGATAGAGGACTTAGAAAAGAAATCCAAAGATGAAATATTATCTAAATTTAAAGAAATTGAAGATGAAATGCAGAAAGTAGCTGATGACTGCAAACACTATGAAGAAAAGATCAGACAATGTATTACACAGTATGAATCAGGCACCGGTAGTGAGCCCCAGAAGTTTATTACTATGAAGAACGCTCAGCAGACCATCGCCCTCGCGGACAAGAAATGCCTGGATCCAGTGATTGGAGACTGCACTGTCGTCTTCAAAAAGGATTGTAGCAGTGAACAGTATCTATCCGGGATCCATTCGCTGGGGTCCAGCAGCAAATTGCTTCGTAGATATGTGTTGAAAAACAAACGGGAGATCAACGTTAATATGAGTGATGATTCTGAAGAATGTAGCATAGAAGGTTCCTGTCTCCTACCTGACGGATCCGTTGTTGTAACAGATACTGTAAACAAGAAACTGAAGCATGTTGACATCTCATCTTCTTCCGTGAGAGACTCCTGCACGGTACCCGATGAACCATACGGTGTATGTTGTGTCGGTCAACATGAATTAGCCGTGGCTGTGTGTGACCGGAAAATACAACTTGTTACACTAGGGAGGAGAATGGCATTGTCTAGAACAATTGATGTAGACCATGCCTGTTATGGGATAGCTTACCATAACGGAGAACTGTTTGTTTCTGATAACGATGAAACTATATTTGTATACAACTTGCAGGGGTCTCTGCTGAGAAAACTGACCAACATTACATCAGAACTATGCAAATACATGGCTGTCAGTAGGTATGGGAGGAAAGTGTTCACTGCGTGTTCTGAGGGTGGACTGGTGTGTACAGATCGACACGGCAGCCCTTTATACACTTACACAGATGAGAAGATCGACAGTTGTTACGGTGTATGTCTTGACAACAGATCCAGCATGTTTGTATGTGGGTACTGCTCAGATAACGTGGTACAGATGTCTGAGAGCGGAGAGGAGGTGGGTGAGATTATAAACAACTCGGATGGAGTAAACAGCCCAAAGTCACTGTGTTTTGATCCCAGTCGACAGAGGCTTGTTGTAACACAGGAATCAGAAAAGGTTCTTGTGTTTGAACTCGAGCTCACACATTAATAGTATTCGTTAGAAAATTAATAACTGTGGCTGTCTATATGACACACACACTAGAAATATTTATGATGAACGGACATATGATAAGTCTTCGGAGAAAATTGGCCAACTCTTAACATATATTCAATTATTTTTAATTAGTTTATTGATTTTATCATTTCTACATTAGACAACAACAAAACAATACAACATTAGGGTGTGAGGAAGTGCAATGCATGGACACACCCAATGTTGCAACAGATTGATCCTGTACTGGTCAGTTAATAATCCATTAAATTTGATTATGGATTTTGGTTAATGGCTTTGTATAAATTCGACTTATAGCCTTGAACTCTCTAAAGCTGTTTTATATATCGAGGGGTGAATGCGAAAAGGTTCTAAGTGCATAGTAGAAAACTTTTCAGGAGAAGGTAAAAACTTTTTCATTTTGTCATTTTGAAATTTGCAATTAAAATCTCTTCAATATAAATGAATAATTACTCATTCCTCTCAAATATAGTTAAATCTTGGATCAAGACTAACACACACACAAAATAATTAGCAAAAAAGTTACTTATAACTTTTTCGCACTGAAAATGCATTTGTTTTATCAACTTCAGTAAATGCGAAAACGGTCTAAGTAACATCTTTTTTAAACAAATCTTCCTAAAAAGTTCATGATTCACCTACTTTTACATTGGTATTTTGTTAATTTTAACCAAATTCTTCAATTACCTAGTATATGAAAAATAAAATGACTTTGAACTTTTTCGCAAATTTAATGAATGCGAAAAAGTTCCAAGTGACCTACGCCACTTGGAACTCTTTCGCATTAAAAATAAAAAAAAAGTGTTAAATTTTATCAAATAAAAACAAAATCTTATATGTATTTTTTCCATAACTGCTAGATAATAACATTCATAGTTGTTTTCTGTAAAAAAAGTGATTTTGAGTAAAAATGTCACTTAGAACCTTTTCGCTTTCACCCCTCGATATGCACATCGTAATGTGTTTGACATTCATGTATATACTTGCACACGTAGTTATTTGATTGACTTTTATACTACTTAATTATTGAACTAGAATCAATTATATTGGTCTGTATATACAATATTATATCGTCTAAACCTTGAAATTGTAACTTAAAATTGTTATTGTTTATCATGATGTGTTGAATTCGTATAGTTACTATTTTGACATATATTTGTTTTGAATTTCACAGATGAATTATCTGATTGAAATCATGTATATTAGTATGTATTTATCTATTTATCCAGTAGATAGTAGATATTATATATATATATATATATATATATATATAATTTAAATTTTTTAAAAGAAAAATATACTATACAAAATAAATCAAGAGACTTATATAAGTAAAATAGTATATACGAATAACCTACTTATGACATTGATAGGCAGACATTCTTATTTTTATTATTATCCAGAAGATAAAAGTATCATCATAGGGCTTGTTTGCTCCAACCATTCGGCTGCCAGGCTCCGAGTGGTGACCTACAACAGACCCTACCCAATAACATTGCCATGTACATTATTGTTATAACCTTGCTTGTTATAAGATTATAACTGAACTTCCCAGGTGGCCGAGTGGTAAGATCGTCCGCCTCGGGAGCGAGGGTTCGATCCCTGGCAGCGACATACAAATGTCGTAAAAATTTGTACTGGTGTAGCTTCCTTGCTTGGCGCTCAGCATATATGCGTAGTTCAAGGATTGGTCGGCTGGGTTTCAGGATAATGTGACTGGGTGTGGTATCACACTACATGTTTACGGCATGATACTGCAGTGTGGCAGCAAAATATAACTGCTATGCTATGTTAATAATTCAAAAGTTCGTGGATCTCTTCATTATCATATACATGTTTATGTGATAATATTCCTGTTGGTATTTTGGAGTTAGTGATTCAGTCATATAGCGATGTCCAGGAAATAACAAGTGGGGCTTATACAGAGAGTGAGACACAGACCTATCATATCATCTATATATGTGTAGCAATATGTATGATTCAGAAATCATCTATATATGTGTAGCAATATGTATGATTCAGAAATCATCTATATATGTGTAGCAATATGTATGACTCAGAAATGTCTATTGCCGCATAAATATGTAGATATATGATGCTCATGGTTTAGGGTTAAAAAGATGTAAGATAAAACACCTAGTTTTAATCTGGAATCCGCAAACACAGTACATGTATATGCTTTATATTTGAGTTTTGTTAAAATATGTAAATATATTGTGAATTAGTATCTACCGAATGTATTATCTGATTGAGTATCAAATATGGTGATTGAGTAACAACGCAGCTCTTTTAGATTATATTTTTTTGTGTCAAACGTGAAAAACATGAGTCCTCCCACGGATAAGAAGTCGAAGACAAAATATGTGAAACGTTCCTGGTGTATTTAAAGATAGAACGGGAACGCGTTGCAATGCATTATTATATTGTTATTATCATCCAGAGAATAAATATTACGAAAAACAATTATCATATGTTCATACTATTCCTGGAATTATGACCTCAATAAGAAAGATGGAGAGTGAGGGGTGTGGGTGATAAGGTCCATAATGAATTAGTTTAATTGGAATATTATCAAATTTTGTACATATTTTAAATCTTCACTTTATATACACAAATCACTGTTAAAATTGATTATTTAACCTGTAATTAATTGATTAAAAAATAAAGATGGTATGTGGATAAAATACAGACGTATGTTATAGTATTGTAAAACCTTTACCATATAATTGACACTAGACTAAATAATCTTCATACATTCAGTACTTCGCCAGTCTTACAGACATACACTATGAGAGTGATCGTTGTCCATATCTATGCAAGAAAATATAGTAAGAGAAACGTCAGATTTTCCTTTTTATCCTCACAGCTTGTTCACAGAAATTATTGCGTGCAAGGGAGAACACCGTGGATTAATTTGCATGGTCTTGAGTTACAGAGTGTTGTCCCTTTGCTGGCTGCTTGGTCTACGGAATTTACAGTAGAGTTCACTGTACTTCTTGAAATATAATACCCTTCTACCGTATGCGCATGCTCGTATACTTAACATGTTACTGACCACTGGTCAAATAAACGTTTTAAGAGTTAACACGCTTTGTGCTCTATCTCTCTTATCACAATTATGTGAATACTCAATATGATTAATACTTACAAAAAAAAATAAAAAAAAATACAATTTGTCTATGACGTATACCAATTTGTCTATGACGTATGTCGTTGTTACTTCAAAGAAAACTTTCGTAAAACTAGTAAATGTCTTCTAAAAGAAATACGTATAGGTTAGTTCATAGTTGCCTTCAACTACACGATATAGTCACGAGGTTAGTTCATAGTTGCCTTCAACTACACGATATAGTCACGAGGGCGGAGCCCGAGTGACTATGTCGTGTAGTTGAAGGCAACTATGAACTAACCTATTTAGCACATGGTATTTTCCGTCCGCTAGCGACAGAACGTCACAAAAGTGTGAGTTATGTGATGGCATAGTCCACTTATTGATTTTTTACAAAAGTGTGGACTACGCGTTATAGTCCACGGTGACTATGAACAAATACTGGCACCTGATTGGACGAGAGGAAAATGCCATGTGCTAAGAACAAATACTGGCACCTGATTGGACGAGAGGAAAATGCCATGTGCTAAAAGTATTTTATTTCTTCATGAGTTTTATTGGGAAAAAGCGCATGCAGTATAAGCCTAACATTTGGAAAACCTTTAGATATCCCGAATGTTTGTCGGACAATTTTTTAAGACTCATAAAAGCCGATAATTAGGCACATTTCTTCGCTTCGCATTTTCTATATCCCTTTTCCTTCCACTAGCGCAAAAACTTCACAAAAGTGTGAGTTATGTGGTTGCATAGACCACACTTATTGATTTTTTTACAAAAATATTGGACTACGCGTTATAGTCCACGGTGACTATAAACAAATACCAGCACCTGATTGGACGAGAGGAAAATGCCATGTGCTAAGTAAGTTTAATAGGTAATCATTTATGGTAATTGTTATTAACAACTGTTAAGATTGAAACATCATTTGATTTATTTCATGTGTGTGGGAAATTGACTATATAAGTATTCTATACTTTCGTCAAGATCCTATTGCTTTGTTGTCATGCAAATCTGCAATAAATATGTTTAAACTAAACATCAATAATGGGAAGTAAATATATGTACTGTGGAATTGGACCAACCTTTTCAAATATGATTAGGATTATATAGCAATTTTACGCGTTTAGACACAGAGTAGACCCAGATTATCTGGTTTCAGTAGGAACTGGTTGATCAGGTTCTACTCAGTGTGTTTATTCATAGAGTGTTATAGCCTAGACTTTTCACTGCCTGCATATTCAAAATATACATTGTTAAATAGGTAATTACAAATTATTCTGTCAATTAATATTCATAGAGTAATTGTTTAATTGATCAATTTTATGATCGTTTGTATTACATTTTTATGTTAAATTTTCAAAACAGTTACGATTCAGAGATTTTTTTTTTCACATGTCGGATATACTAAGAACATATTTTCTTGAGTGTCTGTTCTACTCCGAAACCCGGATTAGACCCTGCCGCTTCACTGAATAACGACAGGTACAAATGACGACGGGAACGCCGTGCTTTTCGAGCTTAAATAGCATGTTACATCCAACTCACTAACATCATAATTTCAACCATAAGGTAAGTACAATGATATTCCATTTGAAATAAATAAAATTTGAGAACACTAAAGGTACCAGGGTTTCGACTTATTGAAATACGGAAGTAAACACCCGTAAGTATAAAATAGAAAATTGTTATCTTGAAACAAACACAAATTTATCTGTTATAAAAAAAAAAACAAAAAAAAAAAACCACTCATATTTGAAAATATAGTTTAAGTACATGTACACATTTCGAGCATTTATATAGTAAGGACATAAATATTTTTTTTTTTTTTTTTTAGATTCTTCATTTCGGACCTTATGGCCTTTCACGGAGATAACCTAGGTTTCCTAATGTTTCATTATGGTACCTTGGTTATCTTGGTAGAGGTTAAGTAGTCCAAGACATAGCGGAACCATTACAGGGACTTTACCTTAATATTAGACTCTTGCTTTATTGATTCACAATGTGCGAGTTCACATGGAACTCGAGATCGATCTCGATATACCTCGAGTTCCAAATGAACGGTATAGGTTTCATCACTAATGACGTCAATTTAACCTTTGACCTCACCTCTACTAACCCTCGGTAGGCCCAGTGTTTCTCGAGAAGGGGCTGGTTCCCTGATTTTACATGCTGTGAAAAATGAGCAGGGTAAAAGCTATTTTTATATAGTCTGTGATTGGCTAATTTTTTACTGGTGGGAGTAAGTATAAATCATGTAATAGTCAACTCTCTCTTAGAGAGTTATAATAGTAGTAGGGATATGTTTGTATGTTGGGTTAATTGTCCCAACGACACTTTTTCAGTCATTTGGAGACGATGTCTACTTGATACAGATAAAGTGCCATACTGTAGTATCACGCCGAAGACTTGTGGCATGATACCACACTCAGTCACATTGTCCTGATACCATGTCAACTCGTCATTAAACTACCCTTAGCTATGTATGCTGAGCGCCAAGCAGGGAAATACCATTACTGTTTACCGTTTACCCACGACTTACCGCTCCCGAGGCGGAAGGTCAATATTATGGATATGAACCAATGAATAAAGGAAATGCTATTAAATAAATATATAAATAAATAAAGTAATAACTTACTTACTTAATTAATTAATTAAAAGTAAATAAATAGATAGATAAAAACATGTATAAAAATGTTCGATTGTATTCTCTTTTTTATATAATACAAATGTTCAGATTGATTTACAAAAAAAGAAGACAATAAAATATAGCAGACCTGTTTTAGGTGTCTATACTATATGCAATAGATTACAGAATATCGGTTAAAGTTTTTAATTCAAACGTCTTTATTTTACATCGATTTCGAAACAAATCATGACAACTTATATTAATCACTCTCGATGGCTCTTGTGGTACCCCAATTAAAGTATTCACAATTCTCAGAGAAAGAATCATTTAACACAAATCATCTAATTAACTTACCCGGATAGCGTATTTGTAACATGCTTCGTTTCTCACTAATGCGTCCCGGGTTTGATTCCTGGTCACGTACATGAAAGGGTACAGAAGTCGCCGTACAGACACGCGGGTTTTCACCTGTTCCCGGTTTTCTCCCACTATAATGTCCATATGCGCCAACGCCAGAGCCACTGAGAGTGATTTATATAAGTTGCGATACCTTGTTTCGTAATCGATGTGTAATCAGTAAGATTTAAATTTCTTTTCTTTTTATATCTTATCTTAACCCTGACCATGCTAAATTTTAAACTTACCCTTTCCTATTTTGGATTGTAATATTAGTTCTTTATGTGGGTGCCTGTTTAAAATGTATTGACTGAATAGGGGACAGTACTGACCATGGTCAGACTGTGCAGGCTGATCTTGGTCTGGACTTGTCGCAAAGACAGCCACATCATTATAAGGGTTAAACTTAATTTAGTAATCATTGAGGCGATACGACATGGTGTTCGGGCGGTTCGAGCTGAGATTCATCTTCACATAATTCTTTTACAGTTTTATATTACAGTAATGGCATGGATTTAATGTGAGATATAGGGTCTGCAACTATTATAATAGTTTCTCTCTATTAACAGAAAATAATGATGATAATTTGGGTAGTAGTAGTAGTAGTATTAGATGATATTATATTGATAGAATAATAAGTTTGCAAACGACAGTCCAGCAAACCAAACAACCTCTGACCTGTATTCATGACTCATTCAGACCTGGGATCCGTTTCACCAAACTTCGCATAGTGTCTACCGATTTCTAATTTGCACAGTACAACGCAAAGAATTGTGATCAAATTCAGTGTATTGTAGTATTTCAACGCTTTTTGTGAAGAAAAGTCTTAGATAAAATACTCTCCTAAATGTATAACATTGTAACAATTATAGAAGCATTGCCGTTTTCCAATATATCACATGATAATTTTTGAATAATGTATTAGTTGTACTACTAGTGTTTCCGACATATTTGGAACTTATGCAATGTATATAAATAAAATCCTTGAAAAAAATGGACATCTATGAAATTACGCTATATGAACAGCTTATTCAAGTTGCGGATAAGTTTTGTTACCTGGGTATTAATATGTTTTATAATGGCAATGTGTCCTATGCAATTAAATCATTGTCTAAACAAGCAATGAGAGGGATGTCGGATTTGTTATATATTTTTCAACGTTTAAATTTTGATATACACGTATCAACAAAACTACAGTTATTTGACAGAATGATTACACCTATTCTAACATATTGTTCGGAAGCGTGGGGAGTACATGTATATGAAATTGATGAAATTTAACGTATTCATATAAAATATTGTAAATTTATTGTAGGCGTAAAATCACAATCCTCCAATTTGGGAGAACAAGGAAGAGTTTCATTATCTACAATTATTATCTACAATCTACGCATTATTATTATTTTTTTAAGATAAGGAATAATCAGGATTCGCTAATGTTTAAAATACTGAATAGTCAAGCGGAAAAAACTGGGTCTTTGTAATTCAATCGCTTTAAGAAAAGTTAGGTTTTGGAAAAGTATGGAATAATTCTGACGTAGATACTGACTATGTATCTACAGAAATGGCATGGATGTATAAATAATAGTCTAAAACTTGAAACTAACTGTAAATACATAACAGAATTAAGTTTGGAAATGTATTTTGAAATTATAAAAAATGATTATCAAAGATTTTGAGTAAATTTCGTTTATCTAGCCATGAGCTAAATATTGAGGTAGGGAAATACGATGGAACAGATAGAAAAATGGATTATGTGCTTATAACTCATCTATGATAGAGTCTGGATATTATTTCTTGCTTGTGTGTCCATAATATAGATGTATAGGACTCAAATACATAAAAGATACTTTCGATAAGTATACGTGAAAACAAAATGATATTAAAAGTATAGTGCTCTGTTTGAAAGAGAGAGTTCAGTTGCGGAAACAATTCATTAATGCATTAAAGGACTAAGAATGACATATTGAATGTGGTATAATTTAAGATGATTGTAAAAGTGTAAGTATCATGTAAATTAAAATAATATCAATATAAGTTGAATATATACATAGTATAAATGTTTTGCTCATATTATGATAACTGATTTACCTTTACTGATATTAATTAATATACATATACACATGCGCCATGAATTGTACACATATAATCTTGTGATTTTATTTTTCGTGCATTATCAATTCATTTTAATTATTGACGTATTTGCCAAAGACAGCTGTGCGTTCGACTTTGAAAATAAACTATTTGAGTTAAGTTGAATTAAACCAGTATTTACTGATTGTTTTGTGTGGAACTATTTAATGATTTAGTAATTTCTAGTTATATGTTGTAAAATAATTTAATAGCCATGCAAAAAAAAAATATGCCGAATGAATAACTGTTTTTTCCGTTAAATTAATATACATGTGTGTTTGTATATATGGTATTAAACATTCTATATATTATTAATACAATGTAAGTACCGGTACTTGCTGGACTTACGCCCCCACTAACCCAAAATCCTGGATCCGCGCCTGTTCACTATTATATAATGTATAGTTTACTAAATATCAAAACGATAATAGAGACAGACAAATGGCAGTTGATACTATAAGAGGAACACTTCCTGAATAAGAATCCAAACGTATAGGAGTGTATTTATGTGCCAGTGTGTATTATATCTCATGTCGCCATGGTTCATAAAACACCATGACGTACTGCGAGGCATATCCTAAATTAGTGTATAAACCTGGAGAAAAGTGATTCGGGTCGGGTAAGTTTTTATTATATGATGTAAATAACGTTTTGATGATAAAACCAAAAGCGTTTCATTCATTACTTAACACCAGTATATATAAACATTTTATTACAGGTGGGTATGTGAGTTTCGGTTTATGAACAGCAGTGTGATGTCAGCGGTTTCATATCGATTTTGGAGTGTGTGATTTGAATTAAATTATGTGTAAAAACTGATTTCATTGATTCGTTGGTAATAATTCAAATGGTTAGCTAGATCGATGAATAGACTGACATAGTTTATGGATAGATAGACTATGTTTGTGAGTTTTATAGAACATAACCAGAACTAAGTCCCATATAGGCAACTTGTCGTTTTTTGTTTGTTTTTTGGGGGTTTTTTGTGTTTTTTTTAACCATGTTTATTTATTTATTTATTTATTTATTTATTTATTTGTAGTTCAGCTATTTATTTATTTATTTATTTTGCTAATGTGTGTTTGTTTGTTTGTTCAATTAATTATTTACTTAATAATTCATACCCAAATATATAAATGTCATATTTTAAATGTAAATTGTGTAGCCGTGCCCATTAATTTTGACCACGAGTGTTTGTTAATATTTAATTAAGTATTTGATAATGCTGCCCACATTTTTGGGGCCTTATCGTGTTCAAAGAATAAATAAACTGTAAACTGTAAACTGTTTGTAATAATATTCCACACACACAAATCTAAGCATATTTCATCAAATGAATTCATGCAAATCACTTTTTCAGATATGGTAATTTACAGATTTCAAGTAAGCATGAAAGTCATTAGCCGATTAAGGACATGTATTATTGTTAACAACAGACCCTCTTAACATTATACAGCGTAATTTCGCACTCTCATTTGATAGTAAAATAACATAATTATATTTCTCATTTTTGTCCCAATTTTATATACATTTATTTATATTACATGTTCAGCATAAATATCAGAATCCACATTTTTTCTTATATGATATTTTGATTTAAACTGAATTTAACCACACAATGATCTGATAGTATGTTTTGATCACTATGTATACTTTGCTGATTCTGCTTAAAACTAAGTAAACAACACTGCTTCCTTGAACATTCACCGATATAAATTTACCAATAGTTTCACCACACCCATTCCTACTATATTTAAAGTATTCGCAATCCAGTTGAGTTACAAAAATCTGACAATAAATACCTATATCTATTAGCACCCTTATCTTGATTTATTTTCTATTTATAGACTTATCCCAAATACACACATATTGTTTATAAATTTGATTTAAAGCTATTCCAATTCTCTTAAAAGTCAAGCTTTTTCCCAGTTCTGGGATAAAAATCCATGACAATTATACCCGAACTTGTTTTCAAAATATAACATATCATCTGTAATGGCATTTAATATTGTTTGATCATTAATGACAGGCCTCTTGGGTGCATAATTACAAACCATTGTCTAATTTTATAATGACCTAATTTATTTTAACCAAATACTAAAATCCACTGATTTTTTTCACAAATCAACAAGCTACTTGAGTTTGTCATTAAAATGAATAATAAACCCACATTACCTTTTACCCCCTTTTGATTTTTAGTTTCTTTGTAAAGTATATGAAAGAATTATTTCACAATTGTAATTATGTATATCACATGACCATGTTTCAGTAAACAAAATAAAATTATTATTTGACTAAAATCGTTTTCCTATCAATCCCTGAACATGTTATAAACAAAGTTTGACCCTAGATCACCGACGTCACGCCGGTCTTATTTTCTTCCTGTATTCTGATGAATGGAATGAATATCTATTTTTATCCGTGTCGTATTGGGATTACAACGCTTGTCTGGTCTGTTTAATGGTGTGTTTTTTTCAAATCAACATTCTGTGATTTCTCGCTCCTTTCTGCTTTTGTGTGTTTAAGACGTAGTTTTTATTGGCTACTGGACTATTACTGGTACTCGGTAAGTTTTTTTGTTTGTTTTATATCTCAACGTGTTAATTCTGTCTATCCGGACGTTGCCGTCGCACTTGACGTGACACCTTGTTAGTTACCGAGACCTGATTTTACTCTCATAATAACATCGTGATTGACGATCGGATCTTGTTGTTTGGGATTTTTTCCCAATGATAGCTTCGTTTGGTTGCTCGTGAGTGCCAATTTTTACATTTTCGATTTTACACTATGCAATACCATCCCTGTCCATATATTTAATAGTGAACCATTCTGGATATATGTCATGCACCAGTTTACAATCTATGTAGAATTTTGATGATGATCTAAACAGAACAATTGTGAATGTAACCCAGCTGTCTAGTCTGGGTCATCTCTGTTTGCCTATGCGTCAAAATGAGTCTCTATGAAGAATAGGGTTGGGATAACTAGGTCATGCAGTAAAATAATTCCTATAATATTTCATTAGTTGACTAGGTCCGATAAGGAAACAATATTTTATGAAGAGCTTCAGATATGTGATTATAATATGGCGGCTGTAGTTTACTAATCAAAACATTAGTTTAATACTTTGTGAATTCAATAAAGGAAGTTAAACGAACTTTACAGTTGTAAACAGATACTGTCTATTATTGCCATACAATAAAATCAGAACATGACTAATATACATGCATCAATTCATACTTAGAAAAATATTTAGCATATAGTTTGTCAGTATAACATATATTAACCCGTATATTGATTGTATATAAAGTTGCTACATTTAGAAGTGCTTGTCAGAGAAATGATAAAACGAGTGCACAGTTTAAGTTTTCTATTGATTAGTACTGGTTCAAAGGGAAGTTTAGATACGGAGAAATTAATAATTTATTAGTAGTTATGTTTCACTTCCGTGTAATTTTCTTTCTGTCGGAGTGTATTTTCTAAAACACGTCATTCGCTATTAGTTTTTGAAATCAGTAATATCAAAAGTCATTTGGATATTTCCCAGTCTGTGAGCATTTTCAGTTATTTAATTGCCTGTTCTATGTTACGCTTCACAGGTTTGTGGGCGTTGTTATGTTAATAAATATATGAAATAATATATTGCAAAATTCATCTATAACTTATTCGTCATAATGTACGGTGTTGAGTGGGATGACTTCGACCCTCTCACACCTATTGACAAGGAATTCGAAAATAATCAAAGCTTCGCTTAAGTCCATATGTCTCCGTCAGTTCACTCTTTGATAAGTCCCTTTGTCCATATATCATTTTTACACGACTGGTGTTGATTTGTAGTATCGGATTAGTTTTGTCATTAAACATCCGAAATATCACATTGTTTTTTATATAAGATTTGATCAATGGTAAATTCATCAGTATCTATCATTTACGACAACAACAAAGTTCAGGGCATGACTTCAACCGCGAATAGACTGAAAGGTTTTTCAACAGACTGAAAACATCAGTGCTGCAATGCTTTGATATTATTTTTAGAAAGGAGTTTAGTTAGTCCGCTTGGGTAATTTTTAAAGGCTAAGTCGTCTAGAAATTTGTTATATCTCTTTTACACCTGCTTGTGAATGATTTGATCAGAATATTTTCTAAAATGCTAAAAATTTAAAGCGTTTACTAAATGATTATAACACGTTGCTTGTTTTGACCGATTTCTTAGAATAAATGTAATTGACAAACACGGAAGTAAAACGTAACTCATATTTAATTTGTAATTCTCCATATCTAAATCACGTGACTTGAAACAGCATATTAAAGAGTACATACAAAGATTTTTTTTCTGATGATAAGAGCATATAACGTAAGCGAATTGGTTTTGAGAAGACAATCCAATTTCGACGGAAAAATAAATTTCAGATGGAATGCTTTTTGTTGTTAAGCTACCATTTTTTGCTGCTTTTTTTTCAAATTCAACCCTAGGTAACATTTCATATAAATTGAGTGTGTTTTATCACAACATATGATAATCTAATTCTTTTAATTATTAGCCGCAGTAAACATTTGACGTCGTACGTATCGCTATAATACAAATCATTTATATCTGAGATATATTTCTATTACGGAGCGGCTTGTAAACCAGGAAAATAGTGTCTGTGGTTTCAGACGCAAAACTGTCAGACATTAGAAGCATACCTGCACAGTTTTGATAGGATCTAACTACTGGAGTTATACATTAAATGTTTCGAATTAATGTCACGATTTTTTTTATGATGTATAGATGTTTCATACAGTTTATGAAAATCTAAAGAGTAATGAAAGTAATAGTTTCAGTATATCTATTTCTCAGCTTTTGGTAAAATTATGTGCATGCATGTAAATTAAATACTAATACTTTACTATACTCTTCAATTTCAGTTTCCATCATGAACACGAGCATGACATGGATCTTCCTTCTATGGTTTCTGCAACTTACAAGATCAGACGAATTATGTTCCTCTTTAATCAGCCGAGGGAACTGTGACTGTTTTCTTCAAAGAAATGAAAGAACGGAAAGGTGCAGAGGCAACATAGAAAGCCTTGTCAATGAAGCAGTCCTCAAAAATATAACCAATCTGCATGTAAGGGATGGGAATAGTCTTCAAGCTATTATTGAGCTTGTCGGTTTATTTCCTGTCCTTAAGACCTTAGATGTAGAAAACAATGGACATGCAACTGAACTTTCCGCAAATAGCTTCGATAAGTTTCCTAATTTGAAATACCTTAGACTTCATAACTGCAGTCTCTATTATATAGAAAAGGGTGCCTTTAAACATCTGCCTCACTTAATGAGTTTGACCTTATCTGGCAACAGTAAGCTAACATTTGATAAAATATCAGAAGGAATAGCTAATATGAATTCAACCCTCTTAGAAGTATTTAATATCAGCGGTGTCCATAATGAAGAGAATATGGAGTTTGGAGTGATAAAAGCAAACTTATTTTTAAATTTGAATCAAACTGCATTAAAAGTAATCGATGTCAGTTGGACTAGATTGCTTTTGATTCAAGCACCATTTCATTTGATCTCAACGATAGAAACGTTCAATTTTTCGGGAACAAATATGATTGGAACAACTGATTGTCTGTCGTACTTTTCTGTTCTACCTAATATGCGAACGGTTGTTGGAGATTTCTGGCTTTACATTCCACGGGGAAATGAACATCGACCAGAGCTTCCGTCTCCTAGATTTCTCAGATCTGTTGAGGGACAAAATGAATGCATTCATCATAATTTTACAACGGAAGAAGGCTGTGTAATACTGTCTCCAAATCTAAAATATCTTCAGCTTCGTAAGATAGATTTGGATAGTTTGTTTACACAAGTAGACGGGAACGTTTTATGTTTTGCAAAGAACAACTTGGAAACTTTAATAATATCTCATTTTTATGCATCCAGCACTTTAGGCAAACTTCTTGGGTTACACAATTTGAAGATATTTGACCTGAGCTACCCGGACTCCTCCCATTCGTATCAGCTATTCCAACCCTCCTTGTTCACCGACATGCCATCTTTAGAACATATTTACTTGGTACAGACACGTCTGGAACGATTTTCGTCGACAGAACTTGAAAACCTCCTGACGAGGAATAAATATTTGAAAAGTGTAGATATGTCAGATAATGGATTACAAACGTTACCATACAATACTTTTAAAAAAAATTGAATACATTGACCTGTCAGGAAATAAACTATCCAAATTCGTTGTTAATCTTTCTAAGAATACAAGGCTTATCAATATCAATTTACGAAATAACAAGTTAAAAGAAGTTGACCCAGTTTTGTTAATTCCAAATACATATCACATTGATGCAACTGACAATGACATTTTATGTAAATGTGACTACCTTACAGTATTTGATTCCGATATTCGAATTAAAATCAGTTGTAAATACAAAGGAAAGAATTATTTGATCGAAAACAAGGTACATTTTCCACCTGAGTTATCAGAGTTATGCAGTCATGGTTCAGATATAGTTGTTGTCATATCTATAGGCCTTTCTATCTACATTATTGTTCTCATAATCTTAGCTGTGTTTATTTGTTGTTTCAAGAAAATGTCTCAACGGATAAATAAACCATTTAGAAGTCCTTTCAACAGATGCGAAACTAAACGCCATATAGCCTTCATTGCGTATAGTCATAACGATACAAACCTTGTTGTGCACAGTATATATACTCCTCTCGTTGAAAAGCTTTCCGAAACTTTGAAAGAAAACAAAGAATTAATAGAAAGTCAATTTGTTTTGTATGATAAGGATTTCTTGCCCGGGGAAAATATTGATGATGTTTGTGAACACGCTGTAAAACAATCAGATATAACCATTATCATTGTTTCGGAACATTCTTTGAAAAGCAGTTGGTGTCGTACGGAGGTGCAGCATGCAGAAAGAAACGGTTGTGAGATAATACCCATTTTTTTGACCGGATATCAGCCAGAAAGACTTACTGGAGAATTCAAGATTCTGAGCAAGAAGGTCCGACTTTACTGGCCACAAGATTCAAATGAAGCCGAGATTGAAGAGATCATAAATATACTTTGTAGGAGTCTTATTGAATATTGGATAAAGAAACGCGCGGCTAAGAAATCAGTGCACGAAACTGTTATAATCGACTGAAATATATTCCTCTTACGTATAATTTCCAAGTATATGGGTTTACCTTTCGTTTACAAAAGATGAAAATAGCATCATAAGTACACTCATTTAAGACTCATATAAAGTAATCCATGTTCACAATTTTGCCAAAATAGCCATGTCAAAGATTTATATCACATATACATCATACAAGAATATTCGGTGAACGGAATGTCTTATCATTAAAGTCTTATCGGTAATTAAACTTATCAATAAGTATTCGGTATAAAAAAAAAAAAAAACTCATCTATGCATAGATCTCATACATTGCGAGAAGTAACGTAATAGTAATATTACGATACCGTTTTGTTACATTTTTGTTTATCCAACACTGTTAGGAATAGCTTGCATGTTGCATTACGATTTATGACCCATACAAATAGTATTTCTTTCAAAGGTTATGCGTCTATTATAATTATGGTATGTGACCAGATTTTTAAAGTATTAACTGTGATAGTATTTAAACATATAACTGTGATACAATGTGTTGCTTCTTCCTTTGAAATATTCTATTGATCTAGACCACATTTAGTATCGGCGAGTCTTTGATGACTAGTTGATTTTATACACATTTTAATAGACAAGTGTCTGTTTAACGCTGTGATTTATTGATTTGTCGCCTAACTGTATGTATATGTGTAGAAGTGTATTTACATAAACGTCAATCAATCAATGCATATGCAATTATATAGAGTTCAATTCGAAAAGACGATTGTAATAATATTCCGTCATTCAAAGTTTTACAATTTAAACAAGTAAAAAAGAACCCATTTATTCACATAACCAAGAGGTAAAAATCCTATTTATCTCTGAGTTCGGCTCCCTCAGAAAACAGTAGGTCGGCGGGGGATATGGAGTTTAAATTATAGGATTTTCCCACTGAACATTGATGACTGGATATTTCACTTAAGTTTTTTATAATCTAATTGGGTTTCTACTTCATTGCACATAGAAACAAATAGAAATGCGAAAGAGAAAATAATCTTTACATATTGATTATATAGTGAATATATACGCTTTCAACTAAAAATTAAAATAAGTTAATTTCTTTCCTTAGAAAACTATTTAGAAAACTTTGAGTAGTGTATAATTAAAGTTCATTAGCTCTAAAAATGCATTTTCTATCACTCATCGTGGCTGATTGCAATTCAAATATATATTCTCGAATATGTTTGTATGGACTGGTAATATGCAAGTTATTTTATGTTGTTATAGAATGGTTTATTCATTTTAATATGTATAGAATATATACAACATGCATATTTAAAAATAAATTATGTTTTCTTGTCAGAGTTGCCTTCTGTCCGTCTGTCTTTCACACATCTTGTCCGGAAGATAACTCCTGTTTTACTTATGCTATTGAAATGAAATTTCATTTATGGAAAGAAATGGAGGAGAGGAAGTGTCACACACAGGGTAACCTATGTAAACATTAAATACACATGAATCTGTGAAGAAAGTACGGCACATGCCAATCATATAAGTATACTCGGGCGGAGCTTGATCAATATTGTCAACCCTTTAACTGTTTAATCCATGAATACTGATGATGTAATTCACGACTCAATGAATATTAAACAACATGAATCTAAATAGTGGGATTTTGCCATGAAGTAGAATCACCTATGTATTCAATTAACGCAAACATTTGCAAACTTTTTGCCATGCAGGGCTTACCAGTTGCCTGTCATCCTAATTATTCTTTTACATGGGAAAAATAACAATGTATGCCTACTTCAAGGCACTGTTTGCAAAAGTAAAAAAAAGAATTTGTAACTGAACTCATGATGGTAGGTCTTCTACTATTTCAAAGAAAATAAAGAAGACTCTGATGAGAAGGGTCATTGTATATATGTCACTGGGTGCCTCAGTGTGTGTGTGTGTGTGTGTGTTTGTGTGTGTGTGTGGAGAGGGGAGACATATTTTTTCTATGAAAACAAACCTCTTGTTATCTTTGAATTGCACTTAAAAATTGGCTGAAATTAAATTCAGTTTTAACCTTAAAAAAAAAAAAAAAAAAAAAACCTATTAATGTAATTAATTAAATAAATTATGTGAATTTATTTTAATAAATTCGTGAACGGGGTTAACTTATATCAATTACATTGATTGATATAAAAAATTGTGACTGGTCTCGTAGTTCAATCAAATATGTCATTTTATTTTTACACTCTGTAATATGTTTATTGGTAAATACAAGAATTTATATTTGCTAAACACTCAGTTAATGCATTAATTTTCATATTTCTAAAACTCATATTTTTTGCTTATTTTGTAGATATATTCTAAGTCTTGGAATTTATGCTTTCAAAAATAGTAAAGCGGTTTTGTAACTAGAGATTATATCATGAGAACACCTGTGTCACTTGCTGCTGCAATATCTGATTGAACAACTCGTACTAGATCTAAAAGAGCACTTGTACACACGGTGAGTGTGAACAGTGAGAATAAACTATTATAACTATATTGTTATTGTTGTTTGTGTTCCAAATTAATTATAAAGCATGGAGAAACACCTGAATTTAAAGCAGGTCTGAGTACAGTAACAGGACGGCGTTGCTAAAGTTAAGGCATATTTCAGCATTTTTCTATAAACAAAGGGCAATAAATCCAGTTCTGTTCTACACATTTCTCAGAAAAAGCAAACTTTCCCGAGGTGTTGTCCCCGAAAACAGTTTACCAACGATTCATATCAGTCATGTTTGATCTTATCATTAGATGTTATTATTTTTGAATTACAAAAGGGCAATGAGGTTTTTCTAAAAAGAACTCATCTTTAAAATTATTCTTACATACATTATATACATTAAATCTGTTCATGTTTAGATGAGTGAGAAGTAAGAACGCTTGCTAACTTTCATTTTAAGTAATGAGCATTATTAAAGCAATGGTCAGTAATGACGTAACATCGTGAGTCTGAAACCGTACTCATAAACAGAAGTGAGGATTGCCATATCATCTGTGATAAACTCATAACTATCTTTATTTCTAATTATCATTTTCGTGGTGAAATTTTATTGTTGAATAGGCAATAAATCACAAAACGGTTATCGGAACGTCTTTAATGCTGTTTTTCCCTCTTTGAATTTATTTCCTTTACAGTTTATGAGAAAATAAAATTGTTTGATACAATGGTAGCACCCATTTTATGCTATGGTTCAGAAATTTGGGGATTCCACAAAGCACCTAACATCGAGCGTATACAATTGAAATTTATCACGTGGAACTTTTCTTGCCTAATGAAGACAACTCTTGTCAGTACTATTTATGGTGGGTTCGCAGTTCTGGTTGTTTCCCTTTGCGCAAAAAAAAAAAAAAAAATAGATAAAAAAAAAAAAAATCGATAGCAGAAACGGGCATCAACAGCCTTTGACCCGTAAACCCTGAGCGGTCATAGATAGATTTTTAATCAGGTGTTTCGGAAACTTTTTTTATCTGTAAGACAACAGACTGAAAACGCTGCTGTGTGGTGAATAGGACAGATTTCCCATGACTGTTTATAGGAATTGTAGATTTAGAAGTATTATTTGCTTAATTGTCACAATCAACTCAATCGATTGCTTTGAAATTATTTTCTTCAACTGCTGAGAATTGATATTTTGTCTTAAAATGGACTAAACATATCAAAACTCATAATTCATAACCTAGGTTTTTTATTTGTATTCGATAACTTAAATTGTTTGAACGGGCAGCTGAACAATATTGTTAGTCGTATATATGACCAGTATATACAAAGTTCAGGCCCGGATCCAGAATTTTTCCACTGGGGTGGGGGGGGGGGGGGGGCAAAGTCTGAATGTGATGCGAGTGCTAAGGGGGATCCGGGGGCATGCTTCCCTGGAAAAAAAAGGTTTTTATTGTGATGGAGATGCACTCTGGAGAGTATCTGGGGATACAAGTGAAGGTTTTTATGTGCTTTTCTTTCTTTTTTTTGAAACTTGAAGACCATGGATCTAATGCCTAGGTCCCACTGGAGAAAAATCATCGGCGTTGTGGAAATACACACATTTTCTCCCGATGGCATGGCATCAGATGTTTGAGCCCAAAAGATGGAGCAGTCCTATGAGAAGCTTTGAGATTGGTCCGTTGAAACGTTCACCGATGTTTCGGTTATGTTACAATGGCCTTGTATTATCGTGGATGGCTCCAGATGCTCGTGAAATGTATCCGATGATCGGGGAAGGTAAATCGGAGCTTCATCGAACTTGAAACATCATCGGGGGAATATCCCAGTAGATTAGGGGATGTATCATTTTATCGAACCATCCTAGGTGCCTCGGGAAGATTATGGAGATTATGAGAATTTGGTGATGGACAAAATCAAGGGTAGACTTTCGGGGGTTTATGAGGATGCCCCCAGCAATGCCCCATTGCCTTTTTGACCGTCTCAGTCTAAAGTTGACCATAAAAAGCAAATAATTGTAGAGTGCGCTTTCCGATTTTCTTGCGAATATTCTGAGATTCTATCACAAGATCTGGAATGTGTCACAGAAAGGTCTCCGTACCTTCGAGACATCACCGAAGCCTGGGGTTCCTCGGAGGAAAAAATATATTTCGCGGAATCTCCATGAATGCTTCCAAGGAGCTTCCGGGAAGCTATGCTTCCCCGGCCTGGTTTCCCCGAGGCCTCCCAATGACTCCACATGGCTCGCAACGCTTTCGAATCTTCCGCGGGACACAGGGGAACCTGTTCCCGACGCCTCCCGAGGCTCATCAATTTCCATCGGGAGTACATTCCCTAAGCAAAAAATGTCAATTGGGACTGAGCCTTGAGCGATATAATTTTATATTTACCTTCGCAAAGCCATGTTTTTGAATAACTACTGTGTAATAGTATTTGACTACAGTTGTATTCAAAAAATGACGGTAGTAAGGGGGGGGGGGGGAGCTGGCATAAAAAAATAAGTGCTTTTTGGGCCCCCCCCCCCCCCCCCCCAAAAAAAAAAGTGACTTGTGTACATTATCAATTAGTGAATGCTTTGAATTGTCATCAGTTTTAGACTCAACATTGTAAAAGACAGTTTTGTTTAAATCTGAGGAAAAAATCACTTTAAACATATTTTGTCAAATATGTTGAAGAGAATACCGGGTATATGCTGTATTAGGTTCGAACCTGGTAATCTTGACGTCTAATTGTCGATCTGGAAGCAGCCTTCACACACAGACTTCCCAGATAAAAAAAAAAATCAGGCGCACGTTTTAGGGTCGGGCGGTTGCATGGGCCCCTTCTGCGTGTCGATTTTTTTTTTCTAAATGTTAAATCAGTAACAAAACAAACAATATTCAGTAATAAAAGATGTTGATATTTAATATAAATATCCGTTTTATTTCGCACATAAGTTGTGTTTTCTGTGCATTAGTATTTCGTATTCATCAACTTATCACTAATATTGCTCAATGACTGATTACCTGGATTTGATTTGAATTAGTGATCATGCATAATCTACATATACATTGTCCCAAAATATGGATTGTCCCAAAATTTGGCAGATTGAAATTTTCAAATTCTTTCATTTCATATTCATGATTTTTATAAATTTAAAATACACACCAGGGTCTCTTTATTAAGAGACCATGAATACACATACATGTAGATTATTATATTCGTAAATATTCAAAAGTGAACATGATGATGTATCGGCCTGCTGTTTGTATTTATTCCTTTCAGGAAAAAATATTTAGGAGTTAGTTTCATAAAAATAATACTTAAAAAGTTACGTAAAAATAGTAAAGCTGATGACATTTAGAAACACGACCCATTTCTGATTAATTTTAATTTGCATGGCTAGCGAAAGGTATGCATCTAATCTGAGGTTTGCTATAGCAAAAAAACAACAACAATCATTACCTTTTTAACTTTTTCAAAAACGAAATTGGCAATTTTTCATACCTGATAGTTCATCAACCTGCCGGCAGCTAATTTGCCCGCTTTTAATGCAAGATTTCAAACATTACAATGAAGAGAAACGTGAATTAAAAAAATTGTTGCGTAGATTTCGTCAAAGTAGTTTTATTATTATTATTATTAATTGTTTTTGGCTCTAGTGAAATTGTTTCGATGCTAATTACATTATAATGTCCAGCTTAGTTGTTATTTTTAGCTTAACTATTTTTATGCTATTTCTTAAACTGCATTTGCTTAGAATAGTGTATAGTTGTAACTGATACAAACTTTTGGTAATTGCCGATTTTCCCAATTATTAGATGCCATGTAAATTTCTCTCAATCAGTAAACGTGTCCGCAGTACCCTAAACACATGCTTATCACACAGTCATGGACGACTGTCGGTTCGGATTACCTACACATTAACAGCAGGGGGCCATAAGACAATAGGAGTCTGGCTGGTCAGGTGGTTATGTGGGTGGTTCAGTATGGGGGCCCACGATGGGGATTTCCTCTAGACAACACTACTATGATGTAATCAAGGGATTTTATAGCCTAGAAAAATGTATGACCAGGGCAGCGGTGGATCCGGCCTGTTGTTTTTTCTAAGTTACAACAAATTGGACAGTTACATATTATATAAAATAAAAAAAATGTGCCTCATATAAAGCAAATCGAAATTTATACTCATAAAACATAAAAAAAACATTAACACGAGTAGGAGTTTCTGCACAAATATTTATAATTTAGCTATTGAAGAAGGGCGAAAGAGGTAATAGACTTTTTGTAATATAAATGTTGTTGAAAATGAGTATCAATTTGATTGAGTTTATCCATTTTATGGAGAATTAATTACACAAGTAGATTTTACTACGATACTTTTGTTTTTGGTCAACATAACATAAATTTGTTACATTAATGCAGAATAATCAGTCATGATTCAGTAAAAAAGTTAAAATATACATCTTGCAAATTCTAATATAGAAGCAGCGAAAAAACAAATGCCAATCTAAGTTGATATTTCGGTATTGTTTAGGATCACGTGATAAGTGTCCACATTGCAATGATATGTTTACATGTTTTTCTTATGTTTGATATGAAATCACTTACTGTTATGTATGTATGCCATGTTTACACTGTTTATTGTATTTGTATGTCGAAAAACTTGTGTGTTTATGTTAATAAAAGAAACATATTGAATTTATATACCGTATAGCAATTCAATGTCTTTCGATATTTGAACGTGCGATTTTTGTATCATTATGTCGATGCATATAGGGTTTTATTGAAAAAGCACTGGAAACAAAGGTTAATCTCCCTATGTATGGTCAAAAATGATACATTGATAGCCTAATACCCCTAAATATGTTTATGAAGTCTAAAATCAATCCCATGCCTAGTTACTGAGTCATAAGCAGAAAAACTGTGCAAGTTAAACTTTAATCAAGTATCCAAGTTAGAAAAGGGCCATACTTTATATTAAATTCAGTCCAAGAGTTATCCTCCCTGGTTTTCTGATGCCCCTGAACACACTCCTGAACTTTTTAGTAAATACCATTAACAATTTCTGAGATATAAGCTGGATAGTAGCTTGCATGCAAAACTTTAACCAAAAAGTAAAAGTCAAAAAAGTGGCCCTTATCTGCAATATATTCAGTCAAAAACTATCTGCCACTATAGTATAATATCATTAAACATATTAAAGAAGTTTCAAATCAAACCCATGCCTGGTTACTGAAATATAAGCATGAAATTTTTTGCAATGCAAAACATTAACCAAAATTTCTAAGTTAAAAAGGGGCCATAATTTGTAATATGTTCCATCAAGAGTTATCTACCTTAATAGTATGATACCCTTAAATGTATTAAAGATATTTCAAATCAATCACATGCCTGAATACTGAAATTTAAGGTAAAGTCCCTGTAATGGTTCCTCTACATTTCGGACCTCATGGCTTTTCACCGAGATAACCAAACTTTCCTAATGTTTCATAAGGGTACCTTGGTTATCTTGGTAGAGGATAAGTGGTCCAAGAATGAGTGGAACCATTACAGGGACTTTACCTGAAGCATGAAAGTATCTTGCATGCAAAACTTTAACCAAATTTTCTTGAGATAAAAATTAATGTATAATATATTTCATCAAGTGTTATCTCCCTTGATAGTATGATGCACCTAAACATATTCATAAACTTTGAAGTCAATACCACGAATGGTTACATGAGATACAAGCTAGATAGTAGCTTGCATGTAAAACTTTAACCAAATTTTCTATTACATGCAAAACTAAAATTTCTGTTAAAAAGGGGCAATTCATATTAAATTCATTCAAGAGTTACCTACCTTTATTGCAAGTCAATACCATGAATGGTTAATGAGATATAAGGTTGATAGTAACTTGTATGCAAAACTTTAACCAAAAGCTGCAACGCCGATGCAAAGGTGACTACAATAGCTCTCATATTCTTCAAATAGTCAAGCTAATAATATTCAGTATAATTTTTTCAAGGAAAATATGAATGACAAAACATAAACATGGAACTTCTACAATGGGGATAACTTAAATTGAAAACACATGTGCAGGTACTCAGTGTGCTACAAGTTATCTCTCTTTGGTGTTGTTAAAAATGTTTTTATTTGTTTGTATTTTATTCCTTGTTTGATGAGTTAAACATCCGACAGTATTTCAGTTATCTGGAGACTGTCTACTTGAGACAGATAGTGCTGCCACACTGCAGTAACACACCGTAGACATGTGGCATGATACCAAACCCAGTCACATTATCCTGCCACTGAGCAAACCAGTCCTGGAACTACCCTCTATATATACCATTTTTAGGATTTTGATAATTTTGCGGTCGGGGATTGATTTCACAACCTACAGCTCACAAACCATGTTGTTTTTTTTTTTGTTAAATGTGAAACTGAAAACATACATGATAAATAGATGCAATTGCAAGAGTTTATTGTGTCCCTACAGTTACATTTACCATTTAACATTTTTATCAGTCGCTGGTTATATTTCTAAAATTCGCCAAACACTTAACGATTTTCAGAACTTTCAACCTCAGGTGAAACAAGTCCCATGTTTTGATAACTTCGAAGATCTCACAGAGGCAGACATAAAATGTCTTATTAATGAACTAAACACAAAATCATGTGAGCTAGATTTATTACCCACCAATAGTCTAAAGTCTTATTTACATGAACTATTACCTACGGTAACTAAACTAGTCAATCTTTCGTTGAGACAGGGGGTTTTTCCTTCACACTGGAAACAAGCTATCATTAGGCCTTTACTTAAAAAGGCTGGACTCGAACTTTAGTTTTCTAACTACAGACCTGTTAGCAATTTATCATTCCTTTCTAAGTTAATTGAAAAAGCTGCTTTATTTAGATTAAGTAATCATGTCAATAACAATGATCTTCTACCTAAAATAAAAACCAGTCTGCATATAGGCGTTTTCATTCATGCGAAACTGCTCTTGTTAGACTAGTAAATGACTTGTTGGAGGGTATGGAGAAACAAGCAGTTACAGCAATGATTGCAGTCGATCTCAGTGCTGCCTTTGACACCGTCGACCATGGTATTCTACTAGATGTGTTACAAAGCCAGTATGGAGTGTGCGGCACAGCGTTAGCTTGGGTCAACTCGTATCTTCGACCACGTAGTTGTCGTGTATGTGTAAATTCGACTGAGTCATCTCCACGCCCTCTAGAATGCAGTGTGCCTCAGGGCAGTTGTCTTGGACCTTGGCTTTATCTTGCATATGCTGGAACTTTATTTGACGTAATTCCACCAACTATATCTGTATATGGATTCGCTGATGACCATATTGCCAATAAACGTTTTCGACCAACTTCAGTGTCTAACGAACGTAATGCCATTGCAGAGCTTGAACAATGTGCAGTTACTATTAATGACTGGATGAACGCGAATAAACTAAAAATGAACACAGCAAAAACAGAGTTCATAATGTTTGGCAGTAAGGTGCAGTTGAATAAATGCTGTACAAGAAAAATTGACATTGCCGGTGATAAAATCGAATCTGTTGACACTATAAGACATTTGGGCGCTTACTTAGACGAATCTCTAAAATTCAAAAAACACATTAAAACAAAGTGTAGAACTGCTATGTTGAACTATTTCCGAGTCAAAAATATTCGTAAATATCTTACCGAAGATGCTACTAAAATTCTACTTCTTTCTTTAGTTATGTCACATCTGGATTACTGCAATGCCATATTGTTTGGAACTGCAGATGCTGACTTATATAAAATGCAACGTATCCAGAATATGTGTGCCAAACTGGTCTTACTACGTGGAAAAATAGAAAGTTCCAAGAAAGCACTATTTGATCTCCACTGGTTACCAATCAAAGCCCGCATACATTTCAAAATTCTTTGTTTTATGTATAACTGCTCTGTGGGAAATGCTCCATCTTATCTCAGTGAACTTTTAACCAAACAAACTCCAAAAAGAGTGGGATTACGATCCTCAGACACTGTAGAATTGTTATATGTAGTTCCATTAAACAAACGAAAGACATTTTATGACAGAAGTTTTAGTACTGTAGGTCCAAGTCTTTGGAATCAACTTCCATTGACCATCAGACAGTCAACATCCTTGGACGTGTTTAAGAAACAGTTGAAAACCCACTATTTTAAGGACTTTTACACACTGTTTTAATTGCGGTGCTTTTCATAATTTATACTGACATGATACTGGAATAAATACTATATTTTATTATTTAGATAATATAGTATATATATATATATATATTTTTTTTTTTTTTTTTAAAAGTACATGTTTAAAATATGTTAAAAACAGTTAATGTCATTTTAGAGATTTAATACATGATATTTTTTTCGTGTGTACTATATGATTTTTTCCCTGTTATTATTATCTGCATAGTTAAAATATGTATATATATATATTTTTATCATGTAAATATTTCAAGTTGTTTTGTATATGTCTTATGGATTTTATATTTTATGCATACAATGTACAACGCCATTGAACATGTATTCATCATAGAAATAGGCGTTTAACCAAATTAAACAGTTTCAGTTTTCAGTTTATATTTCCTCAAATATTTCGGGATCAAACTAATGTTTTCAAGGTTGAGAAACTTCAAGAAAGCGTTGACATTTATCACCCGAGTGTAAATTTAAACATCAACAAGAACTATCATTGAAGATGATGAATACCCCAAGATATCACTTTGTCACAGTTACTGTGACCCTGTCAGAGACAGTCTTGACACAGTTGAAGGATAAAAATACAAATACACACACAAAAAAAAACAGTTACAGCTTTGGTATACTCACATATTAATTGCAGAAAAAAATATTTAACAGATATAAAAAAGGCAAAAACTTGATTAAAATTAAGCTGATCATGACAGGCCAAAATTAGGTGCAACTAGCACTGGTACTTATGAACAGGGGTCGACACTAACAGTGTCCCGGGGTTCCGAGGACACCAAAATTTTAAAAGGGACTCCTGGGATTCAGTATTTTAAATAGTGAGGTGTCCCTGATTTTGCTAAAATATGCCCAAGGGACACCTGTCGAAAAAGTTAGTGTCTACCACTGCTTATGAATGCTGTGAATTTAAATCAAAATCTGACCTATAGTAGCTGAGAAATAGAGCAGATAAAGTATATTTAAGAAATTATGACAAGGGGGGACATATCTCAATGAAATATGAAGCAAGCAAGGCCTACAATAATTATTATGAAGTTAAATGAAAATCTGACCATCGGTATTTGAGAAATAGTGTGGAGAAAATATCTTCAATAAATATAACAAAGGGTCATAATTCATACAAATCAAATCTGTCATGATGTGCCAACATATGTGCAACTTGACTTGGTACTTACTGACATTGCGAAATTAAATCAAAGTCTGACCATTGGTAGCCAAGAAATATTGTGGACAAAAAATGTTCAATTTATATAAACAAAGGGCCATAACTCATTTTAAATATAGATAATCAAGACATGCCAACAATATGCGCAACAAGTCTTGGTACTTATCAATACTGTGTAGTTAAATCAAAATCCAACCAATAGTAGCTGAGAAATAGCGCAGTCAAAATATATTAAAGAAATATAACAAAGGGCCATAACTTATTTAAAATCAAGCCGATCAAGATATGGCAATAATATGCACATCTAGGCTTGGTACTTATTAATGCTGTGAAGTCAAATCAAGTTTTATCAAAATCCGACTAAAAGTAGCTGAGAAATAGGGCTGACAAATCTCGTCTACAGATGGACAAACAAACAGACCGACCGACCGACCAACGGACGGACGTACGTATCTGACTCCAATATTGCCCCTACATACTTTGTATCGGGGGGGTATAATTAGATGCAATAATATTTACAATTCAAAGCGCATTTCTCCATGAGATGTATGTGTATTCATGTACATCAATTAATTTAAAAATAAAGTTGCTACTTTTATAACACATAACAAAGCTTTAATGTAATAAAAAAAAATCAAAACACATAATTTTACAGTGCAATCTTGACATAAACGGAATTCATAATAACAGAGTATTCCCATATCGCCCAATAACAATAGTTTTTAATTCATTCAACTAACGTCACAAAACACAGCAAGGCACAATGAACACTTTTCATTGAAATTTTAAAGTAATGGTTTAATAATAAAGCCATACTCGATTTGACAAACCACAGCATGGCATTATGTTTGAATCAAAACAGCAAAAATATTTCATCTCAATGTTATAAACAACTTATTATTACAACAACTTTACTGAACTTAAATTCTTTCATTGAGAATTGTTGCCTTTTTAACAGATCAAACATTAGATATATGGTTATTGTGTTATACTTATTTATATTATTTTACCACGTATCAAGCTACCATCTTAAACTCCGTTAGATCGACCCGCCAGCAGCGACACATCAAACCCATTACTTGCCTATGTTTACTTCTTTCTGAGCATATAAAGGCCTTCCTTGGGCCTAAGTCTATATGTCTCAAACTCTAGAAGTGCAACATTTCAAAGTGATGTTTTGGGGGGTTTTTTTTTATAAATCTATAAATATTTCAGTAGCTATAGGTAATAATTCATTCATTACTAATGAAGAAGATATCACTTTCAAATATCAGAATACAGAGTCAGTCTAAAATATGAACTTGTTTGATTGTTGATATACTGGTTGTCAGACATGTGTACAGTGAGATTACGCAGTGATGCAGATCTGTATTTTCTATATGTTTATCCATACATAGATACAGGAGACGTAATTATATCTCTGTGAACATCGTGTGGTCAGTTTTGAGCATGAACATTTAATTAAGATTGACTGACACTCAAAACCCATGAAGATGTAACTAAAGGGAGACAACACTTTTTTTTAAAAATAACTTTATTAGTTATCCCTCTTTGAATATTATGATTCCTTACTATAAGATACAAACACATTATCACACACAACAAATCTCAAACAAAAATCTTCACAGTCCTAGAGGTATATACACCTACATATATTATCACTTTGTTCATTTATATATTCTCCTCTGTCAGTATATATACTCACACACACACAGAGTGTTAAATTCTGGTTATTGGAAATGCTGGGGATCAGCGTTTATATAGTTACCACAGTTTTTCACGAAGCCCTTTAAGTGGTTAAGTGATAAAACTCATATCAAATCAACAATATTAAGCCTGCTCAGCTTGAAAAATTAGTGCCCGTATGTTTACAGGACTTTGTCTAAATATGAATGTTTATACTAGTCTCTTGAATAAGGTACAGGATTATTGTTAGCTACAGAAACAGGAAGTCACATCAGCTCCCCCTGTATGTTGAGTAACCATACGGACTGAGCAGTAGCGGCACGTGATAATGCTGGCCTGGGTCATTGATGCGGAACACAACCTGGAAATAGAACAACATATACAACAACTGACCTTACCTATAATGAACATTTACAGTTAAGATTATGAAAATTTCAGCCCCACCTTTTCTTGTTGTAAAGTGATTATTTCCATTCATGACTAGGCGACTTACTCAAACACAGTATCATAAACAAACTGATGTGTATTTTATGAGAAAACCAGGTCAACCCTTGGATTTGATCACATGATATCCCAGGGTAGCTATAGGATAATCTGATGACTCAATTTAAATATATATGTAAACAATTACACCTCTCTCTGTCTCTATATACATCTACTTTTAAAGTTTTTCAAGGGTCAAACTTCTGCACATATCAAGCAAATATCAATCAAAACCTCAGGTGTCTATATTTGCATGCGGGTAAACACATCTGTAAAGTTTAGTGAGTCAGGCTCAAACAGTTCTAGAGTTATATGCCAAGATGCTAGTTATTAAGATATTAAAGGCTATATTCTGCACAGATTGGGAGAAACAGCAAAAAAGGAAATACTGGTGAACATTTCTCTGTGAATCTGGCTCAAATGGTTTTAGAGATATGGCTCCGGGTAGAAAGCAATGTGATGGACGGACAATGCCAAAACAATACTCCCCCCTACTGACAGTAATTTTGTCATACTCCAAGATATTTTGATATAACTTGGTACAAATGATAATCATGAAAAGTTGGTGTGCAAGCTTATGTCTCTGCTTCTTAGCACAAATACTGACATCACATTTAGAGACAGAGGTCAAATATTGATATAAAGAATCTTAAATAAACTAACTTCCTCATGCCCTGAATAATTTTCATAACGCTTGATGCAATTGTTCAGCATGAAGAGATATCATGCAGGCGCATGACCTAGTTCTACTGATGAGGGATTTGAAATGAAGATTCTTGTATGAGGGACGTGAAATAAAGATTTTTGTATCTTGTATGAAAGGTCAAGGTTATGTTAAGAAGTTCAAACATGGGTATATTACTGCCATGTAGAAAACTTGGTTTGAGACATGGCTCCAGACATTAAAAAGTGTGACAGATGGACAGGTTTCCACATTTCTTGTTTATTTTCACAGAAAGTGTGTGTGTGGGTGGGGGGGGGGGGGTCAACAAGGTAGGTAACTCTCTCCATTATAAATATACACCAGATAGTTTCAGTTGCTATAACACCTTTAAACAATGGTCAATTTACATAAATTTGATCTTATTATGCATTAGAGGGATGGATAAAGACATTCAGGAACAACAACATTACCTTTGGTCACAAAATCAGTTTGAAACAGTTTCCTTATAAAGAGATCAGACCAATAGAATTTTACAGTTGTTTCCCATTTTAGCAGTTGGAATACATATAATTTTGTAGTTTTAAACTCAATTTTGTGAGTAAAATTGGATATATTTCAGTAAAAGCAACACATATCTTTGCTTAAAACAGATTGGTCACAGAGTAACCCCATCCAAAAGGTTGAACAGGTGGGATGCTGTGGTACAGTGGTAGAGTTCACTGAATATGGATCCAGTCTCAAAGTACAGGTCCAACCAAGGAACCATTGTATAGGATAATTGTGAGTTAGTTATAATATAGAAGTTAATATCAACTGTTTATGAAGTACAGATGATAATCATTTGTGACCTCCCGGATGCAAAGTACTAGTCCAACCCAGGAACCTTCAAGATGGATAAGTATATGATTTAAGAACTTGCACCCCACTTTGAAGTCATAAGAAAATAAGTCTAAACACAAGAAAAATATTTACAAAAAAATACCTCAACAAAAG
>CM037789.1:100200-150200 GCA_021229015.1 Solen grandis | reverse complement strand
TTCACTTCACAGGTAAATTTCTCATTGAGCGTATAAAATATAAGGCCTATCGTATGTCAGGTGAGAAAGATATTGTTTTCAGACATTATCTGCGACGGTCGGACCGGAATGACCTTTCTAATCACCTACTAGTCTAATAGAAAATGTCGCAATCACGTGAACATGCTCCTGGGACTCGATATGTGTTTTCTACCGAGTTTTTGATGGCTGCATGTCATGATGAGATACATAATGGCCCTTCCGAAGACTAAGAGCATTGAATACAGGTGGTACTGAACACTTGTGTTATATTGACGTGAATGGCGTCAAACCAAGATTTGGAGTAGATGCACTGAATCTAATGCTCTGTAAAAAAATAAGCCTGTGCATTTACTGCTGCCAACCAGCACGAATGTTTCATTATACATTATCAGATACAACTATGATAACATAACAAAGATGCAGTTCTTTGTTGTAGTGTGTGTGTGTTTTCAGTTATACGTGTGTTATGTTTTGGCTGCATTAAAAGTTCAGGTGTTTCACGTAAGTTTGAATTATGGCGTTTGGTGTTCAAAGTTTGAATCCCAAGGTAACTATTCTTATTCAAAATTTGATAACTAGCCTTAATATATGCTCGGTGTGGCGAGATTGAATAATTCCCACCTAGTTTTGTTAGCAGCGAAATTCACTGAACAACTTTCGCTGTCAAATTTATAAGATAGATAGATACTTTTATTTCCTCCGATACATCGAAGAGCAAAATCCGTCCCGGCCAGAACTTCATGTCAAATAAAACTTAAGTCCACAAAAGTCAATACATTTGGAAATAAACATGAGTCGCGAGCTAACGAATTTCAAAAAAAAAATCCAATGATCTATTGACTAAACCGCGCTAACTAGACATACATAAAAGCAAAGACAAACAAAAAGTGTATACATTGTGTGAAATAAAGGACGGGAAACAGGTATAAATCAGAGAGGTTCCGATATTGTTCTTTTAGAACAAAATTGCTATTGTATAAGAAAGTATAGAAAGAACCAAAACAAGGCCCTAGTTTCTTCTGAATCTTAACAAGAGCAGAACCTCCAAATATAGGCACTCCTAACTCTTTCATCTATTTTTCAATTCAGCAATTGTTTTGATTTATATGACATCGACAGAGTCTGACTTATCAGCCCGGACTTCAACGTCACCCCAATTCGTCTTCTTTTCATTTGACGCTGTATATTTCTCTTGACCAAAATCAAACATGGCTCGATAAAATTGTCAGTTAGAAAGATGAAAGTCAGGCGTAATCTCTAATGTCTGAGATTCGCTCTCTATGATCCTCTGATTGCCTCTTTACCGATAAGCTAATTGTCAAGTTCGGGCTATTTTCAGCATACCTGGATTAGAAGAATTAACACCTGACAGGTATACAGCCTTGTACAAACTTGAGCACGTATTATAAACCATGTTATATGCTATCTTAATTTATACCTCCATCCTGCAATGACCAAGCACAAAAATTATAGCTTTCATGTTAAACCTTCTACGTTTGTAACAGATTTAGATTCTTCTTGTTAAATATATTTTGAATAGTTATTTAGTTTGTTGTTTGCCTTCCCAAAATCAAAAAAAGATATTTCTGGCCCGAAACTATATTCAGATAGCCTTTTTATCAATAAGTTGAAAGAACTATTATTCAATCAATATAAATATAAAAGAGAAAAGTGCTTTAGAACATGATAGCTAATTTAGTAAAAAGCCCACGTGACAAGTAAAATAGCAACAATTTTGTACGAGTGATTAGCTAGTTGATATACTTATCCTGATTTTTTTTTTAAAATAGAAGTACCTTATTGAAATAACCCTTTATACGCTGAAATTATTTTTATTTTAATTTTGACATTTTGGGTACACAGGTCAATGCCGACATTGATCAAACTGCCAGGTATCGTACACGCCTTGTAAGTTGCAATACTCTGATTTCTCCTGTCAATTCACAGCTCTACTAGACAAAGTGCCAGGTCACGATGAGTGGCCATACCTTGTTACCGGTGACTCTGATCAGAAAGTAAACATTGCCTGTCTACAACCGTATAACTACCCTGATATTTCTCTTATCATTGATTTAAAACCATATTTATGAACACTTTAAAGCAGTTTAAGACAAATCAAATAAAATCTCTTACTTATATAGAACGATAGTTTTTTATGTTTATTTTGGTTCCTTTTTTATTAACGAAATCAGTGTACTTGTGTACTTTATATTGAAATATTTGAACACTTACATTTTAACCCATGAGCAAAAAACACACTTGAATCCGAATTTTCGGTAGACAGAACACGAACAACTGTTTTTTAGGGCCATTTGATTCCAAGGTACAGAGGTAAGTTAGAATCCCAAAACGGACTAACATTCATAACTACATGCAATGTCTAAGGTGATAAAAAAATCAAATAACCGAAAGAAACGAATATCATTATATGAAAACGTCAAAAGAACAATGTAATAATAAAATCTGGAGAAAATGATGTCAGGCGATACCGAAAGTATGGTCACGTGTTCAATACCTACGGATCCACAGGTTGTCAGTTTGATCCTCTTCTCATGAGTAATACATGGTACAACCTAGAGACCGTTGAAAGAAATTAGATTAATGAAGTTTTAACTTTTTTATTTTACGTCAATTTTGAAACAAGTAATAACATTATTATTTATTTATTTATTTATTTATTTCTCGGTGGTTCCTGGGTTTTATGAGTACTCTGTGCCTGCGCAATAAATAATCATAGTCTCTTTGAGAGGGATAAGTGTAGGTCGTAGATTGTGATTCAAGACCAACGTATATATATAAATATACTGAATTAAATCTTTTGTTTAAATGCAGCTTTTGTTTCAACGTTGTATAATTATGATCTTATTGCAAAGCATGTGATGTTCATCATTTGGGTGTACTGTCACAACAGCCATGCTTCCGATTTCTAACAGTCAATGTCAGAATGAACAAATACTCTTTATTGCAACATCAAAACGATTAGAGTACAATAAAAACGGAACGAATTGACCCCCTGCAAATAAATTATAACTACTTAACAGCATATTACACTTGACAGTTTACCGTCATATTTTTGTTTCAAAAGGTCCACAGTTCTTCAACTCGGTTTTTCTCACGCCCTTTTGTCCTCCATGCTGTGAGCATTTATTGCTGTTATTAACGCCACATTCACATCAGTCAGTTATAACATTAACCTTTTAATATAACAATATATAATACACGCTTGTCTTTTGTATTTGCTCTATGTATCTAACACTATTTATTATCGGATTGTATTTTTCGGCGAGAAAGCAGTTGAATGCCAAATTGAGTGTAAGAACTAAGTGAATGCTTAGTCTGTACCTGATAATTGAGTGTTCCTTTGACGGCAGACGACAATATAAAAATCATCACACTAACGACGGCACGTTCTTGTAGGCCTGCTTTGTCGCCCAATTTGTTCATTTTACGCCCTCTCATAAACAGGATGAATAGAAGAGGTGGCTTCTTTATAAAATGGTGACAATATTAGTTTGATAATTTGAGAGAGGGTTTCGTTTATGACGGAATTTTCGCGCTTTAGCATATGTGCATAAGCTTTACAAATATGGGACAATTTTGAAACGTGTGTGTAAACATGACTTCATAGTCTGGTGGGTACACGCTGTGGTGTTCAATTTGTCCTCACATCCTTCCTTTCATTGTGTATTTAATTCCTTGTTATTCATCCGATGAATATAATATTTGTATGCATTGTGAGATAATTTAGGTGCTATTGCTGTCTATGTAAGTGATTATATAACATAACAAAGACTGAAGCAAATATGAGTCATCCGTAAATTTGTTGGCAAACGCGAGAGCTAAAATGATAATGCTTTGTGAAGATTTTAATTAGCAAAAACTTAAACCACATGAAAGCTTTCGATAAAATGACAAACGTGTGCAGCGTTGATTAAGCAGATCAGTAAGTGGGTTACTGCCTGATACGGTAGCTGAACATATGCATTCTCATCTGGCGAATTAGAAAATAGACAGCAATATTCATTAGGGGTTGTAAATGCCGCAAGGAATTAGATAACAAGAACGGGGTTATTTGAATAGTCAACAGGCCTTTGACCAAGGTGACAATATATAGCATACATTCGCTGCATATACATTAATGCGTTGTATAAATGAATTGTTTTTCATTTAATCATTCAAATACATGAAATACAATAATGATAGATGACAATAGCTATACTTTGTGCACGTTTTTATGTAATATCATTAAACCGATTATAAATCCCAACATATTTGAGATAAATTGAGCGGAAAATTCAGTATTTTACACATGCATCTAAATTCACAAAACACCTAATCAGAGATTTCTTTACATTCAGATAAATAACAATTAGACCTGTGATTACAGTCACCTGTGTCAGGCCGTCATTCTTCGTTAAGCGGACAGATCTAAGGCCGCCCAAATGGCATTTAATTTTACATGGAGCTATCTAGGCAACGTTGAACGTGATTTGTGGTTAATATAAAAATCTTGGATGATAGTAAAGGACTAAAGATTTTTTTATGAGCGATATCACTTTCTGTCTAAAGACATTGTAAAGTTATGTAATATAGTAACTTTATAAAAATTACGAACTCTGGAATAAAAGGCAGTTTTCTGGATCCTATACATACTTGATTCTCATTATAACATGTTACACTGCATATCCGTCGACAGTTCGAACCACGACGACGTCAAAATGCGTCATAAAGTAACCACTTCTTGTGTTCTGCATTTAAGAAAGACATGTAAGAAAGTTCAAACATTAATTATCAGAAACTAATTATTAATGACAATAATTATGATTCCTTTTTTAATCTTTATTGAAAATCCAGTTTATAACTAGCAGTTCTACGGCCATCATATTTTTATACACAAACTCCAAGTTCCAATTTTAGTTCTTTCACTATCTTTCTTATGTCAAATCACCTGAATTGTAAGGACCCCTCTTGAATCATATCACCTGAATTGTCCCGATACAATTGAAAGGGGATGTAAACCAAGTCCCTTTACATCTCAACAGAAAACGTCTTTATGATAAATTATTTAATTTCAAGATGCGTGAAAGAAATATTGCTATTTATTGATACAGTGTAATTTGTTATGTAAAGATAATTATAGACACGACTGAAGTACTCAACATAAAGACCTCACAGTGGGGGTGTTACTTCACGAGTGCATTAAGGCTCCAGTATGAATAGCCTTCACATCCGCGGGCCGTCACTCTGTGTCCAAGTTTACTGAGTGAAAGTAATTAAATCTTCATTAAACAGAATTTTCATTTCATATGAAATAGCATTCCTATGTAACATATATTCAGGAGTAACCGTATACAAACTTGGGTGAATTTTAGATACGTGAAAACCAGCAACTTGATACTTTTCCTCACTATTTGTGTCAGACTGCCGCTGCATCATGTATGTTACGCCGTTTTCAGGTTCTAATTCCACCAACAACACTATTGATAATAGCTCTGAATAATTCCTAAATTCTTAAATAAAGTAAACTGCATTCCATCAATCCTGTTTCATGAAATATTCAAGTACATGATTATATCAATTATTACCTTAATAACTAGCAATATTTGATAAGATTTTTTTTAAATCGGTTTCTTTATTAGAGAATCAAAAATGATCAAATTCGTCCACAAGACTACTTAGCGCTAAGTATGGTTGGTTGAGTTCGGGATCAGTCCTGGAACCGGAGGCCGTGAAAGATCTCCAACACGAAGCCTAGTTCAGCTGTTATATCAAGGTCGGTCAACAATATTATAAATACGTTTGTTACATTAGTGTTGAATCTATAGTAGATATTTATCACATCCCAAACTGTTAATGACTACCACACAGAAGTCTTACATTCTCACTGTGCAGTCATGAAGGCCACGATCAGGATGTGAACCGCAGGCTTGTGGTGACGAGGAGGTATTGAGGAAGTGTAACTGGGGACGTTTGTTGTTGATTATTAAGGAAACCATGGAAGTATTGGGTTCTTTTTTCACCACACTGTCCTATTTTCACCCCCAAAATGCCATATTTAACCCCCTATTGTCCATGTCCATGGCTGTCATACCATAGCCATGGTTTCCAATCCAACGAACAATGAATACTATTTAGAGAGTTTAGAATTTTATCTCAGAATGCATTGTTATGATTGGAAAACCTGTTTTCTTTGAAATTTGTCGAAAATGATACGAGGTAAACATTGCAATCGGAAAATCTTCCAGTTTCCAGTTAAACCACGAACTCAACTGAAAAGAAACATAGAAATTAATTTCTCATGTAAATGCCATTCGACTTCACATAACATATTATCAAGTATACCATAGGATCTAAGTGAAGTGAAAGGGACTAGGCTAGTTAATTATAATCAAATTTTGTACGATGACAAACATAAGGCATGTCAAAGAGATTAAATGGGCTTTGTAAATAAAAGCCAGTTCCTATGGTAGTTTCCCGTTGCTCCGGTGTGGCGTATTTGGATATTTGTCTACGTCAGTTGTTATCGCCTGTCAGATAGCTGTGATAATGGACCCCGAGGGGCGGGCAGAGTGACCACTTGAAATAGACAGGTGCGATAATACCCGAGATTCCAACACTCCTCACGTAAAGCCATAATGTACAGTGTCGTCTGCGTTAGCCATTAATGTCCGAAATGTAGTCTGAATTTTGGCGGGAAACATAACCAGGTGAGAGTAGGGTGTGGTAATTGTCGTCTGTCCTTTTAAAAAGACAATGACACCGACATAGCTGATAATCACGTGAATACTGGTGTGAGACAGCACGTGTCAAATAAAATGATTTGGGTAAAAAGATAAAATTTGTCCGGGTCAACAATTCAGGAAAATAAAACAGATAGTAAATATAATATCTAAAACGTCGACGACCCCAGACTCAGCTGTTCTAGTAAAAAACGAAAGTTTGCGATATTCCATGAAATGATTAAATAGAGTATCAATTGTTAGCAGTCATGCATACTCGTAATAAACCTTCCATATGAAAACCCGTTAAAAGATATCTTCTCGAAACTTCACAGATTTAAAATGAGAAAAGAATAAATCAATATCATACAATTTATAAATCACTGTTCAAAATGATAGACCCATTACTCGTTTGATATTTTTTGAGTTCGAACCATGTTGTGGACGAATGTTTACTACGGTTAATACTAATAGTGTTCACTTCCATATATTACATATTCTAAATCCTGTTTTTTATCTTTAAAAGGAAGGAGGTGAGTAAGAATTTCGGGTCACCGGATACGACCACCAGCTGTCGATAAGACTCTTGTGTGGTAGAAAGTCGGTGTCCCATAATTACAGGTCTTGATTTCCTGGGTGTCCCGGGCCTACTCAAAAGGGTCTTCATCATGGTACCATCAATGACAACTCAAGGAATGTGTATGCCAGGTTTTGATAAACCACGCAATATTATGATAAGAATCAATAAAAGGGGATTGAAGTCTTATAAACTAAAAGTGTTTTACGATATGGTGAGTACCCGATTTAAATGCCGAGCGTATATTTTCTCCCACACACCGTTAAAGGTTTCCCTCACGGCTGGTGGTAAGGTTAAAAGCCACCCGTAAATCACAGCAAGGTTCAAACAAAATGACCTGGTCAGAAAGCATGTGGCTATGAAAATAAAAACACAGTTAATAGATGTTTCTTTTTGCTCGATTTCTCAAGATTTTCTTTAATTCAAGTTCACGACTGTGTTACAATGGAATGTCTAATTTATGCGCAGTTAATAGAAAATACACGAAACATAAATCAAGATGGTGTCTCTCTGATAGCGTGGACTGCTGATCGCAGATCTAATCTATGGCAACAGCTTGAGTGACCTTGTGATATATATGTACACTGCCAGGTTAGAAATGGACCCCGACTTTAGACTTATTTATGTCTGTAAAACCATCCGATTGTGCCAGAATATTCATACCCTAGCTCAACTTGTTTGAATCTTGCTTGTTAGCAGAATGTCTAACACTACGGTTAAAAAAAGTACAAAAGTGCTAAAAGCCCCAATATCTGGACTTTCAGTCAACTGGTTTTAATAATTGGATTTCAGATTATGATGTTGAATAAATCCGGGGAAGATTGTCTTAAAAGTGTGGTCTCTGTACAGAGGTGGTCCTTTTACTGAGGTAGTCTTTTCACACGAAGTTAATTCAGTCCTATTTCCAAGGTATCGTCACTACACTTTCCATATAATCGAATTGGAGAAAAAAGATTTGCAACACACCAAACCTATTATTTCCTGGTCTCATTAAAGTCTTCAACCAAGAGAAGACTGTAATTCCGTGAGACTTTCGACAGAAAAACTGGCGTGATGTTATAATGAGAGTCTAAAGCTGCGATAGTGACGTGAAGCTAAATCACCTTAGCCGGCAATAATAGCAATATTGCTTTTCTTTCTGCTTGTTTTGTTTGTTGCTTTTTTGTCGTAAATTTTGCATATGTTTCAGATTTCTCTTTTCTTATTACACAACCGCCTGTCTAAAGCAAGTATTTATAGCCTTTACTTTCCGATTTCATTAACGAAGGTTCGAAGGACTGTAACATTATTGGTATATCTTTAACAATATTTCCCAAGTTTACCAATTTGATACTATATGAACAAAATAAAGAAGTTTCATTTCTCATTAACTGAATCCCTCCCCCCCCCCCCTCTCTCTCTCATACATATACACAAATTCATTCAACAGATTCCAAAGTCAAACCGATGATAAAGATAAAGGCCATGTTAAAACAGCCAGGATATTATTGGAATAAACGGTTGTAATACATCAACACAACACAATAAAAGATTTCCCTCTCGTAAAACAAGTTGTTTATTAAACAATGTGTCTGATTAAACGCCGACAGCTGCCAAATCAAGACATGGAATCTCATTTGTTTTTTGTAGAAAATTCGCACAATGAAGAAAGACATAACATAAATAAACAATAAGAGCAATTTCGGGAAATGTTTTCTGAAACCCTAAGATCTCTCTCTCTCTCTCTCTTCTTAATTAATTAATTGGAATATGTTATGTTCACCTATCCACAGTAGTAACAATTATCTTTTATGAAAAAGTATAAAAAAGATATGTACTTGCTTATTAGTTGCATTTTCACATTCACGAGACAAAGCAAACCCTTTCCAAATCAAAGTACTGCAACCACAGCCCGTTTTGATGACGTCAGATATAATAAATGCGGGGAACAGTTATGTTAAGTCATGAATCACTTCAAGAAATTAGTAAAACTTATGAGCTTACTTCATTGTCCTCGATTTGATGGTAATTGATTTGTAGACATTATGTGTTACAATGTCAATGAGGTCAATGTTGATTTATTCAAAATAAAGTTCGCCTGACAGCTGACTTTATCGTCTGCAAATGAGGCGGGGTAACAGAGGGCAATGGAATTTGATTGATAGGGTGTCACGTGGAATTCTACACGTTCTGAGGTTTGAGTTTCGACTGAATTGTGGATTCCGGCGTAAAAATAAATTAATATATTTGGGAAACTTACTTTTTGTAACGTAATATGCAATTTATTATGGTGACTACTGTGTATGTTCGTGCTAGCGTGTATCGTATAACAAGATATATTATACCTTTATTGCTTTCACATTGCCTAAAGCAACCATGTTTGTTACAAAAAAAAAAAAACTGTTTGAAGTTGGGTTTTGAGCGTTTCGTTTGCTTTCGACGGTGTACCATATTTATAAAGTTTCGTCTGATGAAAACATTTTTCCCGCTTGCCAGAGATTATGGGTTATGTACGTGCTCCTGAATGAGGGTTTTGTTTAGTACATTCCTTGTATTCATGGACATAACAACTGTTCTTAAACATATCCTGGCAACTAATTAACTACCTTTGCATTTTAAAGAAAGGAAAAACATTGAACACTTCGCTTGACGGGTGTTTATTACATGGACAGAGACTGGAGAGTGCACTGACTCAATATACATTTATAATACGTATCAACATTCAAATACTGTACTTGAGTGAGCATAGTTTTGTAAAATTAGTCCAGTGATAGAACGGGTCAGAGGAGTCCGAAACCCTCAATATTGACATTCAAATGCACAAAATACAATACCAATCCAGAGTTAGTATAATAAAATTGAAACAAATCGTCTCTTAATCTGGGTAATTTAATACAAATGATTTTCTTATTTGCTTCTTGTAGCCATATCTTTGAACTGTGTTGGAATTAATATATTTCGTTATTTACACGGTGTACATGTGCTTGTTCATTTTTAGCATGTACCTGATCCATCTTCTAACTCTCTCCTTTCGAATATAGTGATGGATGTCTTGCGTCTGATCTAGCGTCTAACTCGTTTAGAATAAGGGTATTCATAATAGACATACCATGATTTATTCCGAGTTGTTCCGAATGACACAGGTGTCCGGTATTAAACAGAAAATATCTTTCTCTACCGTAAAGTTATTTTAAATGAACTGAGGACTAAATTAAGGGTGTTAAATGTAACAAACGTTTTTCGTTGTAATTGTGAACATCTCTTACAATAGGAATGAATACCTCAAACAAAAAAAGATTACAATGCACCTGGTGTATATATGTTCTTTCAGACAGAGTAGACGTTAGGTAATTGGCCATAAAACTGTCATAAAGGAGAAGTAGGAGCACTTGTAGACAGCTTTATGGCAGATATTGTCACTCATTTCGTTCCGTATCATCCATAAACACTATAATTCAATACTAGCTATTTTATTTCTGGTTTCTAATTTGATTTTCCCTCCTGTGCGAGAATTGTTAGTAGAATTATTTCGCTAGAAGGCTCTGAAGTTTCAAGAAAGCGTGATTTCCCCCTGTTGTTTTGGATTAAACACGATTTTATTGCAAGCTGAGGATTTATATCTCTCGAAATGAAGAAAAAATATCTGAGACCTAGTTCATATGGAAGCCAATATTTGACTTGTATTTTTATAGGAATTCACCGAGCGTACTGCTACATAAAACTATAGAACACTCACTCAGCCCTCACCGCGTGGGTTCGAAACCCGGCAGGGTCATTCGGATTTTCATGTGAGGAAGCCTTCCAGCTGGCTTGCGGTAGGTCGGTGGTTCTACCCGGATGCCTCCGTGCATTCGGGGTCTTCCTCCACCTGTAATTAGCTGGACGTCGTTATATGACTGAAATACTGTCGAAGCGACAGTAAACTCAAATAGTCAAGTCTAGTCTAGTCATAAAACTATAGTGTGCTATCCTTCAAGTTTATTTTTAAGCTTGATAAAATAAGTTATGATAAACAGGCACCATAACAATATGCACGAACTACTTTTTATATACAATATGATGTTAGCAATTATAAACCATATTAACTAGTTGCATAATGTAGGATCAAATGACAAGAAGGAATCGTGTGAAAGACTGGGCGTTTTTTTTTTTTTTGTTTAATGTCCCATCGACAGTGTTTCAGTCATATTGCAACTCTTGTCTAAATAAGATGGATATAGTCCTTACCGCAGACGAGATACAACAATTTACACTGGACCAACCAGTCAAGAGACTACCCTTAAGCTGAGCACCGAAACATGGGAGACAAACCATTGCTATGTTTTGTGAAAGACAGAAGTAAACATACCATAAATGAGATTGAATTGAATTGAAAACTTTAAAGTCTAACCTATTTTCCGGTCGTCTAACTACACATTTCACACAATGCAAACGAACAATAGTTTTATTTCTCCATTCTTCTAATGTTAGCGGATGCACCATGTTTAATTCAGTCAAAAACTAATGTCTTGTCAAACATTCTTTTCCAATTATTTTGTAATTTTCATTTCTTGAAATCAGACATTATATGCGAATTGCACTCTCGATCTAACAATGGCGCTCAATGGATCTTTGTCACAAATCTCAACATTGAACTTTTTAAATGGCGTTGCAACGCTTCTACTTGACAGTTCTTATCCAACGGGTATTCGGCATTTTGTTATGGCACTAAGTGAATTAATCAAGCCATACAGCGGCTAATGTAGGAACTCAGTTTTATGTAGCCATTAGAATTAATATTTCTTTATTAAATGTTGAGATTACTTGACAACAAATTATCATGGTGTAATTTGAGACATGTGGGCGTTGACTCAAAAATTCATATTAGGAGATTAAAACATTGCCAATGTTATTTATCAGATGCACGCGCTCAAAAACAAACATGTCAACATAATAATACCTATACAGGGAAAGGCTCATACAAAAATCATAAAACAAGATAAAACAACAATATAAAATACAGTTTAAGCAGTTTTGACACTAAAAAGAACGAGGGAAAAAAAAAGAAAGAAAGAAAAAAAGCTTGATACAGATGGAGGGACAGCATCAATATAGTTTTATTCTGCATTCCACCATCTTCACAGCAAAGGTAAGAAAAATGTTGATACTTGTTAGAATAGAACTTTATAAAGATGAATATCATCAGGACCATTAGACATGGTATATCAAATACTTATCACTTGACCAGCATTAAACGCTGTACATACTTAAATGATTCGCCTTAATGGCCTTTCTGCTGGGTAGCCGTTCTTTTAATGTAAAGATTCGAAGAATTTATTAGTCTGGTCAAAGAAGCACCTTCTGGCAGTCAGTGAATGATATATGATTCATGTACAATTGTCTTAAGCGACCGGTGATGGAAACGGGAAAACCGACCGTGCAAGATACAGGTAACTTTATTTAACGTAGGACTTGATAACAAAAGAAACACAGCATGAAGCTATTTGCCGTACAGCAGGTGGCTGCTTAATGGCTGTAAATGTGTAATAACATAAACGCTTTGGAAATATTATAACAGGCCGCTGAATTGGATTGGCTGCCGCTAATACATGTGGACGCTAAAACAGGCGGTCGCAAAAAACAAGTGGTCGCTAATACAGGTTGTTGCAGATACAGGTAATCGCTAATACAGTCGAACGCTAATAAAAGATGTCACTTATATATACGGGTTCAACTGTACTGTAAACAAGCAATGAAACGTTGTAAATTGTTCACTAATTATTGGTGTGTTGGGTTTGTTTGTATTATTTTGCTGTTGTTTGTTTTGTTTCTCAAAGCACCCTTTCAACAAGGTCACCCCGACATCAGTCATCACATACTAGTCAGTCTACAGAGACAAAACATCGATAAAACTTGAGATGTGTCACAACTGATGAACATGACTAAAATGAAATCATGAAACAGAATTATACATGTGAGGTGGCGGGTTTGTTTATAAAGGTCATGTAAGGGTCATTTGTTGGGGATACATAGGGGACAGGAAGAGGAGCTGATGGGGGAAAGGGGACCAAGGGCTTGTGATATAATTACAGGTCGTCATAGCGACAGAGGCCTGCCTAGTTGTGTTATCTTATATCCATATTGAATTAAACAGAGAACAGTTAAAACATTAAGCAAACCATTTTATTAAAATGGACCATGTTGTCATCCGGCCCTTTCGCGAAAGATGCTATATGAATATGTAAAGCCTGTTATTACGCTTCTGGAGCGTGTTTGCGATGATATTTGCTGGTGAAAATATATAAAAAGTTAAATTGCATGAAAGTATATTTCTCATACTTTAAAGCAATCAAAGATATATCCAGCACATCTCCATCGGGACAAATTTACTATTTACTTCTCCTTTAAACTTATGAGAGACATGTAAAAAAAAAAGTCGGAATTTTAGTTTTAAACAATATTTGTAAGAAAATCGATGGGACAAAAAAAAAATGTTTCCCTTTTTTTTCCACGCGGTACGTAGAAACTCACTTAGCGGGCACCTCAATAATACGGGCAACTTCTAATTACGGGCAAAATTCGCGGTCCGGATCGCTTTGCTATATGTTTATTTGCCCGCAAAACTCAATAATGCGGGCACCTGGCTATTGCGAAATGCGGGCACCATTTTCGGTCCCGATCGGTGTTTACAGTACAAAATGAACCTAGCTAAAGCGGGCACCTGTCTAAGGGCGATAACACTTTCGATTTTTTATCTGACTGGTTACGTGAAATACCGTCGTAAGTTATGTTAACCAGTCTCAGTATTTTGCAAACCAGTCTGTGTGTTTCACGCGCCCGACATTTTGACACTTTCTTTTGTTTTGATAGCAGTACACAAGGAACAAACTGACCACAGGTCCAAGTGTCAGTTTGTTTCGAAAAATGGGACGTTAATGGATCCCTATATCAAAAGCGAGGTGTATGATGTTTGCATCTTTTTGTCCAATAAATTTAGCAAAAATGCGTTTGATAACGCTATGTTTTCGATGCATCGTCATTATCAACATCGAAATCAAACTGATGGTAATTAATACTTTAATTAAAGTATTAGGGACATATGAATTGATGATTATGGGTAATTGATAGTCGGCATTCTGTTTTGCAAACTTTATAAATTAAATTCTATTAAAACTTGACTTCATGAAATGCATTCAGAATTCATTATGCATTTCTTACGTTCACTGTAACTATCAAAACCATGAATAAGAAACGTAAAGAATTTTCTCTCAAAGACAAAATTTTATTGATTAATGATAGCCATGGTAAATCTCATCGTGTTCTAGCTGAACAGTTTGGCAATGGAAAGACTCAGGTATAAAACATGAATCAATATTCATTATCATTAACAGCAACCTTGATTATAAGTTTTATTTTAAACAATATGATTTTTTCTTCGGAGTCTATGCCTAAATGACTTCCGATATGGATGCAATTATTCTTTTAGATTTTCTTGTTAACAATTTTAAAAAATAAAACTTATAAAAACGAAACTTAAAATGGCTTATTTAATGAGTTATTGAATAATCAATTGATTACACAAAACTCACATAGCAAACACAACACATAACACACAAGTGTAGGGTTGATGTGTCAAAGGGACATAAGGGACATAATCCCTTTTGACTTTGTGAAACCTTGCTATTAAGGCCAAATTTCAAATTAAGGCCACTCGTGCCCGGTCCCATACGTGGCCTTAATATTGAGGTTCCACTGTATCCGGAAATTATCACGTGACCGAACGGGCGAAATAATATACTTTCATTTAAAGCCCCATTATATTTCATACTGATGCACGTTTCATGAAAAAGGAAGGACATGGTCCATAATGTGTAAATATCTGCTGTAAAATAACAATTAAACACATTGAAAAAGTTGATCAAATAACGCTTTTCATACTCTAATTGTTTACATTGTGCATTGGCGAGTATTCCCGAGACGGCCATAATCGGGAAAAAATGAATTGAAAAACTGTCGCCGAATCAAAATTTGTGTATCTGCTATGTCAGTAATGTCCGAAGAATATACACTGCTCCTTTAAATCATCGGACCTAGGATCGAGCCCGGATTACACTGGTAAAAAACTTGTTCCATTCACTGGCAAATCTGGATATAACATCATTTCATTTCAAAATTGGATTTTACAATATAACATTCTTGAGGCTAATTGTTGGTATTGAACGATATTAACAGATATTATATTTCAGCTCATGAACTCGGTTGAAATGCGATTTCTGATGTATACAGGAACTAGATATTTGGATAACCTCGGTCTGTATCGATAAAGCTTCGGTTTTCAAACCACCGAATACAATGAAGCACGGGGAGTCAGGAGTCATTACATCCTTATACAGCAATTTAATTAACAGGAATGAGAATAAATGGATACAATTTCCCAATGGACGACATGGAACGAAATCTCTGAGTGCACGAGAATAACTCACTGTGATAATTACTCCGGTATCAAACGGACTAGGTTCTTTAGACAAAGGCACCTGCATTTTCGTGCTCTGTCAAAGAATCGATCGATGCATGTCACAAGATAATAAATCGTGTGACGATTGACTAGTACCAGTGACTATCGTGGATACACGTGGATCAATAAAATGTACTGTTTACCATGTGTTTGTACTTTTATAATAGAAATAGGATGGAGAAACAGAGACAGACAGAGAGTGACGATGAGAAAAAGAGACAGGAGGACTAATAGGGAGGGAAGGAGTTTTAACAATATATTAAGATAGAGGGATTCAAAATGAGTTAACATATTTGCACGTAGAAATTGATAAGCATAAAAGCAAATAAAAAAAAACGTGTCTCTAACATGTTGATGTGCTACCGATGATACTTATAAAATATGTTATTACACTGTAAATAATAGTTATAGGGAAAGACAACCATGCACATATTTGTAACCACTTAACAAAGAAATGGAATGAAATGGAATAATTAGACAACTATGGTGAAGACATCTGGTGTCCTACGTGCATACGGAGGCGAGAGAAACCAGTACCTTTGTCATTGTCAAATATGATTCATCTTAATCAAATATGTGATTCATAAGGCAGGTTAAAAACATGTAAAACCCCAGAGTGAAATAAAAATGAATGCAAGCAATTCTTAATGCATGTGTGCGCTATGATATATATAAAAAGGAATTACTATAACTGAATTGAAGTGCATGTGGACAGACAGACAGCCAGACAATAAATATTGGTTTTGTTCCAGAATAACCAAAACAACTTTTATAAATATCAAGTTAAGTTTATTCAGTAAACAAAAACATATTGAAATATCAACAAAAATACCTTCTCCCGAAGGTTATCCAAACAGAGCTCTGCGTGTTGCATGTTGACGCGCATTCAGATGCGCGAGCTGATAGTGGCCAAAATGTGTTTTTGCTGTGTTGATGATGTTAAACTTTCGTTTATTAATTTTATGAATCTGAATTGTAAACGAAGGTGAGAAAGATGTTCTGTTAATAACTAAAGGAAGGTAGCATTATTTTTCACTGGTTTATTGCTGTAAAATACATATAGTTGGGAATTCAGTATTATTTGTAAACTCAGTAGTTTAATTCTGTATTCCCTTAAACATACGAATGGACCCAAGGATTGAAGAAGTCCAGAGAGTAGCCGCATCTTAAACTTGTCAAGTCCAATCTTCTGTGGCACTGAGATTCCTTTACGGACCAATAGACGCTTGTAATTGGTGTATAATTGACTTGAGAAGGAGAACAATGGACATCCTAATTTGATAAACACAATCACTCGTATCATCATAACAGACTGAATAATTCATGTCCAGTTTCAACGTAAATCTTGATATGTGACCACGCCGTGGAGATTACCGACTCATTCACGTGCAGGAAATGAATGGTCAGAGATTGATTCTCTCTCTCTCCCTCTCTTTTTATCTTTAAAACACGGAAGTGAATAACGAATCGGTGACTAATATAACATGGTGTATACAAACATATCAACTTTATATTAAGAACAAAGAAAAGACATACAAAAATATTTTATAAATGCATGGACTGTTCCCACCACGTGCTACCATCATCCATCGATCCTTTGCCCTTGGACATATAATGAATGACATGCATGGAATTCCACCATCATTGAGAGAGAGGCAACAGTTGCATCGGCTCAGGATGTCGCTGTAAACCCGATACAAAACGGGATCCGGGCGTAAATGAACGAGAAACCTGCACCTCGTGTTAGAACAAAAGCGGCCATTGATTGGATTTCGTTCTTGCTGCTACAGACACTTTTATCCTGGCCCCTAATCAAAGGGAACTTAATGCAAGGTGCCATGTTGTTCTTGCAGGCCTTACGGCCATGACTAGTGATAGGTTTGTATTGATAACGCAGCACATGACAAAATTAATTCAGTCCAGCAAAGGTTTTCCATTATAAGCGAAAACAAAGAATTCATCCCATTAAATGATGTGAGTAGACAGATACAGAAAAGAAAAACTAGCAGGAAAAATGAACACTGGTATAATATAAGAGAGGTATTTTCTGGGCATTGATGTTTACAGACCCAGATTAATCTCTGTACTGACAAAAACGTATGCGTTCCTCTTTTTTTCCTTTTGTTCAAGATATATAATTATACCAATTTCTTTGCAACCTTCCTTAGACATATGTTAAAAGTTATGAAACATTTTGCCCAGATCCCCACCAACACAGTTCGAACTACCTACAGATCCGGAAACATTTAAAACTAGCTAATATGATTATATTTGTTGGTCCTCTTTGGACACCTTTCTCGTTGAAAAGATAAAAGATAAGAGTAATATGAAATCGTTTAATGGCCAAAGTTATGCAAAACAAACACAAGAAACCCATTTAACCATCATAATTTGATCTTTTAAATCCTATAATTAGTTTACCCCGAAACTAACGAGTATGACGTTATGTGAAACCTACAGGTTGTCGGAGACAGATTAAACACTGTTAGATCATTAATTCCGTCCGGATATCCCTGTATTCTTTTTCTTCACAATAACACCGGTTGGGAAGGGAAAGAAGATTAACTGCATGAGATCAAAACATTAGATAAGATTACACTAGATATAAGGTATGACAATCGATAACAGAAGAAACGTACTGATTGCAAAAAAGGTCAAGGTCGAAAACGTCCGAGACACGCCGTGTGGAGGGAGGTGATCAAAAGCATCAGCTTTATTTGATTGTTTAAGAGTGGGTCCTTAGTGTCATTCGCCACATCTTTATTGACTCCTTCAAAGTCTGTCGATGGCCCTCGACAGTTTAGCACGTATTTGACGTGTGCACAAAAGAAACTAGATCCCGATTTCGTGTAACGGCTCAATTTTGTTTTTCAATTAGTTTATGATTTCTGTGTACATAGAAGAATAGTTAATCGATTAAGAAGGTCATCCTTTTCTCTTAGTTGTTAGTTTCTCACCTTTGAAAGGAAACGTTCAATAAGTTATCTAAACGTATTTGTGGTAGTTTTATTTTTACGATGCCGTGATATAATACTGCAAGAGTGTTTGAGTACAGTGGCACATAATTCACGGCTGGTATAAAATATAATCATGTAAAAAAAGCTGTAAATCTTCTGAGCCAATAATTCTTATTTGAAATATGAAAAAAGTATATGACTTCACAGGTGTGTGAAAAGCACTGTATGCGCGTTATCTATTAATAGTAAAATCATAGCATTTCAATTGAACACAAATTGTATATATAGCCATAAAATTCGTGTCCAAACAAATACAAAGCCTTATCAATGATGTAAACTTTCTGAAAATACTTTTAACATGCAAGGGCAAAAACATATTTTGTGAACGATGGTGCACCAGCGATCCTTCAGGTAATCCATCTATCATTAAATGTGATCATGGTCTATCAAGTGATCTTGGGGATTTCATAGTAAATGCAAACCTCTGTAGGCTTAAACTTTATAAGCAAAAGAACCTATAACTCAAAGTTAATGGATGTTTGCATCTACATTGAGGTCTTTTTGAGGATTTGTAGGACCAAGATTATAATTTAATGATGGATGGATTACATTAACTAGTTCACATAAATGGCATAGTGCCTGTCAGTTTTTTTCCCCTAAAATAGGATATAAATTTGAGACTGACCTTATTTCAAGTTATTCTATCAACTCAACATTCGACGGTTAATGTGAATCTAGATACTTGAGAACATTTGAATGGCTAAGTTATTCAAAACTGTTAATTCGTATATTGCAATAAAATGGAAAAACGTCGTAATTCATTTTCTCAGCGTAAACGATAAACTCATTATTGTGTAGGAATGCATAATGTACTGGAAGGGTGTACAAAATTAATATTTGAAATATAAAACCATGAAAACATGCATAATATATCCATACATTACTGGTGTTGGATTTGATCATTTTAAAAGTAGTAAAAATACAGATCTGGCGTGATTAGGTTGGTTGAAATATTGCTCTAATAACATTGGATGACATTTGTATACTGTCTCTATTTTACACAGAGTTTGATGAGGTATTCCTTAAAGCCTAAGATTTGAATAAACATTGTAAATATACATGTATAGTACATGTATACACACATTTATAATCAAACAAAAAGGTTTAAAAAGGAATTTTGGGGATATATGACTATCCTGTGGGATTGCTATAGCCAATACCAGCCCGGGGGTCTGTATCTGTCTAACCTCACGCCTCTGCTTGTAGGATCGAGCTATCATTGTCCCCTATCGGCGAATATTTATCAAATTAAAGCAAATAAAATCACAGGAACATAAATATTGGGCTTAGCGTGTAATTCATGTATCAGGATAAACAGTTTCATGCATATCATTGGGGTTATTGTCCCGGTATTTTGTTTTGGTGTGAAGGGAAAAATCATATTTAGATACATGCAATAAATATTATGTATGAAAGGAGTTACGTTTATTTTACGAGGAGTTACATGTTTGTATGTATGTGAGGAATTACATGATGTATGCAAGGAGTTACATGACAGTTGCATGTATGAAAGAAATCCAGTGTTGTATGCAGAGTTTAATCTATGTATACGAGGAGTTACACGTATGTACATAAGAGTTACATAATATACAAGGAGTTACATGAATGCCTGGAAAATTGAATTGGGTTTTTTTACATTTCGTAGTTTTCCTCGTGCATGTAAATAAATGTATTTTTAGATAATATAGCAAAACGTTTAAAAATGAAATTAAAAGAAATTCTAAAAGGTTTTACTCGCATTTGTTACACCCAAACGCATACGGAATAGAAGTGACATGTATACAAAATGAAAGTTAACTTCCTTAATAAGAATATGACAACATCACTTATTATGGCAATTAAAAGGCCTAAAAATGAGACTTGACGTAAAGGATATGAGGTTTATAAGTCATACATAAAACTTAAAACAGTTAAAGATTATTCAAGAAAATGTATTAATATGGACATACAGCCTGTGGTTCAGTTAGATTTATCACCATTTTATTACTTTTCATATACGTGTACTTAAAATACACAATAACGTTTTGTGAGGGCATTTTAATATACGCTCAATCGGGGTTTTATCTCACAAATATTATGCATGAGTGTTTACATAAGAGCTAAAGGGTATTGCATGGAGAATATCAAAATATACAGAAACCCTGATACGTGCGTGGCGCCGCGAAAAAAAAATCAACAAAAAAAAATCACAAGCGTTTCCTTACGAAAATACAGCAGACGACAAATTTGAGCTAGTTCATATTATTTAACATACAACCAATCTGTCAAATAAAATACAAAAATAAATTTTCAAAAGAGACAAGACACCAAGACGGTTATGGTCTGTTTGATTATGAAAGGTTGATCAAGATAAGATCAGTTACCTGCTAATGTGGAGGGAATCAAGACGCTAATCCCTGTCATGAATATCCATGTCCCGGCCAGTCGAAAATAATTCCTTTTGGTACACATTATTTTTTGTGATGAACAAAAAAATTCGAAAGAACAGACGACAAAAAATTAAATCACAAATAAAACAAACGAATATTCCATATTCGGTATGAAACCTTCGGCAGTAATATCCATTTTCAAACGGATTACACCTGGGTTTGACTCAGTGTGGTAATGTTGACATCTCGCTACTCATGTTGTAAATACGCGGTTCGGCAGTACACTAACATTTTCTACCTGCATGTTTTGTCAACTGTCTTATCAAGAGCGTCTATGGTGAACTGATCCATGCAGGGTTTCCGGGGCGCCCGCTCATGCGCATCGCGATCAATATGGCTACCAGGTAAAGCAAAGTCGTCTGACAGATGGCAATTAAATGTTACAGCGCTTGAATACTCGACAGCTTCTGTTTCTCGTCGTGTTTGTACCGGCATCAGTGACCATGATTCCAATGCTGTTTTGAATAGTCAGTCACCGACATTTTCTTTTGAAATATTGATAGACACTTTTTTTTCCTGATTTGCCTACTGTCTAGCATTCTGTTTTATTTTGGACGAGAATAATTCTCTTCTACATTATTAATTCATCTTCTTGAACATTTTCTATTGGCACGTGACTTTGAACACCTCGGTGGAATCTTTAATTGTTAAGTTAGAGAATATTTGTAGAGTACTAATTAAAGTGAAAGTGGAAACTGGAAACCTGTAAGTCATGGATAGTGTCGTGTCCGTTATGAATTCCGAAAAGAAATGGAAAAGGAAAGAGATTGAGAGAGGAAAAGAGTGTAAGGTAAAGAATGAAATGTTGGAAGCCAAAACTCATTATTAAGAATTAAAAGTGACTCGGTCCCCATGACTTGCTGCCCTGTGGTCAATGATGGGTTTAGCGTCCTCCTCGTGCGGTCCCCGCCATCTGCTTGTCGTCTATCAATGCCCTCTGATAACGTGTCGATCATGTTATCACAATAATGAGACAGGGCTAATTCCAGCACACGTCCCTTGTGTTGCTTTCCCGTTCCTGGCACTTCCCTGATAAACTGTCTAGTTGTTTGTGCATCAGTTTGGAAAATCTGCGACCACAGAGTGGTGGAAATTAGCTGTTAATTTTCCTATAAAGTAACAAAGCCCCTCAGTTTAAAGGTGGGTATAGACTGACTTGATTTATGGTTAGGGGGACCTTTTTCCATAAGGGTCATTAACCGGGAATATGCCTGTACAAGTTAATATAGTATTATGAATTATAATAGTAATTTTATTAGATCTTGTTTGGATTTTAGGTTGTTTTACAGTATAAGGATGCGTTTGTTTGAGAACTCGTTTTGTATTTGATCTATTTAAAGGAATCAAAGTTGTCGTTTGTGATATTGTTTTCATCAAACATGATTCAAAAAGACAATACATGCAATGTAATGTCAGATTCTTAAAAAGAGCATTCGCAATGGCTTCGATCGTATTGTGGATCACGTGGGCTATTGAAGAAGCCTCACTTTATCACGTAATTAAGTACATATTCCTAATTTCAATTCTTTAACGTGCTGTTTGAAAGTAAAGGAACGGAACTCAAACTTTTAGTACATGATTATCTTAAAGCATCTTAATTTGGAACACAAAACCACACTACTCAGTTATGTAAATACTGTGACTGTTTCTATTGTTAATTTATCAAACTGTAAAAGTGCTATAAACAATAAACGTTACGTTGTCGGCGTCTGTTTACCGCCATGTTTCGTGTTGCATGAATGTTTCGGAATCCAATACCCCCATCTTTGACTTATACAGATTATGGAACCCTTCTTTACAGAGAAAATGTTTGAATACTTCAAAAAGACTTTGGTTAAAACTGCGTCAAGTGTACCATTTTGGGATAGGTTCGGACTGCTTTTTAAAACTGATCGCTGGGTATCATATAAGCATGACGATACACGGTACCTGCTGCACCTCTAGACTACAAGCTCGATTTGATTAAGCCTACGTCGTTCGTGGTTTTTTTGTGTAAACAATATTATCGTTCAAATTCCTTCTTAAAATTTTGTTTAATCAGGTTAAGGTGCGTTGTAAGTCTATAATTTATATTAGGCTGAAAAAGAGTACGTCAAAGACATTATTGCAGGAAATACGTAATGAGCTCTCTCTACATTTAATTATATATAACCATCATTATTGTCATGTCACATTAAAATAATATATAGTTAACATTTATTATATTTAATCATGAAATTAAATGAATTCTTTCTCGTCATTTTGAAACAGGTCTACAGCTTGTAATAACCTCTCTCAACAGTAGTTGGGTGGTAACATTACTTTTACTCTAACAGATTCGATTAACTTTTTTTCAGCTGATTTACTTAAAAACCCTGTCCATTTTATTCACCTTGCTTTCAGTTTCTATGAATATGCGATTTAATGTATAAGTGGTAATAAAAACGTGACTAGCAAGCTGTGGCGGTTAAGTCACCATGTTTCTTTCTCCAGCAGTTCTGTTTTCGTAATGCACAGCTTGCAAACAATAATGCCACTTCCCATAGAAGAAGAAATACTTTCAAATCATCGACCTGTAGAATTGGGGATTGTCAGTAATTCTAACACTATCAATACCCGACATTTCGTTCATAGAGCCTCATTTTAATTTTAAACAGCGGCGGTCACTAGTCCAATCAGAAACATGGCCTTCTCGTTTGAGTCTTTGGCGTAAACCAAGCGTTGACCTACTTAACAGAAATGAGTTAAAAGGTTATTTAAAATTCCATTGGGCTTTTAGGCCCATGAAGATACAAAACTACAACATAATAGAATTTCAATTTACCATATCAAATGTATCATGCATTATAAATACATACCTAATAGCATGACAGACAGCTCAAAATTTTAAAATCAAGTGAAAATAACGTATGAATAAATATCGTAGATTTCATAATATCAATGCTATTTACAGGTTGATGGAAGCGCCGAAAGTACAGAACCACCACCGACCTACTGCAGGTCAGGTAGAAGACTCTCCAAATAATGTATAAGGAATCTAAGTGACCAGACCCGCAGCGGTAATGTAATAAGTGATAGTAAGACAGCGGCACTCGACCACGGAGACCCCTCATTGCGAAATTGATAAGTTTACTATTTATCGCTCTCTCAGATTTTATAAAATGATATAAGAATAAAGGAAGGGAAGAATGAATGGAAAACAAAAGAAAGAAAGAAAGAAAGAAAGAAAGAAAATCAACTGCTTGAAGAAAGATCCTGACAACCATGCACGATGTGCACAAGTTAACCGTGTCTCGTCGTTATCTGTTGCATGTTTATTTTGAACGACCCCGTATCCCCTTGATTGTCATCTTGGCTGACAGGTACGCTGATCAACAGCCGGGTAGCGCAGATGGGAAAATAGGTCTCGGTCCTAGTCGAAATACGATGAGGTCATCCGAATGAATGTGTTCTTTTACGTTGCTTAGGGAAACTTTGAAGAATTGAGTATTCAGTATGACTTTTAATCTCGTTAATTCAAAATACGTGTTATCGCATACAATGTCACACATGCAGTCTTTAAATATTTGCGCAATCACATTCTCTTATTATTTAGAATAAGATAATTCAATGTTTTGTTCTCTGTCTTAGAAGAGGTCACAAACCTACTGAAAACATAAATACAAAATAGTTCATCAATTTTTAAAGCCAATATAAACTTTTTTTAACTTTTTTAAAGTGTCATTGACTCCTTAATTAATTGAACTAAACCTTAGAATGTAGCATTGATTTAGAATGTAGCATTTGATTTAGAATGTAGCATTGACTTGTGATGGTATCTCTTTTTCCAATGAAATGCGAGATCGAGCAAGTATGTTGTCTTTAAGGCAAAACACATCGCAAAAATAGGGGGGACAGAAAAATAAATAATACTCTCTACTATTTTCTTTTTCTCCCTATTTTAGCGAAGGAATTTGCTTTAAAGACAAGCAATTTGCTCAACATCGCAGTTGAGTTTTAATACCATTAAATTATGAAGATAAAAATAACGAAGGTAGACACTATTGCAGAATAATGATGTGTTACTATATTGAAACACGTCTACGACAGCGGAGAACTATTCAATCCGCAGAACAAAGACAGAATACCTGAGGCGCGGGTGAACACAGAAATTCGGGGGTCAAGGGTGAAGACTATTTCACGTCAATCTATCAAGTCAAGAATTCTGTAAAGCGATATGTAGAGTTGTGTGTGTGAACTCCGGAAGGAAACATCAATACTTTTCAAGAACGTTGTTTGATCAAACCTGCCTTCTGAATATCTGAATATTTTGACCTTTTTCATTCAAATTAAACCATTTTTCTCTCAGCACTGTAATGGGAAATAGATGACATCTCTTCTCTTTCTTCTCCTTTTCCTTAAGATATTTCAGTTTTGAAAACGAAGAGGAAAATATAAAATATATGCGTCAGAAATATAGTTTTACTTTTTTTGAAATAGAAAGAAAAAAAAAATAGTCGTTAAAACAAGATTTAGAGGTTCAGTGGGTGTTTCATGTATTATTTTGGTTTTTTAACTTAAGTTTATATTACAAAAATGTATTCATAAACGTAGATACATTCATTCTTTCAAACAAAATGCGCGTAAGCGCGCGTAACATTATAAAAAGAAATCAAATAAGAAGGTGTTACTACGACTCCTTCAAACTTATCTAGTTGTACTGATTAAAATAATAAATTATCACAAAATAAATAGCTACGCCTATATAAATACACATACGTGGCTTCCTAAAAGGAAATAATAATTTATAGTAACGCCGCTTTAATTCCCTTTGAAATACAGGGTTAAACAACCATGCTGCAGTAGAAAAAAAATGTTTAAAATTTACAAAGATCAAATATTGACGTTTCTACGCTAAATCATTTGTGCTAACCTGATCTTTTGTCTTATTTTTCGGCGTTAGATTACTTTGCAATTTTACTGGGCCAAATAAGCCGCGAATTTGATGCCAGAAAGTAGTCTGCTGTCAACCAGAAATGACTTTCTGATTTACGACAATGTACGACAATCTTTATTACGTCGTCGGTCGCCTTTGATGAGCCGAAATATGGCGAATTCCAATATTTGTTTTGAGATCTTGATGTAAAAGTTCCTGTCAAACACGGGCTTTCGACTGACGTGAGGATGGGCCCAGATTGGAAAAATATTAGCGAATAATTCATCGTCAACTTCAACAGGATAATATAAAGGGATTACATACATGTACTTTGAGCTGTTGTTTTTGCTGTTGCTACTGCTACTGAGGATAATAATGATGATGATAATGGTTTTGGGGTGGAGGTTGTGGTCGTTATGAGAATGATTTGGCGATAACAAGATGAGGAATAAATTAATAGAGAGGAATAGACATTTTTCCATCACAGACCAATAGTTTGTCTTCTTCATCCAATATACAGATACATTTTAATAAGTCAAGGTTTGCACGATGCCTCGACAATCTAAGATAAAGCTGGGCTGTTATCGTTGTATTCATAGAAGGTTTAAGGAAAAGAACATATTTCAATCATTAAATAACCCCAATTGTAGTAACTTAATATTTCTAAAGTGAAAAAAAAACCTATGATTCATACAGTATTAAAAACTTACATTTCATTTTTTCAATATTCGCAACATGCAGGTACTTTTGTTTTGTTCAAGAAGTACCTAAAGAAATCATCCAATAACATAGTAAAGTGTGGGTTAGAAGGGAAATAACTCTTACTGCAGACAGGGAAAAGAGATCTAGAGTTACATCTCTCTCTCTCTCTCTCTCTTCTTCTAAAGTCAGATCAAACTTACAATTGTTGTCGATTTGTTACATATTTAGAAAATAATTCCATCACAATGAACCATGCAATTGCTAAAAAAGTCGCTTTCGATCTCTAAATTTCCAGGAAGTCTAAGCAACAAATGAAAAAGACAGATCCGTTAAATTTTTCTGGCTGCTGAAAATATGAAAATAAACATGTTTAAAAAAAAAAAAAAAAAAAAAAAAAAAAAAAAAAAAAAAACAAGATAAGAAAAAAATGTTTGCTGAACAAATTCTACCCAGTCTATTTCTTTCCCTTGATAGCAAAACCTTTACCTGCAGGTATACAGACTTACGAGGGTTATATGTTTGTAAACCTGATAGCAAAAATCAATGTGTATATTCAAGTGTAGAATGAACCTAAAACTAAGCAACTCTAGCCTGTTTACTCTAGCTGATACCACTTAATTCTCTATTCAATACATATCAAACCGCACGGTCCCTGCCAAAGATGTATCGTCAGTCGATTGCAAATATTTCAAAATCGTAAATTTTCGTGGGAGTAAAATTCCAATGATTTCAAGAAAGGTGCTGTTCCACGAGTACAAAAATTTAGAAAACGTTTCATTTTGAATAGTTCATGCGTTTTCTTGAACAACAAGTCATGATTGTAAATACCGACCAACATGCCTTCCATGCGGGCTTAGTGAATTTAAATGTCAGCGAAAATTGATGACTTAAAGGCAGCAATGCCGCCTGTGTTCCATTCATTTTATACAGATAAAGTTGAATTTACTAAGTAAGAACGATGGTCCTTTGCGGAGGGATTGAAGTCTATGGCCAGTCTGATGACCTCAGGATGCGGGACACATGTGAAGACAAAGAGACCATTGTCCGTTTAAGGGATGTAGGCACGGACAACATCGCCACGGATGCTGGCACCGAGCAGCGTATCAAAGGGGACAGGCTTAGGATGCGGACCTTCGTGAAACACGTGAGTAGATCTGTTGTATCAGGCGCGAGTGCTTTGTGTCAGGTAGGAACATTACCCATTTGATTATGAGTGGCCTACGTTTATATAGTGTGTTTTTAATACGCTTCGTTATCATTTCCGAGGGGTATAGCTAGGGTGGGGTAGAGGATGCAATCAAAGTCCAGGGTCCAAAATCACTACATAAAATGAAAATGATCTTCAGTAATTTATGTCATTAAATTCAGTGAGATAAAACTGCAATGATAATTCATATTAATCCTTTAAACAAAAGCTTTCATGTACATACGAGTCTATGTTTTATGAAAATGGCGTATTAGGTTGTTAATAATTAAGGTATTAACCAAAAATTTAAAAAGAGATAACAGGGAGCATTTCGGTCTGTTTCCATTTAATTGCTGAAGAATCATTGACGCTTTGGACTGTGCGTGTGAGTTTTAATCAAGTTATCATTGCTTTTTGGTGGATTACTGCGATATAAATCAAAGTATATTTGATAATTTCACAGAGATGCAATATTTTATTTCATCTCGTGAACTTCTACGCCACTTGTGCAAATACAATTTCCGAAGTTGACGCAGTGAAATATAATTGCTTCTTCCATAAAAACGAACAAATATTCCCTTAATATCCATGTTGGACCGCTTAGTTTAAATCACCATTAGTAATGTTTGATATTTTCAGAGTTCAGATTTGTATAGCGAATTCCACTAATTGAAACATATACATATATATTGCTTTAACTGGTGAGCTGAAGTACAAATAATTTTGTTCAGTAACGAAACAGCACAGAACAGGACAGATTTTACTGAGCCATAAACTAGTCCTACAGCGGGTATTAGTGCTTGATTTGAACAAATGTTTTTTTTATTCATTCATGCATGTTAAACCATACTCTAGAAAAGTTTTATTGAATTAAAACAAATATAGAATCTTTTTAAACTTGAATTTGTTAACATGATAACCTAATGTAAATATGTCGAGTATATATAATCTTAAAAAAAACAACATTAATATGGTTGTTCTTTTTTAAGATTAGTAATTCCATTATCGTTTCTAGCTTTGTTATTACTTCAATAATTGTGTTGTAAATTTTGCCAGCAAATGGTATTTATATACTGATTTACTACTTTACTTTTCTTAAAATAAAAGAGTTTCTCGAAGCAGAGAAAGATTTGCTTAGCTTTTCTTTTAAATCCTATAATCCTGTATTTTCTGAAAAGTTTATCTCTCAAACGTAAAAGTTTTTTTTAAATTAAATAATCTCTATTAAAAATCTAGTAACATTACTACTATTTCACTTGTGTAAAAATGCCTTTAGTACTTAATGAATATGGTTATTGATTGATTGATTGATTGATTTTTTTTTCCTTTTATTTCATTATTCAACCTTACTAATATCTTAAACAAGTATATGGACTAGTTTGCTGAATTTCGTATGAATGAACAAACTTTATGTTTATCGTGTTTGAAGAATCAAAACCGGGTTTTGATCTTCCTCTTGTTTTGACATTATCTGTGTTGGTGTGTTTGGAAATATCAAAGAAAGATGAATCACGTCATTAAACATAAAAAATACAAACCAGAGTTAATGTAGCTTCGTATACAATCGTAGCACTGTCATGTCGTCCATGGTTTTCGTTTCTTGTATGCCTATACAAAAGTAATATTTATTATTTTTTAAATTACTTATTCTTTTATATTTAGCATTCATCATTATTGTTACTTAAAAATTGTATATTCCTATTACTTAATTAAAAAAAATGTTTCATTAGGAAAAAACATTTCATGAAGTTACCATAGCGCCAAACTCTCGATATCATACCCCAAAATATCGATAAAATATCAAGGAACTTAAATCTAAGTAAACTAATTAAGTTTATTCAGGTGGGCTATTCATGACTGTTCTCGTATGTATATAAGACACATATGTATTATGCAATGCAAACAATTAAAACTAAATGACATTGTGTAACTTAATTATGGATTGCAAATATATGTACATGTCAAATGTAAATGTAATTTATTTTTGCTAATCAAGTTATCCTCTGTCGCTAATTGAGCGACCGTGGGTTCCGACGATATCTTTGAACACATTACCAATGAAATTGGATGAGAGCCTGGTTGGTTAGGTGGATACTGTTATTTCTGGGCCATTAACCATTTCCCTCATATAGACTCATTTTGACGCACTCAATAGGTACCACATAAAGCCTGATCTGCAGAAAGCCAAACTCAAACCTTACCAAATTTAATTGTAAAATCCTCATTACCAGACCACTGAGGAGCAGCGAACAGCATAAAACCTGATCAGCCTGCGAGTTACTCGCAGGCTGATCTGGTTTTATTGTTTCGCTTAGGTCTTTTCATGGTATCCTCTATGAGGGAAAGGGTTAAAGAAAGCCAAGTTCAGACCATCGCGGAGGTAAACAACTGTAATAGTGAACCATACTGAGCTCTTTCTGTGATCAAGAACCATGCAGCTTTTAAGGTTAATTGGCATCTTGAAATTTTATCATACGTAATTAGTACTCCCGAGTATGAGAATATACCTAGCTTCGTAACGGCATAGATTCGTATTTGCTGAATTTGGAGGTCAATATTTGTTCACCAAACAAACGAGATATGTATATTAGGTGACATGAATCAGGGTTCTTTACTCACGATTGGACAACCGTGGTGCCAAAATGGCCAGTGTTGATTTTCTGCTGATGTACCTGAAGATAGCTGAAGTAAGTTTTCTTCCTTCATATTTTAGTCGTTCGTGGATAACATAAGATTTAACACGTGTCACACTGTATGCATCATGAAGTTGTGTTGGATCCTCCTTCAATTAACCTATGTAAGTTGTGATTTTTTCATTGGGAAATGTAAAAATAAAGCGTTTTAGTCTATTGATTGCACTTTGTCAATGACGAATAATTTAAATACACATTGTAGTTATAATGACGGCATTTCTTGAATATGAAGAGAAGAAACATTTCATATAAATAAATCTATGGATAATTTTGAGAACATTCTTGGTTAGAGGCAATATTATAGGCATTAAACTACTGTTAAGAACGTGAGATACCTGGACGGCATTTAATCATAGACTATATTCATGTGATACAGTGGTACGGTGGGTGATTTAACATCATATTTTACAATGTTTGTAAACTTACTGAGTTACCCTCTATAAATAAAGATTTTGTTATTATTATTATTATTATTATCATTATTATGTGTACTGCGAACCTGTGAGTTAACATGGACACACTGCAAATATTGTTTTTGATTCTTCTTCAATTCGCTGATATAAGTCAACATTCTATTTTTAATCACTTATTTGAAATAGCATATATAGTAATGCATGTATAACTCACCATTTCTTTCAAAATGAATAAGTTATGCAAATAACACAATGGCTCAATTATTAAAGCCAGGGTTATACAGTAGAGCAATTTGAACATTCTGGGTCAGAGATCAAAATCATTAATGCATTACAATGTGTGTGTGTGTGTGTGTGTGTATTTACAATATGTATGTATGTATGTATGTATGTATGTATGTATGTATGTTTGTATGTATGTATGTATGTATGTATGTATGTATGTATGTATGTATCTTTGTGTGTATGTATGTATGTATGTATGTATGTTTTAGCCTAAATATACATCAATCAATCAAAAAGTAGCTACGTTAGGTAGTAAACCTAAAAGATGACTTAAAAAAGCTGTCCGTCAGATTGCCTAGAGCCTAGAGGACGTACGTCGTCTCTCAATCCGAAAATAAGCAAAGTTTCTTTACTATATTGATAATACATGGTGGTTTTGCGAGATCTTATTTTCCCCATTGCAGTCCAAGTATGGAACAGAACTAAGGCAAAAAATTACATCTTGCCGTTTTACAAGTCCATGTTTACACGTGACATTCTGCCTTTGCCATACTGACAAGTGGTATGCTGTATTTTGTTAAGTGCGTTTATCAATGCTGTCTACTGACTAATTCTCTTATGTATATATCGCATCAGTTAATGATTTGGCTTTCATGTGTCATAGTTTGATGCTGTTATGTTTTAATTTTTTTTAGATCAACCATCAATGTGACATTTGTTTTACATTAAACTGTCTATACTGTCTTATTTGGGGCAGAATAATCAAAGAGAAGTTAATTCAAAGAATCAAAATCCTGCATTTCGTTTTTTTCTCAGGGGAGGAAACTGAATACTCGGAACTCCGGGGAAAGTATGGGATGATCGTATATCTCCGTAATATGATCATAACAGGAGCTGAAATATAATAAATGTATAACAGTTTGAATTTAAGAAAAAAAAACTAAATATATTTACCATAAATTATATTAAACTCGTTTAAGCAAATATATTTTGTGATACTCTGGCTCGGATTCAGAATTTTTCAACACAAATGTTTGGTGTCAGTGCTAGGTTGGGGTGGGGGTGGGCATGCTACCCCGGATAAAAGACGGAGAATGACGGAGATGCAATCTGAGTGGTATCATAGGGAAATAAGTTAGTTAGATATATGTTTTTTATATAAAAGCTTTGGGCGAAATAGTTTTATTCGCACTTAGGGTCATTTTTAGGTGTGTGTGTGGAGGGGGCATGCCCCCTTGGGAAATATTTTTTCTAGGAGGACGGAGATGCATTCTGAGGGGCATTTGAGGGAAATGTGGTAGATTTTTTCAGTTTTGACAAGATTCCTGACCCACAACCCTCTTGTCGTTGTAATTGTGTGTGTGTGGGGTGGGGGGAGAGATGACAACGCTTGGAGGTTGTTGCATTAGCAAGTTATCGTTCTTAAAAAGGACCAGTACTAGACTCATATCCTCCGTAATACATCTTGCATACAAAACCATTGTCGGTATCCGCCCGCCGGGGCTTGAACTCACAACCCGCTAATGCAATATATAGATCGTGAAAATATTTTTCTACATGATTTATAGTGACATTAATAAGAATTTTATGGCACTGGCTGCAATGCTATGTTCTGTTCCAACTTGGGGACGTTTTTGTTATATGTATTTAAACTCATTTATAAATTCAAAAATGAAGATAAAATAAATTTTAATACTAAATGCGTTTGCCTGATTCAGATTAAAGCAGATACAGTTCTGTTGCCATATTGACAGCGGAGATAAGTGACAGCGGATGCTTTCTCAGCAAGGGTCGGCCTGGGTGACTGGTCATTTGGCTAACTTTATTTCAGAAAGGGACTCAGGATGGGGATTTCCATTTGCCTAATCAAGAATCAGGGCAATTTTAGTCACCCAGAAAACTGTATTATCAGGCCAGCGGTGGAAAGGGGTGTTTGAGCCCCCTTAGCCGCCCGGTGAATCTGGGACCGAATTACGAAACTACGAACAGTATGTAGATCGAAGAGATGTGTTCGTTTATAAATTTTTGCGTGACGTTCATTATTTAAATATTCATCTATGTAAGCCTGAGCTCATATTAACATCTGAAATGTTTGACCTGCACTTAGAAAAGCATTGGAAAGTATTATGTACAATGCAATTATGTATTTAAGTAGTGGATCTACTTTCATTTTCAAACAATTTGTTTAAAAGAAATAACTTTTTTTCGAATTTGGAAAACAACCACAGTTTCGTACTTCATTTTGGCGAACCTTCCCGAACTACCGAAAGCGAGATCATTTGACCAACTATAGTTCTACTCGAGTTATAAAGTCTGTCCGCCTCGGGTGCGGGAGGTCGTGGGTTCGATCCCTGGCCGCAACATACCAAAGTCGTAAAAATTGGTACTTTTAAAGCTCCCTTGCTTGGCGTTCAGCATATAAGGGTAGTTGGTCTCGTGTCAGGATAATGTGATTTGGTGTGGTATAATGCCTCATGTCTACGGCGTGATACTGCAATGTGGCAGCACTATATCTGTCTCAAGTAGACATCGTCTCCAAATGACAGAAATACTTTCTGTGAGACGTTAAACCCAACAAACAAACAAACACTACTCGAGTTAACTCGTATTAATGACATAATAAATATACTCTTGTTAGCAATCAGCTGAACGTATGGGGTTTACCCCTTGTGACGTAATTTGTAAACAGACATATTAATAAAACAATATATCTTTTATTTATGACTTTTTCCGAGCGTTGGCTTGAGAAAAATAGCTGCCAGCTTCTTTTAAGGCTACTTTCAGGCTTACTTAAAGACAGGATATCATAGATGTTTATAATTTTCTATAAATTTGCATAGATGCTTTCCGTCCGCCATATTGCTTTCTAGTCTACCTACCTCGCTGGGTTGAACCCGCGTAACCCTACAGAGTTCGCAGGGTAAAAACTACATCTCTGGTAACTCTAGTTAACTCTAGTACGTTAACTGAACTCGCTCCGAGTCAAACCGGAACCACGCCCTCCAACGTCATAATACAGGGTGCACATCTTGACATTTGCTATTCTGCTAGCGTACATGTGTTACTTTGCTTAGCATTAATTCGGTAAACCGACGAGATAAATTCCATTTTAATACGAATGCAAACTGGACTGTCCAGCTAGCTATACACAGTGCTATACGGTGATGAAAAGGAAATAAAAGCTGTATGTTCAGCTGTATTTTCAGTAGTTTATTATGATGTGAATGAATAATGAATGTTTAATGTAGAAAAAAAAGAAAGAAAAAAAATACATGTAGCGCAGACGACGACTACGCGTATTGTACTAGTCAAAATGATGCTTGCACTTACACAAATGAAGCAATAGACATGTCAAAGGCAAAATGTTTTTTTGCCCGAATTCTGTACCATACCAAGGGATGCTAATCTTTACTCTTAATCTGTCAAATAAGTTATCACTTCCGCAGTTACCTCCCATTTATGCCGCACCTTAAATTGCACACACACATGGCACAATACGCGTGCGCGCACGCAAACGCACACATTTGCAATTCATGCTGCAGTATTTGTTGTTCTTTTTTAAACGAGTATAAAAGTTATTAACTGAGACTACCTTAATAAGTTAACAGTTGCATTAGAAAAAGTATTAATCTGCTTAACTTGCTTTCTCCTTATTTTTTTCGTAACCTACCGAGGGTAGGATTTCAAGTCGCGACATTTTATGGTCATAAAAATAGTACTGCAGATCCATGCTTGGCGCACAGCATATACATGTATATGTGCAGAGTGTGGCTTGATGACAAGGCCACGTGTTCTCGAAAATAAATTGTTACTTAAGTATGCTGTTCATGTTAAAATTCAAGCTATACCAATTACGTTAAAAAATGGTAGTATGATAATCAAATTTGAGAATACTATAGTACTGTTTTTTTTTTTTTTTTTTTTTTAGAAAACACGGGCCTTATTCTCAAATATCATTCTCAACTCCCTTATTAAAGCTAATGCCAATCATGACTTTGAGTATTAAATTTTCTTGACGTTCGGGAAAACTGAACCTGTTGTCAGCATTGTTACCGGGTATATGTCCACAACATGATACAGCAGCAAGTATACTGCACTGCATAAAAAAAGACAAAGTCTCCAAATCCTGAAACACTGTCGGTGAAAATGCAAATAAAACATTGTTGACGTTGTGTCGTTGCCACTTTAAAAACAATCTCGTTAAATTCAGTATATTTGCTTATATTTCGCTAACTGAATCTGACCACATCATGTAGAAGGTCGTCTCCGATTGACCATTGTGCAAGCCAATCAAATCGGCGCCTACAAAATCGTTGGGTATAACCAGGGAAAGAAACCGCATCAATAAATATATGAACAAATTACAAGGTGGTATCCTGTTGGGAGAACTTCCACACAGTCCCTAGAGTGCCAAATTAATTTCTTTTTGTTCAGGCTTTAAATCTGATATCCGTAATTTTAGTAAGAACTTTTTTCACAGCAGTTGTTGAGGCATCCATTTTTTAAGTTTTACCATGTCAGTTTGAAACGCGCTATTTAATTGTTTAAAATCGAGCACTTGCTATGCATATAAATTACTTAAAAGGTCAATCTGACGTAACAATTAATGCGATATTGTCAGATCCTAATTGCGGATAGTAGATGAGCGCAAATTAGGAGATTGCTGTAAAAAGGACCATGATACTGGTTAATTACCCATCACCTTAGCATGTTTATTGCATGATGTAGAGGTGTTTTCCGATAAACACTTTAAAGACCAAACGTATTTTTTTTATTTTTATTTAGAGAACAGATATTTTACGATCGAGGGAAAGGTTCCTAGGTCAAAATACGAAGAAAACTGTCAACATGTGCCTGTCACGATGAATTGGCATAATTTCAGACATATGCAGCATATGGTGAATATGTTTATGGCATAACTAGTCAGCTGGAAAAACCGAAGGCAAGTCAAAGAAATCCATACCAAAGCTCACTGGTGTCTTAAGCCATCCGGAAATTGCCGTTTCGGCTTTTCGGATATATGAAAAGTACCATTATATTTCCCAGTGATCAATTATGAATTCTAAACCGATTTCCAATGTTGTTTCTCTCATTGCCTGCACGTAACACGGGGAAAAATCATTCTTTGCTGCTTATAACACATAATCGTATGACTACTGACAAATATTTAACTATATACATGTTCCACATAACTATAAACATGTACCACATCACTATAAACATGTACCACATAACTATATACATGTATCACTTAACTATAAACATATACCACATAACTATATACATGCATCACATAACTATAAACATGTACCACATCACTATATACATGTACCACATCACTATATACATGTACCACATAACTATATACATGTACCACATCACTATAAACATGTACCACATCACTATATACATGTACCACATCACTATATACATGTACCACATCACTATATACATGTACCACATCACTATAAACATGTACCACATAACTATATACATGTACCACATCACTATATACATGTACCACATCACTATATACATGTACCACATCACTATAAACATGTACCACATCACTATATACATGTACCACATCACTATATACATGTACCACATCACTATATACATGTACCACATCACTATATACATGTACCACATCACTATAAACATGTACCACATAACTATATACATGTACCACATCACTATAAACATGTACCACATAACTATATACATGTACCACATCACTATAAACATGTACCACATCACTATATACATGTACCACATCACTATATACATGTACCACATCACTATATACATGTACCACATCACTATATACATGTACCACATCACTATATACATGTACCACATAACTATATACATGTACCACATCACTATAAACATGTACCACATCACTATATACATGTACCACTTCACTATATACATGTACCACATCACTATATACATGTACCACATCACTATATACATGTACCACATAACTATATACATGTTCCACATCACTATATACATGTACCACATCACTATAAACATGTACCACATCACTATATACATGTACCACATCACTATATACATGTACCACATCACTATATACATGTTCCACATAACTATATACATGTACCACATCACTATAAACATGTACCACATCACTATAAACATGTACCACATCACTATATACATGTTCCACATAACTATATACATGAACCACATCACTATATACATGTACCACATAACTATATACATGTACCACATAACTATATACATGTACCACATAACTATATACATGTACCACATAACTATATACATGTACAACATAACTATATACATGTACCACATAACTATATACATGTACCACATCACTATATACATGTACCACATAACTATATACATGTACCACATAACTATATACATGTACCACATAACTATATACATGTACCACATAACTATATACATGTACCACATAACTATATACATGTACCACATAACTATATACATGTACCACATCACTATATACATGTACCACATAACTATATACATGTACCACATAACTATATACATGTACCACATCACTATAAACATGTACCACATAACTATATACATGTACCACATCACTATATACATGTACCACATCACTTTAAACATGTACCACATCACTATATACATGTACCACATCACTATAAACATGTACCACATAACTATATACATGTACCACATAACTATATACATGTACCACATAACTATATACATGTACCACATAACTATATACATGTACCACATCACTATATACATGTACCACATAACTATATACATGTACCACATCACTATATACATGTACCACATCACTATAAACATGTACCACATCACTTTAAACATGTACCACATCACTATATACATGTACCACATAACTATATACATGTACCACATAACTATATACATGTACCACATGACTATAAACATGTACCACATCACTATATACATGTACCACATAACTATATACATGTACCACATAACTATAAACATGTACCACATCACTATATGCATGTACCACATAACTATATACATGTACCACATAACTATATGCATGTACCACATAACTATATACATGTACCACATAACTATATACATGTACCACATCACTATATACATGTACCACATAACTATATGCATGTACCACATCACTATATACATGTACCACATCACTATATACATGTTCCACATAACTATATACATGTACCACATGACTATATGCATGTACCACATAACTATATACATGTACCACATAACTATATGCATGTACCACATCACTATATACATGTACATGTACCACATAACTATAAACATGTACCACATAACTATATGCATGTACCACATAACTATATACATGTACCACATAACTATATACATGTACCACATAACTATATACATGTACCACATAACTATATACATGTACCACATAAAGTCCGCTTATCACACTTGATATTTTATACGGAGTTGGCGGGGCATATAGATTTTCGGTCTGTGCGTCCGTCCGTGCGTGCGTCCGTTCGTCTGTCCGTCTGTCACACCTTAGGTTTACCTTTGCATTTAAGCTGTTTTTCTTAGAAGATAACTTCATATCTTTATGAAAGAAAGTACATATGCACATTATGATATGGTTTATTTTTAAATATTTATACAAATTTATGGATGTGACCTATATTTCACGGTTGGATGAACAAGGTAAAATTGACTGTTCTATCTCAGGTTTACCTTTGCGATTAAGCTGTTGTCGTAGTTTTTCTATGAAGAAGAAGTCACAGCTTCATAAAACTAGGTACACATGTACATCATGGCAAACACTTTAAAATATGTATGCAAACTTATGACTGTGTGTGTATTTCACGGTTGGATGAACATGGAAAATGTGGTTGTCTGCCTCAGTACTTTTGCGTTTAAGCTTTTTTAAATTTTAATCTTCATAAAATTAGGTACACATGTACATCATGAAATACGATATAAATTATCTAATATTAATCCAAAGTTATGGCTGTAAACTATATTTTATGGTTGGATAAACATGGTAAAACTTGGGAAGATTCCCCGACCCCTGCCGTACCTGTTACAAGAAAAAATAAATGGGGATTCCGATAAGGGCATCTAAAAAAGTGTAGAAGTTATGTTTTCTATATATATGAAGCTTTTGAATGGGTCATATAATATTGAAAATTAATAAAATGTACATGATATAAATTTAAGAATACAAGCAAGTATTTGGTTATGACCATATGCCGGCTGGGCATAAGTGTAGAGCCACACTTCCTTGTTTCCTTTCTTTCTGATTACCATGACCGAAGATTGTCCGACTTTTTAACCTGTAACAAGCGCAAACAGTTCACGTTCACTGCACAGAATATATTTATCTTCGCTCAATTCTCGATACATTTCGCACAGCTTACGGAATAAATAAGAGAAAGCTAGGAAATATAAATATAATAATAGAAGCAATGCACTTTTGTCCGATGTGGCCCAGTGGAAAACGTCATGCGCTGCGCTACGATGCTGAAGGATGCAGGTTCGACTCTACCTTTGTGTGATATGTTTTTTTGTTGTTGTTTTGTTGTTGTTGTTGTTGTTTCTTTATGTCGTTGACATTCACAGTGCTTTTTTTAATTCTATTTTCAGATTTTAAATCTCTTTAATAATTCAATTTAAGATTTAATTCTACAATTTGTTTTTATTTTAATCTCAGTTGAAACAGTGTATTTATTTAAATTAAACCGTTACTCAGTTTCACTCGCTGTGTTTGTGCTGCTTTTAACGCCGGAGTCGAGGCAACAATCTGATCAATATAAGAAACGTGTCTTTCCTGATTCTTAGATCAATTTTAAAAAGTGATCGCACACATTCAAAACTATCTCTTTAAAAATTTCCCCTTCCTTTAAAGGACTACACAAAAAATTTTTTTTAAAATTTTTCCCTTTGGGGTTTTGCTTTTAATCAATTACTTAAGAAAAAAGTGTTGATAAAAAGAAGACCGATTCAAACCTGTATCCTCTTGCATTGAAGCGCATATATTTTACCACCGTGCCACAGCGGACAGTGCCACCGTGGATAAACTAAATCATTGTACCATGTCTTGCAAGCCTATACAATTCAATGTATACCCTGTCTTGCAATTACAAGCTCTTACTACTTCTGATCACTGTACTTTTCTTGGGAGCCTATATATTTAAACTTGTACCTTTCTTGCGAAAACAGGATGTAGACTCGTTTATCCACTGTGAGTGCTATACTGTCCTAATACAACTTTTCGCTAATTAATTTCCGTAAAAAGTACGGAATGTATCGAGAATCGAGCGAAGATAAATATATTCTGTGCAGTGACCGTGAAATGTATGCGCTTGTAACGGGTTTAAAAAAATCAATGGTTCACCTGGTTAATGACCCTTAGTGGGGTGAGTTAACCTATTATTGTTCACGGTCCGCTTAAGTCTCCATCACAAAACTATATTGATATTTCCTTGGATGGGATGAAGCGCCCTGTGATTAAACTTGATTTAGTAAGAATTAAACAACAAATGGGATATCAGAATTTTGAAGAGGTAAGCTAAGACAATGTTATTGACAAACTTGTAGTATATCGGCCTTGTGGTCATGCTATTCATTTTCTCTGTAACTGTTAAATGGTCACTATCAACCCAAAGTGGGTGGGGGTTTTGAAAACATACGTTTCTTCTTCTTTTTTTTTTTTCTTTTTTTTACAGTAAATCTTTTTTTCTCAGGAATATTCAGTATATAAATTTCATTTCATATAAGAGAACACAGTTTGCAAAAGGGCTTTCAGATTTGGCCTCACATTCAAAGATAATATTACTTGTCACATCTTCATCTTGCATGCACTCAGTCAACTCTGTTTGCTGTATTGGCTGAAAATTAAACACACTGCTACATAGTCCATTGTCCATTTAACAATGTTTTAAGAAATAATTAAAATCCACTGAACTATTTAAGAGAAAAATACATTTTTCCAAATGTCCCTTAAAAAAGCCAATAACTTGTGTAAAAGGAAGGAGGTATGGTGGGCAAAAAGTGCCACAATACACGAAAATGGTGAAATATATATATAAAACAGCAACCTTTATGTTATTATTACGCAACTATTTCTGTATTGAATTAAGATAAATATGAAATAAAGGGTAACATAATAAGTCTTGAAATTATAAAATAAATTCTGAAAAATATGTAGTAGATATTATTATCTACCTTTAAGCGAGATTAGTGATATTTTCACCACCCCATCCACTTTGGATTGATAGTGACCACTTAATCAAATTTCAGCGTTTTCCTCTTTGTATTCACTGTCAGGAGATACTGAGTTTTTTCAACAGTTCATTCTTTTATCTTCTTGCGTAATGTGTTTCTTTTGGTTTTAACATTTTTACTTTAGACTTTGTAGAGATCCCTTTCTCAGTTCACTTGTTGGCAATGTTTCGATGTGCTTTCTTGGGTTAATTTGATGAGAACTCTTTATGTCTGTTGAATTCAGATCTTTTGTTTCAGGAACAAATGTTTTGTCGCGATCATTGCACCCATAAACGGTTGAAGTTTTGCTTTCTCCAAAAATACACTGAGGGGAATATTGTCCTCTGTACTGAAAGAATATAATTATTTAAGCCAATGTTTTTTTGTTGTTTTTTGTTGTTGTTTTTTGTTTAGGTCCTTCGCCTTTTGTTTCTGCGCAATGGTTCTGTCACACTGTTTCTTGGCTTCGTTGCTAACATCCTGTACCACAGTGTCTATTGCATAAACTTCTGATTCTGAAACACAGTCTTTTGCTTCATTGCAAGTCTCTGTTACAGCAGCTACTGTATCGTCCATGTCATATACTTCTGGTTCTGACACATAGTTGTTTTCTTCACTGCAAATGTGATCCGCAGACTGCTCTCTTACTGTCTCTATACAGCTTTGTATCAGTTGTTCGTAAGAAGAATCGGACACATCTGAAAAAATAACACTATTTGAACACCTCCAGTGTTGTAGAGTTGTATAAAATCGTGGGTTCGATCCCCGGCCGCAACATAACAAAGTCGTAAAATTAGTTCCCTTGCTTGGCGCCCCGCCTATAAAGGTAGTTGTAGGACTGGTTGGACCAGTGTCAGGATAATGTGACTCGGTGTGGTATCATGCCACATGTCTACGGCATGATACTGCAGTGTGGCAGACTATATATGTCTCAAGTAGACATAGTCTCCAAATGACTGAAATAATGTCGGTGGGACGTTCAACCAACCAAACAAACAAACAAACCATACTTCTGATTATGATTATTACAAGTATTTAGGTAACTTCACATTAGGGCATGAAACGTGCGATAACAGTTATTAATAACAGACAGTATAGGCACAAAAATATAGTTCAAAATAATCTGAGTAGAAAATTTAATCATTGGCTTGCAGATTGCACCCTTATACAATATACAAGTCATTTGAAAATAATTTGGGCTCAGAAGTACAGGGATTTTTTTATTAAATGAGTTCCATAGAGTTCTAAATACTTCTCAAATACAGAGTAGATACTATAATCATTAATTTGCTTACTTGAGATATTTGCCTTATTTTTTGACACATATGGTTTTTGCTGTTCATTAATCGTTCACCACGAAAGCTGAAGTGGTAGATCTATTCATTCTTCTTTATCAGCCTGATTTTTATAGATTTTTTTTCCTTATTCGTGCTACTTTGTGTTTTATTCAATCAATTATGTCTTTGTGCTGGGTTAATTGGTCACTTATATAATGCACTTATCAATGTTTTGTTGCAGGATATAAACGGGACTGTTTACAGAATACTGTTCCCGCCAGACAGAATTGTACCAGGTCACGGAAAATTGAATTGGGCAAACTTATGATTTGGGGATTTTGACAAATTGCCAATGATTTAGACCTTAAAAATGGAAAATTTATATTAAAATTAGAACTTATTTTATAAATAATACTTACCTGACATTACAATATGAATTCTCTCGCTCCCGTAGGAGAGAATCGATATTGTAAAGTCAGGTAAGTTTATTTATAAAATAAGATGTCAAATTTTCCCTAGGTCAGCCCACCGCTTTCCCTACCCCCTGAGGCAAATAATTGATAGGTGCATAAGTTCAAAATTAAACTGTGTCGCTAAAAAATAGCGTGGAAGGCCAGAGAGAGAGAGTGGAGATAATTATTGTGTTGACTACTTCCGTACGTAGGATTGTCTTATTATATTGTGGCAGAAATGCAATTTGTACAGCACTTTCTATCCGTTTAACCTTTATTTCATGAAATTTCTCTATCAATCACTCTATTCATGGTTCTCTGATTCTAGGTTACATGTTTTGTCAAAACCTTTCCATTGGAATTATTTTTTAATATTGACAATACCTTTTGTGTATAATGTAAAACTAGAGTTGCATCCGCAACATCATCGGTTTTCTCACTTAGATAAGCTTCATACAATGCTATTGTTACTTCTTCTATCATTCCTTTCACTTTTTTATATGAAATTGTACCTCTTTTTTATAAAGCTAAATAAACTGTGTCCTACATTTGTAAAACAACCAATAAAGGTTAACATCATCCCGGCCGTGGTATACAGACACGTATGGCCAATACACTGAGAACTATACACACCCCAGTACAAGTAAGATAAGCGTTGGACTGAAATATTTTAAAAATTGGGCTTTCGCTACGTATGGGAAATCTAACATAACTCGACCATTTTTTACCCGATCTTCAAAAACTGCATATCGTTAGAAAGGTAAATAAACATTCTATAAATCTGATAATAAAATTATAATGATATGTGATTAACCTCTGAGATAAATGCAGAAAACCACTGTGTGTACCTATAATTGAGTTTTTTCATAATTATTTTTTTCATTTGATGTCTGACTTTTAAAATTTTGGTACCGTTAGAAAGGTCTCTTAAAGCATAACATTTTATACCCGTTATGTCTCGATAGAATATTTACCGTTTTTGAGCTATATGAGGTCAAAGAAAAAATCGATATTGCTGATATGACCTTGACCTTTACTACCTTTTATTATTTTAAAGTATAAGCTGATTAAGAACATCATACTGCACATTCAGTGAAAATTTCATGAAAATCGAACAAGAAATAAATACAGGAGAACGAAAAAACATGAAAAAATGACGAAAAATGAAATATTTTAAAAACTTGAAATTTTTATTTTTTCCGTATTCAGTGATCTTTGAACGCCTCTAGCGGATAAACGGTGCATTTCCTGAAATTGCCACACTATATATTTTGTGCGGCTAGGTCTTGCGAATCTGTTTAAACAAACAAAATTCTTCTATCTTATCAAAGTCGGCCAATATTTCTGTTTAAAGGGACCTACCATATTTTCTCTTAAAAAACGCGTTATTTCCAAGATTCGAACTTTGGTCCCCTCCTGAACAGGAAATGATATCTTTTTTGAACTTCTAGACCTATATATTTTGTTGGGGTGCCAATAAGGAACAGAATAAAAAAAACCGTATCTAAATCCGACTTTGGATTTTGGAGATTTTTCAATACAATCAATTACATAATAAACGCCACCTAGCGGCACAATGGGAGACAAATCTGAAAAAATGGCTCCTAAGGATCTAAGTCAGGACAATGTGAATAAGTGTTAAAAATTTTATGGTCGTAGCTTAATCCTACGTTACTGTAGGCTCGGGACAAATTTTTGACAGAAGAAGAAAAATAAAACTAGAGTTGCATCCGCAACATCATCGGTTTTCTCACTTAGATAAGCTTCATACAATGCTATTGTTACTTCTTCTATCATTCCTTTCACTTTTTTATATGAAATTGTACCTCTTTTTTATAAAGCTAAATAAACTGTGTCCTACATTTGTAAAACAACCAATAAAGGTTAACATCATCCCGGCCGTGGTATACAGACACGTATGGCCAATACACTGAGAACTATACAAACCCCCAATACAGGTAGACCAGCATTAGACTGCAGGAAAGTCACTTGACCGCGAGTTGTTTACATCATCCCAGCTACGCTGTGGTCAAATGGCCAATAATACACTGAGAAATATACACACCCCAGTACAAGTAAGATAAGCGTTGGACTGAAATATTTTAAAAATTGGGCTTTCGCTACGTATGGGAAATCTAACATAACTCGACCATTTTTTACCCGATCTTCAAAAACTGCATATCGTTAGAAAGGTAAATAAACATTCTATAAATCTGATAATAAAATTATAATGATATGTGATTAACCTCTGAGATAAATGCAGAAAACGACTGTGTGTACCTATAATTGAGTTTTTTCATAATTATTTTTTTCATTTGATGTCTGACTTTTAAAATTTTGGTACCGTTAGAAAGGTCTCTTAAAGCATAACATTTTATACCCGTTATGTCTCGATAGAATATTTACCGTTTTTGAGCTATATGAGGTCAAAGAAAAAATCGATATTGCTGATATGACCTTGACCTTTACTACCTTTTATTATTTTAAAGTATAAGCTGATTAAGAACATCATACTGCACATTCAGTGAAAATTTCATGAAAATCGAACAAGAAATAAATACAGGAGAACGAAAAAACATGAAAAAATGACGAAAAATGAATTATTTTAAAAACTTGAAATTTGTATTTTTTCCGTATTCAGTGATCTTTGAACGCCTCTAGCGGATAAACGGTGCATTTCCTGAAATTGCCACACTATATATTTTGTGCGGCTAGGTCTTGCGAATCTGTTTAAACAAACAAAATTCTTCTATCTTATCAAAGTCGGCCAATATTTCTGTTTAAAGGGACCTACCATATTTTCTCTTAAAAAACGCGTTATTTCCAAGATTCGAACTTTGGTCCCCTCCTGAACAGGAAATGATATCTTTTTTTAACTTCTAGACCTATATATTTTGTTGGGGTGCCAATAAGGAACAGAATAAAAAAAACCGTATCTAAATCCGACTTTGGATTTTGGAGATTTTTCAATACAATCAATTACATAATAAACGCCACCTAGCGGCACAATGGGAGACAAATCTGAAAAAATGGCTCCTAAGGATCTAAGTCAGGACAATGTGAATAAGTGTTAAAAATTTCATGGTCGTAGCTTAATCCTACGTTACTGTAGGCTCGGGACAAATTTTTGACAGAAGAAGAAAAATAAAAAAAAAAAAAATGACAAATAAACACAACGAGAACAATAGGTTTTCGCACTTCGCAGTTGTGCGAAAACCTAATAACATATGTCAAAGTTGTCTCTGACGGTATGCAAATGCATGCTTTTCTCATGTTTTTGGTCCAGCTATTTTGTATAAAAAAAACCGAGTTTCTGCTGGTAATGGCTCAGTCTGGTTTGAGGCTAAGGTAAAGTTTACCATCTCTCGAAGCGTTCAGATAAAGGAACTGTATATTCGTCTTTATTTCCCTTGTGAATTCTCTTTTAAAATGGATTTTGGTTGGAAAACTGTTTGTTAAACACAACGGCTTTATATTGTTATACTAGTTGTTCGGGGTATGTGTGCGGTATTATAGTATATACGGGATATTTGAATCAGTACTATGTTGTGTACGGGTTACACTAATTGTCAACAGCTGAGCTCCAATTGACGAAATTACTTACTTTATCTATGTCATCTCTTCAAAGGCTTCAAGTAACACTTCGACATTTACAACATAAATCTACATATAAGAATGTAAGAAACAAAGCCATCAATGCTGTTTATATGATATAATTTTAAACTGTTTTAAGTGACATCGTTACCAGGTCAGTCGTAATCTCTACTGAGATCCGCTCCGGTTATTTTTTTCAGTAGAGATTAGGGCCTAATCTAGAACGTGAAACATTTGATACCTCTAGGGGCTATCTATGCTGGTCAGTAGATAATTGGTCATCTTTTTATACACCACTGGTCAGTTTAAACGTAACCTAACTGTTTAAATTGCTTTACCCCTTTTTTTTTGGTATGCCATAGATCTAATCAAAGTTTTTATCGCAACAGAAAGAGTGAAATGTGATCAATTTAGACCTTACCAACTCTACAACAGTTAAAACTAAAATAAATCATGATTGTGCCTAACATCAAACTATATTGACACAAATAAGTAACCAAATAAACTTCTACTGCCCCGAGCTGGAATTGAACTCGAGACCTTCAGACACTCTAACACGTCGCCATAACTAGCTCTTTGACGAGATAGTACAAGTGCCATTTTATACCTTTACTACACACACTCCTTCCTTTCAAGAATCTGTCCACAGATTTCTGGCATATGAACGTCTGATGGGTGCCATCCCTTCTACAGCTGTGAGTTATACCTTGGGCGCTAAATGTAACCAATTAAAATCCTACTGCCTTGAGCTGGAATCAAACTCTGGATCTTCGGTATGCAAATCAGACACTCTACCATGTCACCACTTGTAAAAGCTATATAGCTCTATCGCAAGATAGTACAAGTGCCATTTTATACCTCTTCTACAGATATGGCCTATATCATATTAAAAGTTTCATGTATCTTAAATGGCATCTCTGTTTTTGGAATTGACAATATCTTGATATCATGGTACAGCTCACAGGTGCAATAACTCAGTTGTAGAGTGTCCGCTTTGTGATCATGGGGTCTTAGGTTTAACTCCCAAGCGAGGTATCATACTTTCCTCTAGTGAGAGTGTCAAATCAAAGACATATAAAAATTGGTACCAGATGCAGCCTTGCCTGGTATTCAATAAAAAGGGGTTGCTATGGGAACTCTTGAGTATTCAGTCTAGGTTCTACCCAGAAACTTATCTCCTGTATATGGAAGCTAAACACTGTATGTAAAAAAGGGGTCTGTTTGCAAAAAGATCTACATGGATTTCCCGCGGATGCACAAGGTTAAAATCTTATGCATCCATGGCCAAAATATTGCATCGGGAACGCAGAATACCTGGAATCCCTGAAGCTAGTGAATTGCAACAGGAGTCTCTTGTATAAAAACTACTGTCTCTACTGTCTGTTGTCTCCTTGGTTCAAATCAAGCTCAGACCATATGTATTTTTCTCTTTTTTTTTAAATGATTTTTGACCACTGTATAATGTACCACATGCAAATCACACATAGCATGTTTTTTTTTAACTTTTTGTCTATTACTCTAGCTATTGTCTCAGTGCTCGACCGCTTAGAGGATTTACATAAGAAATCTTCGAAACAATTAAAATCAAAAGAATTCATCCATCCACTCAAACTTCAAATAATTAAAAAAATGAGAGAATAACTATGAATTTTTAAATTGTCTTCACCGAGGATTTGAACCAGCCACTTCATGAATACAAGACCACTGACTTACCACTGAGCCACCCAGACTATTTGAAGTATAAAATATTGCAAGCTGTACTACCATTAAAAACAAATGTTTGGATTGTAATAATCATGGAAACTAATGAAGAACATCATGGAGATTAATCAGTCTCAGGTCAATATTGCCAGACAATACTGCAGGCCCTGTAAATTATAAAGTGACTATTGACATAACAAGTGATTCTGTACATTCCAGCTAACTATGGCCGGGAGCCAGACTTCTGTCCCTCCACTCACCACCCATATCCTGGACACTGCAAAAGGGTTACCAGCTGCCAGTGTTTCTATGAAGCTTTACAAACAGTGCCCAAACAATGGAAACTTCAGAGAAATTGAAACTGGGTTTGTATGCACAATATTTTATTTCTTTTCTCAATTTGCTAATTATGTCAAATATTTAAGTGTCATGTTCTCTCCAATTTGCATACTTAATGATGCAGTTAAAAGAAATATTTTGTAGACTTCATGTTTTGCTGAGAGAGTTGAGGGTTTTGAGATTAATCCTTGATGGAAGACTGACAGTTGTTAAATAAATGGTTAAGATAAATGCTGTTTTGTTTTGTGCCCTGCATATAAGTAATTGAATTGGTAACTGGATAATATGGTATCATACCAGAAGTGTGGTACATGTAACTTTGTGTGGCAGCACTTTGTCAGTTAGAGTGGAACTCCGGCATTACATGGGTAATTAAAAAGGTAATGGTAACAAATCATGCTATCAAATTCTAACCTTTGGATTCAGTCAAGGGTGTAAAATGCCTAAAGCCAGCCCTGGTGGCCAAGTGGTTAGAGTGGCCGCCTCGGGAGTGGGAGGATGCAGCTTTAATCCCCAGCCACGACATACCAAAGTCGTAGAAAATGGTACTGGTATAGCTCCCTTGCTTGATGCTCAACAATAAGAGTAGGACTGGTTGACCCAGTGTCAGGATAATGTGACTGGGTGTGATATCATGTCACATGTCTATGTAAAATCAAGAAAAGTACAAGTCTTCCCAATACCTTATACTAATGATCGCTCACCATGGTCAGACGGCAAGTTGAATTTTACACCCCTGTCAGTCTGGGACATGCAGACTGATTAGATAAATAAAGAGTGCTACTCTGTTGTACATTTTGTGTAATGCTCAGCTGTAAATCTGTTTAAGACCGTGAATCTGTCTAGATTCTGACTCATTACCATACAATATTTCAGGGTGACCAACAACGATGGCAGGGGCGGGTTTCTGCAAGGCCAGAACTGGGAGAGCGGTGTCTATAAGCTCTACTTCGACACAGACTCTTACTTCAAGCAGACCAATACAGATGGCTTCTATC
>CM037789.1:50100-100100 GCA_021229015.1 Solen grandis | reverse complement strand
GTTGTTGTTGTTTTATGTTAGAATACGCATTTTTAATTATCTTTGAATTTAATTACCTTCATGGTTACTGTTGTGTTAATTAATCCAATAAGCCCATGTTTCCATTTACACATAATTCTCTCTCTCTCTCTCTCTTCAATATGAATATGTTTGTAGGTGCGTGTATGAGTAATACAGCTTTTGACAGAATTGTCCTACCAAGATGTAGTCGAGGCAGTATCTGGTTCCGGGTTCTGTTTATAGAACATATATTTTGCCTAAGTGGTTATTGAGATTTCATCATAAACATCAACTTAGTCACTAGGATACGAACTTTAAATTCTTATAAAAGGGTTATGTTGACATAACAGAAAGCAAAATAGCAAATCATAAATAGCAATTATTATATTTGTTCTGTTGTATAATCAGACATTTTACAAAGCTGTTTAACACACGTGTCAACACCTGTTTATTCCATGGGTGATTTGGCAATACAATATACAGTATACAATACTCTTAATTACAGACAAGTCGACAGACAGCCCTGGATGAATGAATAGATCAATTAATGAATCAAGAAAGAAATTAATATTTCCTGTAGAACCATACTGCAAATTTACACAGCTGACTGCATTCCGGAAGCTGACGGGTTTTATATCTAGGATAGGAAAACACTAAAACGTTTTCACATCTTTAGATAATTTCTCAGATATTTTACCTAGCTATGGCCTGCCTATATTACCAACTGAATTTCTCCACTCGTAAGACTTACCTAGTGAATTAAAACACACCTTAATTAACACTCAAATGCACAAATATATTGTTATGGAATGTGACCGGCTGAGATAAATGTGCAGCCTGACCGGTGCTCGAACTCGGGACCCTTTGCTTATACAGGGTGAATGTTCTACCAACTCCGCTGAAACAAGTCTGTCACCAATAAGACTTACATATAGGCCGTTACAAGACTAGTAAAGCAATCATGTCATCTTAAACAAGCACTGATGTTTATTTTCATATTAAGAGTGGCTAAATAAAAATGGACATTATTCTTTACCGAACTAAATTGACTTTTTGAGTATTCATCGAGCAAAGACAATCAATTTCTCTGTGTATGTTATTGCATATGATAAAATCAAAGTTTGTTTATGTTTATATGTTTTCATGAATTAATCTTAAAATAATTTAGTTAGTCATTTAGGCTGTTAGTAGTTCTTTCATTTTTTAATATGAATCAAAACAGACCTGTTTTCTTCCCGATTACACTTAATGATCCGTAATTATGTTCCCCCAAGGACAGCATATAGCTGTCCGTTCGTCTTTCCGTAAGAATTTTTTGTCCTGTCCATTACTTTGTCATTTTTTGATTAATTAAAAAAAATACTGGGCACAAATGTTCACCATGATGACATGATGTGCAGCACGCAAGACCCTGGTCCGTAGCTCCTGCCAATTAAGGTCACATTTGGAAGACATGTTTTTTATCCCCTGTCCGGTCCATAACTTTCTCGATTTTTATGGATTTTGACTTGCTTGGTAGAAATGTTCAATGTTCTGAGACGATGTGCAGCGTCTAAACCCAGGTCCTTAGCTCCAAGGTCAAGGTCACACTTGGAGGTCAAAGATGAAACTGATCTGTAACTGAACTATTTGATTATTTGGCTGTTTTAAGATTTTCATTCACACATACAGAGTTAAACATTTAGGGTGAAGGTCTCATTGTCATAAAGTGTACGGTTTTAGATGAAATTTCGAAAGAAATTATAGCAGCGTCGCTTATATTTCTTTTGTCGCGAACAAGATTGCTCTCTTCATTGCCATTTTTCATCGACCTTTCACTTAGAACTTTAAACAGCATCAGATATTTTGAAACTTCTGACAATATATGTATTCCTTTGAAGGTATGCTCAGTAACGAGAGAGAGTGTGTTTAGCTTCTTAATACGAATACAGTAGCACTGTTTTGTAAACAATAACCTATAATAATACTACCGATACTTTCAAAATATTTAAGTCTGTATATTATATTGACCATACAAAAATCGAAACTGTTGTTACCAAACATATTTCTAAAAGAAATATCATATCTAAATGGGTAAGGACCGGAGTGCACATTTTTATTTGCAGATGAATATACACTGTACACTTTGTTTATTGTGATTTGCATCGACTTTTTTTTTCCTGATAACCTATAAGAAACGACTTCAAAGCACTTTGATATATACCAAACGTATAAAAAAAAGCCCTTAAATTACAGAGAGCAAAACCTCGAGTGTAGGGCGTGGCCATTTGTCACTATTGAGACATTTAAACTGATAATTCAATGTCAATGAACATAGTTAATTTGTTATCAGTAACACACGATAATTGTGATACGAATGCGAATCACTTAGACGTTTCTACGTCCGATTCATTTCTGCCACGTGATGATCGAATAGCGTGATTACATGTATTTAAGTTAAAGCAACGCATAGAAGAGCATATTTCACCCATTCAATCATTCAGTCAAGCAAATAATATGTCCTCCCATCTTCGCCATTTTTTGAGTTACTCAAATCCATATTTAAGTTTATGCAAGTACAGGTACATACCCAAGTGGGCGCACAATCTTTTTATACAGATTTAAAAACAGCAACGAAATAATTGAAAATGTATTAAAACTGAACCCATGGAAAACAAAGCGGACAAAGGAAATATACACCCAAATTACATCGAACGAAAAAGAGAATTGCTAATGACTCCCTGTGCGCTTGATAATGAAGATGCTGTGTAAAAAATGGATTTGAGAAAATGTATAACGGAGATTGTAGTGCCTAGTGGGTATATATTTGATATAAAACACAAAACCGTTTCAGATCATACGAGGACAGTTGTGCTGAAAGATGGCTGGGAGGACGAGTTACAGAAGCAAAATGATCCAAGTAAGATTGTCAAATCCTCTCCGCCGACCCTCGACAGTCTCGCTTACATTGTGTATTCTTCGGGAACAACGGGGAAGCCGAAAGGTTAGTTGTAGAACAGAGTAGACTTACATTCTCGCTAGTCTTCGTGCATGTTTTCAGCCAAAGACCGCTGCTTGTTCCGTCAGTTTTATGAGCTCTAAATGTTGTTTCATGGTTTAATTCCAGTTAATCATATTAACCCTATATCTCTTAGTGAATCAGTACGGGAAAGTTAGCCTCTGCAAATTTGAATTAAATCAGGGTTTAGCCTTACACCTCACATAATGTTGCCATCCAAACCGATATACTATGGAACATGAATGTCAGATATGAGCTTTATATGCGTTTACTAGTAGAACAAATGTATTTCAATGAAATACAAATGAAAATAAATAGTAAAATTACTATGTACATATTTGGCAAACTGAAGCAGTTTTTAACATCACTATCAACATGTCTTTCTGTTTTATAACAAAAATAAATAGTTCTCTCGCTACCCCAGGTATTGCATGCCCCCACCGTGGGTCGGTATTCTCGTATCACGCCCGTCACGTGTTCTACCCGTATGGAGAGGGGGAAAGGGAAGCATGTAACGTCTTCTTCGTATGGGAAATGTTCCGGCCGCTCCTCAAAGGTATGCTTGTATATATCTTCAGTTTTGCCTTATACAACATTTAACACAAAAGCTCTGTAGTTAATGCTTATAAAATTTCATTCAAGAAAAAAATAAAATACATTTACGAGTAAATTGACAAAATAAAGGTAGCAAAATGTTAAGTTAATGGTGAATAAAGCAAGCACTAATGCTGAAACTATCCTCTTGGCTTGCACTTCTTGTGTAATTTATTTTGATATATTTTCAAATCGTTTCCGGTGGCTGAATGGTTAGAATCGTCAATCCGATAACCTGGAAGTCGTAGGTTCGAACATTGTTAAAAATGGTTTCGGTAGTTGACTTCTTGGCACTCAGCATTAGGGTAGATCCAGGCCTGGTTTATCCAATCTCAAAATGATGTGTGTGCGATCATTCCATTTACCTTCACCGTGATTTTCTAGTAAGAAAGTACTAGATCTACGAACCAATTTCCTAAATAACCTATGTGCTGATGGTGAGATACCAGTCCATACAAACCTTAGATAGGAAATAAACATCACTTATATACGACATTTTGAACCATTTTAAATACGTATTCGTTTCTTTGTACTCTTTAATACATACACAAGGATTGTGTTATGGTGTTGTTATATTCGGATGTCTTTGCGTACCAAATATATCATCATGGTGTGCCAAACTACTCGTACATATAACTGATCAAAAACAAATAAATGGACATATAAGTGTATGTTCATCTTTTTTATTTTTTTTTTCTCAGGCGTGCCGATGTATATCATCCCCAGCAACATTATATATGATCCGCCATTGTTGTGCGATTTCCTGCGGACCAATCAGATTACGAGAATGTTGTTCACTCCCTCCCTATTGGAGGCCGTGCTCAATTCCCCGGATATAGATTTTCACGAATGTCTAAAATCCATGAGGTATAGTATATATGTTCTATCGGTGATGATGATGATGATGATGATGATGATGAAAGTGTTGGTAATGATGCTGCCTCTTCGCTTACAAAAAAGTAAAATTAGTGTTCCCCGAAAAGCACTTTTCACACCTTTTTTTTAGCTGTGATAGCCCGAGCTAGCTGAAAAGTTACTCATAAATACTGAAAGTAGTTTTATTATCTTATGTAATGAAAAAAGTGTTAAAACACATAAATATCATAATCATATTGAATATATTTGAATTCCATGCCAGGTATCCATATCACATGGCCTTTAATAGTTAGTTGAGTTTTGTGTTTGTTCTAATGAAATATTCTGAAGGGAAATTTTACACTTTTGACCATGGTCACTGTTATTCCTTGGCATCTGTATGTTTTCCATACTTTTATTTTACTCTTATATACTACTTTTCCTGAATTACGGTATTATTTATTTTTCATGCATGGTGATGCAACATTTAAAGTATATATTGCCCAACGACAACATTTTCTCTCAACAGGACCATTATATTTTGCGGAGAGGTTGTGACAACAGCCCTGTACGAGAAATGTTCCAAATTGTTGCCATGGATACAGTTTCTCAATTTGTACAGTGTGTCCGAGTGTCATGACGTTGCCTGTGAGAACCTGAATGAATATTTTGGAAATGACAAGGTATTGTTAGGAAACTTCAAGATATTTTGAGATAACAAAATGATCTTTAAAAAGTGAATTTCTTAATTAGTACATGTAGTTAAGAAATGTCATTTTTTAAAGATCATTTTGTTTTCCAAAAGGATTAAGTATTAGACGAAATATTGGATGTGTATATTTATTCATGTAAAAATACAGTCGAGCCTTATTGAGAGGTCAGTCAACGGCACAAGAGACGCATAGCGTAACTGGTAGTTGAATGGAGGTAAAGATGATATTCGAAATATTTAATCTGTTTTTATAGAATTTAGAAACATTTTTAAATGTCTTGATTATTCATCATTTCTTTTGATGATCGGTGATGTTCTACAATAAGTTAGATCTCTAAAATGAGTAATTTTTATCATCGCTCTTTTAGTTATATCTCTAAAGTAATCATGTGCAAAAATATTTGCGCTGGAAATTATTAGTTGAAACGCCTTTAATTGTGTGGCCTTGTGCTTATATCGTATATAAGTTATTTTGGCTCGTCTGCTAGCCATGTCTTGACATATTTACAGGACAATCTGCTGAGCCGGAAGTTCTGCCCGGTGGGAAAGATCACCCCCGGGGTTCAGATCGTGATCCTGGACGAGGGGCTAGTACCCCAGCCTGTCGGCAGCTCTGGAGAGGTACACTCGTGCTCCCCGTCATATGCTTGAATTGAAAGTTCAAGAATAAATTTCAAGATACGGATGGACAGAGATGAATTAAGCTCTTAAAAGATTTCAATGGATTTAGGTTTATTTGTAAATGATTTTTATTCTAAGAGGGTTGTTTTGTTGTTGTTATTGTTGTTTTGTTTGTTTTTGTTAAAGTTTTTCGTCGTTTTTAGCTCGACAGTTCGAAGAATATGAGAGCTATTGTAGTCGCCCTGGCGTCGGCGTCGGCGTTGGCCCTGCAGCTTTTGGTTAAAGTTTTGCGTGCAAGTTACTATCAACCTTATATCTCAATAACCCTTTATGGTATTGACTTGAAAGTTTATAAACATGTTCAGGGGCATCAGACAACCAAGGAAGATAACTCTTGACTGAATTAATATGAATTATGGCCCCTTTTTAACTTAGAAATTTTGGTTAAAGTTTTGCATGCAATAGAAAATTTGGTTAAAGTTTTGCGTGGAATCTACTACATGTATCTAGTTTGTATCTCAATAACCATTTATGGTATTGACTTGAAAGTTAATGAATATGTTTAGGGGCATCAGACAATCAAGGTAGATAACTCTTGATGGAATATATTACAAATTATGGCCCCTTTTTAACTTAGAAATTTGGTTAAAGTTTTGCATGCAAGATACGCTCATGCTTATATCTCAGTATCCAGGCATGCATTTGATTTGAAACATCTTTAATATGTTAGGGGTATCATACTTTCATGGTAATAACTCTTGATGGAATATATTACAAGTTATTGCCCCTTTTTAACTTAGAAATTTTGGTTAAAGTTTTGCATTCAAGGTACTTTCATGCTAATATCTCAGTATCCAGGCAGGGGATTGATTTAAAACATCTTTAATATGTTTAGGGGCATCATACTTTCATGGTAGATAACTCTTGATGGAATATATTATAAGTTATGGCCCCTTTTTAACTTAGAATTTTGGTTAAAGTTTGCATGCAAGGTACTTTCATTTATATTCAAAATGATGGAATTGATGAAAGTTAGATGTTTAAAAGGGGTACAAACTTAAGGAGATACTTGATGAATATATTAAAAATTATGACCCCCTTTTAACTTTGAGTTTTGGTTAAATGTTTGCATTCAAGCTACTATCCAGTTTATATCTCAGAAATTACTTGTGAAATTGACTAGAAAGTTAAGAGTGTCTTCAGGGGCATCAGAAAACTAAGGAGGATAATTTTGGACTGAATTTTATACAAATTACGTCCCTTTTCTAACTTGGATTCTTGGTTAAAGTTTTGCATGCACAGTGTTATTGTACTTATGTTTCAGTAACTAGGCATGGGATTGATTTTAGACATCATAAAAATATTAAGGGGTATCAGACTATCAAGGTATATCATTTTTAGACGGCGATTAGCCGTCTTATGCTGGAAATCGAAACCAGGCCTAGCTAATTTGCATATTTTCCACAACATTTTTATTTACTATTATTATGTACAGAGTATGTGAATGGCAAGAATTGAAATAGATTTCATTTGATTTACCAACAAGCATTTTGAATAGTCGAGCGTGCTGTCCTCTGACAGCTCTTGTTGTTGTTGTTTTGTTGTTTTGTTGTTGTATATTTGTTTTCAAAACAGTTCCTGAAAATATTTTGTAGATTTATGTCGGCGGCCCAACGCTTGCCAGAGGGTATGTGAAGAAACCGGAAGTACAGGCCAAACGATTTATTCCCCGGCCAGAGGCAGTGCCCGCCACGTGCGGGGATGTACTGTACCGGAGCGGGGACTGGGGATACATGCTGTCAGACGGGAGTCTGGAGATTTGTGGCAGATGTGATTCCATGGTCAAAATACGCGGCTACTCCATAGAGATTCAGGTGTGTGGGGATGTTGTTGCTGTCGGCTTATGTTCAGTTGCTAAATGCATTTAATGAAGGATCCCCGTTTTGATTGTTATATTCAGATTAACACAGTATTATTGAAAAGCTTCTCATCTTTAAGATTTATCCTAACTCAGATACGAAGTTGAAATAATCGTACTATCATAATATAAGACAAAAATACACTGGGGTCAGACTGTTTTTCTGGTCTTGAATATTTGCTTGTATTTAAAATATGCATGGTTGAACTATATGTATAGCTACACTTGAAGGGTTCTTATGTAACAATTTTTATGCATCTGAACAAATAGCGATGACTGGTATCGTGTATTTTTACAAAGCAACGTTTTAAAAGAAAGTTGAGTTTGTTGAAACGTAGCTCTGTAAATTTACGTATTTTTTGCGAGGCCAATATTTTGTGAAGTTTTTTTTATACATGTTAAGTTGTTAGCGAAATGCGGTTTTCAGTTTTCTGACCAAAATTTCTTTCGAATTCATCAATGAGCCGAGTGAATCGTAAGTTAAACCCTCTTGACATTTTCTAACATGACAGTGACTGATTTATCTCTCTCTCTCTCTCTCTCTCTCTCACACACACTCTCTCTCTCTCTCTCTCTCTCTTTCTCCTCAGTAATCTTATCAGTATTTGTTAGAGGTAGGAAGAAGACAACATGTTTACGCATTTAATGAGTAGTAAGTTTTAATTAAATAAAATTGATAATTTGTGTTGAAAAATATAAAATTCATACGAGATCTAAAGGACCGGGTTTAAAACAAAACAGGAGCCAGTAGAAAACTATACACATGTATATTATATCAATTTTTGATAATCAAGAGATTCTTTCATTAAATTAAAGTCAAAATTTACAACAAAATTTGAACAATTTTTATGTCAATCATCATTAAAAATCTTGATGTATCCATCCAAAGGGTCATGATTTCTGGGAGTCTTTCATCTGAAATCAGAAATAAAATTAAATAAAAATAAAAGACAGACAAACTATAGATATGTCATACCCAGCGATAAAGAGGGAACATAACTTGAGATGGATAAAGTCAATAAGTCTAATGCGTTAAAGCAATAAGGTGAATTATTTGTTTCAACCGAGTGAAATATTTCGTGATCCGCAAGGGATGATATTGACTTAAGTTTTAGCTATGGTCTGTCTAGAGGACGTTTTAGCACATTTTTGAAAAACAGTTTCTTCTTGGTGACGCGCGACTATTAAAGTGCCAGTTATCTGGTTCGAGATTTCTGAGATTCCAGTTATTCCAGTTATCTGGTACGAGATTTCTGAGATTCAGATTCATGTGAAAATGTTGTCATTTGTTTGACTTCATCTCCCGTCTGATTCACCCATGTAGGCAGAGGGTTAAAATAGCCGGTCGTTAAATGACCACAGATGTTAGCAACAATTCAGTTTAAGTAATTTTGTAGGGGTAAACCTGGCCTCTGTCGGTGATTGAAACGTGGAAATTACTTTCTTTGGACGATGTTAGTCTGTATAAATACGGGGCTTCCAATCAAATATCAAACAATATGTAAAGTATTTACTTACATGCTGACTGTATGAGACTTGATCATAGAAGAGTCATATCTAGAGCTGAATGGATTGAGAGATGCAATACTATCTGTGGACAGATCGAAGGGGCGGTCCTTTGTCAGTGTCCCTGCCTCGTCCCCTGCTCCACGATAATTTGGACTGAACGGGTTAAGACTGGCCAAACTGTCTGTAGAGAGGTGAAATGAGCTGGATTTCCTCAGTGGTGCTTCACCGGAAACTATGATTGCTTCTGTCGGCGGAAATGATTTCATATTTTTCTGTGCTCCCATTTCTGCAGATGATAAATCTGAAATAATTTCGTCTTTCAGTGAATTTTTAAATTCCTCTTTGGTTTGTAGAATATCGTAAATTTCTACATAGATTTCATCTTCCTTGATCTTCTGACGAGGACAGCACAGTAGCAAGAATTCAATCGCTTGTCTTGCAAAGGCCGCAAAGCGAACCCGAGCTTTTGTCAATTTTCCGTCCGAGCTTTCCATTTTTGCGTGTGTTCTCTCTGAGATGCTTCGCTCAAATGCTAATGGAGACGACGTCAAGTCATTTCGGAAATGACGTCAAACAAATGACGTTAAATTCAAAAGTTTGAAGTTTAGTTATTGTTGTCGTCATTCTTGATCTCATTTTACTATGAGCTTTTTTATCATTATTTTCATTATTTTAACTATTTTTATTATCATTATTATACCCATAACGATGATTGTCTGCAGGCTGTGGAAGCTGCTTTGATGGAACTGCCGATGGTCCACAGTTGTGTTGTCATGGTGAAGGGAGAGGAAGGAGAGGACAAGTTCCTCGTATCGTATATCGTGCCAGCCCTGGAGACCAGCAAAAAGGAGATCCGGGAGGCCCTGAAGAAGAGGATCCCCTTCTACATGATACCCTCCTATCTCGTCTTCCTGTCCAAGTGAGATATATTTAATATAATTATAAATATGCTGACATTCACTGGGCAGTGGTTATTTATTTATTTATTTTTTATTTTTATTTTTTTCGTGTTTTTTGTTTTTGTTGTTTTGTTTTTTTCATGAATTAAATTATCTTTGATAGTATGTCAATTGATAGACCCACTCCAGGTCAACATTTTTTGTAATTGAATTTTGGTACCTTCCTTTCCTTTTGATACAAATCCTAGATGGACCATTATTTTGTGTTTAGGGAGGCTGTGGCAGTTTATATTTTCACGCCCTCTCAAAGACGTTTGAACTCCTGAACTTCGGATCCGTAGGCAATGAAATCTACCACTTATTTTCGCCATTGCTTTGTTATATGGGACCCTTTTTTATCCTATTCTTTTTTTTCCTTATTCAGTCCATAAACACATTATTGGTGCGTGCTGCTTTTCCAGGATTCCTGTAGTGCAGGCAACAGGAAAATTGGATAAAGCAGCTCTTCCTCCATTTGACAAACATTCTGAAGATGACGTCATTAATGAGGGCAAACCTCAAACGGAAACGGAAGTAGCTATCGCCAAGTTTTGGTGCAAAATACTGCAGATGCGCGAGGCTGATATTAACGAGAGCTTTTTCGACTTAGGCGGGTACGTAAGATACGTTGGTTGGTAAGGTATGGTTGCTATGATGTCCGGGAAACCAAGCATCAATTTAACAATAGAACAGAACACAAAACAAAAATAGCTTTTAACATCTATTGACACAGCAATCTTGATAAATATCGGTAATTATTAATATGGCACGTGTTTTATTGAATGTTTGATGAATTATATAACATGTAGATGATTGTTTGTAAATAATCTCAAAAAAAAAAAAAAGAAAAATGGATATAAATAAAAGAAAGAAGGGGTCTACAAAACCGAGATTAACCTGTCTTTCGAATTATTAAACGTTTTGCCAACCTTTTCTCTTCTGAAACATGTTTTGCTAAAAAAAAAACACATAGAATCGTTTTTCCCACTTTTTTCTTCAGACACTCTCTCCTAGCAACAGCGCTGGTGAACCAGTGCTCGACCCATTTCGGGGTCAAGGTCACGGTCAAGGACTTATTCTCCTACCCAACCATATCCACCCTCGGACGGTTGATAGACGCTACACGAGGTGACAAGAACGAGGTTCCTGAGGGGTTAAATGTCAGCCTCGATCTGATGGCGGAAGTGGACAAGCATGACCAGGGTGTCATAAAGTAGGTATTTTGTAAAAGTATTATAAGAGAATATGATTAACATGCGAATTATTTCAACATTTACATGTGAACAGTACCCGTCTTATTCAAACCAAATGATATATATTATAGTTTACTTACCCGTATCATATGTATTTGTGCACGTGTTACAGTGTCTGTACATGTTCTGCAGTATAGACATGCAGTTACGGGCGTTCTGGCGGGCTTTCAGTATCTATAACAACGCCCGGTTCAACAAGGGCAGAATCCTGCTGACTGGCTCCACCGGCTTTCTGGGAGCTTTCATCCTGCGAGAAGTCCTTTCCAGTCAAAGGTTCAGCATTTTGTTGTTCTGCAATGCAAGATTTTTAAAAACATCTCCCCATTGCTTTCCTGTATTATTTTTCATTGTTTCTCTTATGACTTGACCATAAAACTTTTACTCCCATAAAATTAACGAAACATAATTTTTGAAGGCCGAAAATGAGCAACATTAACTTAGTTATTTCAGTCTGAGTTTAAAGAGTTCAAAGATAGAAAGGATAATTTGCATTCTGGTGTTTTAGCGGTTTTTGTTGTTGTTGTTTTGGTTTTTTACTGGAGGTTGGGGTCGTTGTATCTTTAATAAAGAAATCAATAAAACAGAAGTACAGATTATCCGTATGCTAGGTATACGTGTTCTGTCTGATACGTGACCTGCCGGACGAGACGCCGCTACAGAGGCTGCAGACGACAATGAGGAAGTACCGGATCATGGCGGAGGACGGAGAAACGCCATCTGGTGACCAAGAGTTGTTCGCACAACTGTTTTCAAAGCGTGTCATACCCCTAAAAGGTAAAAAAAAAAATGGAACGAGAATGTTGAAACTCCACAAGTACATTTTCATAAGGATTGACAGAGAAATAATTTTCATGTTGTCAAAAAAAAACAACGTATTTATTAACTGTTGATTTTGGTAACACATTTTCACAACATAAACTAACTCATCAAGTTTTTGGAAGAGACTAGTACTTTGCGCCTGGGAAGGTATTGATCATTTCCCTATCATAGAACACCTTCCTGCCGCACTGCGGATTCGTAGTCAGTGTTAACTACCTCTGGACCATGTCCCATATAACAATACTGTTACTTTACATAGCCTCTCGTAATTAAAAATGAAAAACGTCGTTGTCAGGTGACGTTGCTCTTGTAAACCTTGGCCTGTCAGACGAGGAATACACGTGCATAAGTTCGGACGTCGAGATGGTGATACACGCTGCAGCAAGCGTCAACCTGGTCTACCCATACACGGTAACGTTGTCACTAACCGAAACTTGGTCTAGATCAGAAACGTCATCTTTGCATGGCTCCTTACTTTATCACAAACAACTGGATCTGTCCTTACACAGCAACGTTATCACAAACATTAAATAGAAGGAAGTAAACTTACTAACTAAATCAACAATATATTAAGTCTGATTTTTAGACTGATGCTAATTATTGTGGAGTGCTCTATGTTTTTCAAAAATTCGTTACTATAATATTTGTGATTTTATATTTTAGTGGTCTTTTTTATCTATTTGTACATATTGGTAATTTACAGGCGTTAAGCGGGGCCAACGTCCAGGGTACGTCTAACGTCATTGCTTTCGCCACAAACAGCAAGATTAAACCTATCCACTATATCAGGTAATTAATTTTATTTTCTTTCGACAATGAATCTTAATACACCGTTTTTATTGATTGCTTTTACATGTAGGGTTTATGTAATATATATTGCATGGTTTTCATGAGTTGAGTTTGATTAACCCGCACATTATACATGAGTGCGCGCGTGCGCACGAATGTATGTAGGCGGGTTAATCAAGATCACGAGTGAAGCCAGTGCACTATATGTCTTTTAACATGGCCAAATGTAGGAAGGAGGCGGTACTACGATGGCTCGTGACCTTTTTTATGCAGATGGGCGTTGTGGGTATCAAAGAGAAATCCCGTGAAAATGACTAATCAGTGAAAGGAAAAATTATCTTTACCTATCAAATATTTTTTCCCAAACTAACCCTCACATTTCGGCGCCTTCCGTTCAGATGCGCAAATTTGAATTGAGAAAGACGTACTGAATTAGTGTATATTCGCGTTGACTTAGTGTAGAAAATCATTTCTTTTTCAAAAGGTCTGAATTCAGTGAAATCAAACCGGTCAGTTTCTAATATTTGGAGAACATTATTAGTGATTTGCTTTGACGGTTTCCCCAAATGTTTGGAAATCCTGTACATCAGTCAAAAGAATCATGAGGGCCTATGAGCAAGACACAAAATTCTACTTCGAATGCGCTATATCCTGTTAAAAAATGTGAAGAAAAAATTAGCATAAGCATTTTTCTTCTCCGAGTCGAAGCAGAATATGTTGCTTGTGACAGCTTAAAATGACGTAACATACCACGTAGTATGGCCACGCTGCTAATGTCTACTTCATTTTAATATCTTATGGCTAAATATAGAAAATATGTAATGGTATGGACACAAAAAAAACAATGAAGGAAAAAAGTTAATTTGCACACTCTGTATAAGGATGAATACTGAGTACCACCTAAAGGAATTGTATCGGGAATACAACTATTTTGAATAGTCACAATACTGTGTCGATATATGATAAACCAAGTGTTCTCCATTACTGTGCGGTTATCTGGATACCTGCATGGTCCGCCATTATCTGGTACTGCGGTTATGTGGATACTGATGGTTTCTTACTGCACATTAACTGCAGGTTGGTCCGCCCATAAAGGTGCAGTATCATTTTTAACATGGTACTTGTCTCCAGAAAAACCAAGGCCGGTATAAGTTTTACAAAGGGTTATTTTTCTCTAAGAAATTCTAGTCTGCAATAAGTTACAGATAAATGCCATTACATGCAATGACATTTCTTCATATGTGGTTGGAATTTGAAATCATGAATGGAGGTATGGATGATGTAAAGCAGTTCCTGTCAATCCCTGTCAAATATTTCTATAGAGAAACAGTTTAAAACCAGTCTGGAATATTTGTTTGCCAATCACAATCAGTGAAGAAATAATGACAAAGACAGATAAGATACATATTATTCCATTTATTGTATTATTTTATCACACTCCCGAACCAGTACAGACGCTGTGTTTCCGCAAGGCCTGACAAACTGTTCCGAAGATGACGATACGGCGTCTTATATCACACAGTTGCATGATGGGTACTCGCAGACGAAATGGGTTGCAGAGCAACTCGTACAGCGTGCGAGTCAGAGAGGAGTTCCGGTTACTATATATAGACTTGGTAAGATCAACTACTAAGATAAAAAAAAAATATACTTCTCACTGGCGATGAGTCAATTATGGCTTTGTTTGTGCAATGAAAGATATTCGGTCTATAAGTTACAATTCAATTTGAATTATTGGTTAATGAGACCCACTGACAGCAGAGCTTGTTCATACCGATATATGAATATACCGTTACTAGGCAACATGTCCGGAGACAGAGATCAGGCAATGTGGAACTCCCAAGATTTCACCCTCCTCGTCCTGCAGGCGTGTACCAAGTTTGGTAAGGCCCCGGATGTTGAATGGCTCGTGGAAATGACGCCAGTAGATTTTGCTGCTAAATTTATAGTAAACCTGACAAAGAAGCCAACAGTCGGGTTGGCCAAAACGTTCCATATCATCAACGACAAGCCCCTGCAGGCCAGGTGAGTTTGGAATGTTGTTATTAATTAACATAATTAAAAAATATGCTGTGTGTTTCTTAGGTTTATCGACAGTATTTCATTTTCGTCATGAGACATAAAAAAATATAGCGCTGCCAAACCGCGACGTCGCACTTTAGACAAGTGGCATGGTGTCTCACCCAGTCACATTATCCTGACTTTTGTCAAGTCAATCTTGAAACTACCCTTACATACTATAGAGCAAAGGAGCTAGGGATCTTGGAACTACCCTTACATACTATAGAGCAAAGGGGCTAGGGATCTTGGAACTACCCTTACATACTATAGAGCAAAGGAGCTAGGTATCTTGGAACTACCCTTACATACTATAGAGCAAAGGGGCTAGGGATCTTGGAACTACCCTTACATACTATAGAGCAAAGGGGCTAGGGATCTTGGAACTACCCTTACATACTATAGAGCAAAGGAGCTAGGGATCTTGGAACTACCCTTACATACTATAGAGCAAAGGAGCTAGGGATCTTGGAACTACCCTTACATACTATAGAGCAAAGGAGCTAGGGATCTTGGAACTACCCTTACATACTATAGAGCAAAGGGGCTAGGGATCTTGGAACTACCCTTACATACTATAGAGCAAAGGGGCTAGGGATCTTGGAACTACCCTTACATACTATAGAGCAAAGGGGCTAGTGATCTTGGAACTACCCTTACATACTATAGAGCAAAGGAGTTAGGGATCTTGGAACTACCCTTACATACTATAGAGCAAAGGAGCTAGGGATCTTGGAACTACCCTTACATACTATAGAGCAAAGGAGCTAGGGATCTTGGAACTACCCTTACATTCTATAGAGCAAAGGGGCTAGGGATCGTACCCACAACTTCCAGAAGCCAACGTTGCGTGTTGCGGAGAGAAAGCATTATTTAACTATCATCAAGCAATACAACTGTACAAGGGATTCACATTTAAATCGAATTTTAAAGTCCGTCAATGCTGGCTTAAACCCTGATATAAAGGTCTATAAGTTTTGATTTCATGTCGATATACATGTCGAGGGGGTTTAAATATATATGCACTTAGCCTGCTTTCGCTTTCACCCCTCGATGTGTATATATATATTCCTCTCGTTTATTTTTTTCACCAATCTTCGACTGGTATGTTTTGGTTGGCGGTACACTGATCAGCGTATTAATTTTTAGGAAATAAGTTACAAGTAATTATACATAATTACAGTAGTGAGTATAGCCGGGTCGTAGTTAATGATACATAATTACAGTAGTAGGTATAGCCGGGTCGTAGTTAATGATACATAATTACAGTTAGTAGGTATAGCCGGGTCGTAGTTAATGATACATAATTACAGTAGTGAGTATAGCCGGGTCGTAGTTAATGATACATAATTACAGTAGTAAGTATAGCCGGGTCGTAGTTAATGATACATAATTACAGTAGTGAGTATAGCCGGGTCGTAGTTAATGATACATAATTACAGTAGTAAGTATAGCCGGGTCGTAGTTAATGATACATAATTACAGTAGTGAGTATAGCCGGGTCGTAGTTAATGATACATAATTACAGTAGTAAGTATAGCCGGGTCGTAGTTAATGATACATAATTACAGTAGTAAGTATAGCCGGGTCGTAGTTAATGATACATAATTACAGTAGTAAGTATAGCCGGGTCGTAGTTAATGATACATAATTACAGTAGTAAGTATAGCCGGGTCGTAGTTAATGATACACGCAACACACCATATGTTCACTCTTTGCTTTTTTTTTTGTTCAAACAAACAAAAACATAAAATGATATATAAATAAAACAAGCTTAATCTTCAAGATTAACTCAAAAATGGATATTTCAACCCGGAATTCAATTAACGGCGAACAGAGTGCAAAATGCAAATAGGAATAAAATATAAATATTTCCAATGATCTCTATTGTTTCAGTAAATTAATCAATTAATTAATCAACATTTGGAAAATAGAAAATATACGATATACGGAAAGACCCGACCAGATAGAGAGTAAAGCTAGGCGAAGTTTCGAGGGACAAGACGCGGGAATCCATATTAGATGCTTGTGCAGCAAACATTTTCACTCACTTTCAATTCTCAGGCCAAAAAAAATATTTACATTTACAATACTTAATATTCATACGAGACAGGTAACAAGTTAAACAAGGCACAAAACAGGATTGGCAAGAACAAAATATTAGACTTATAGACAAGACAACGAGCACGTGCACAAAGGACGACACACCATTATTATATATTAACAACTATTTAAGCCCTGTCTACATAAGTTTGTTTCGAAAACCAAAATTTTAATATTATGAGTAAAATAGCATAAAATTATCGAACTTTATAGCATTCATTTCTAGATCATAATGTTTTTACGTAGATCTACTGTCTCATATTCTTAAAGGTTTGATTTTTTTTTCTTAGCTTATTTTGTATTTTCTAAAACGTTAGTGAAAGAAATGATATTAAAAAACTATATAAACGGCCTTAAACTGTCTAATTATTCACATAAATCACCAGGCATAGATGTGATCCTTCTAAATATATGATTGTTTTCGAGTTTCTCTTATAAGGTGTTGTTAGTGTGCATGGACTTATATTCAACAGATGGCTGTTTGAATGGATGAACGCTCACGGCTTTCCACTTCAAATTGTCCCCTTTGACGAGTGGAGAAAATGGTAAGTGAATTTCCTACTCTGTGTTAACGGTATTCTTAAACTTTTTAAAGCACAATGCTTGAACTTTCTTTTATTTTTTCTGAATAGTATAGCTTACGGAAATCAGTAGTGCCATTCCTTCTAAGTTGTAACAACAGTGTATCTATTTAAAGAGTCTGGTTACAACAGAATACGTAAATGGCCTTGCAAATGACTTGGTATCTCATTATGTCCTGTGGTCTCGCTGTAACAACGGAATACTTCGTTATAACGACTTGCGTATCTCGATACACCGGAAAAAAATATTCTCCCTGAAACGTATTTACTTACAGGCTTCAGTTAGACACAAGTTTATTTTGTTTTTAGCTCAACTTTTCGAAGAAAATGAGAGCTTATACTGTCACTCGGGCGTCGGCGTCGCAACACAAGGTTAAAGTTTTTTTTCAAACATCAATAACTTAAATACTATCAAAGACTTGATACAGGCTTCAGCTAGACACAAGTTTATTTTGTTTTCATCACTTCTACCTTACTTCTAAGGCCCACAACCCTGGCTACCCTATTTTTGGAGGTATGCCCCTTTCATACTTACAAAACAGCCAAAATCAAGGTTAAAGTTTTTACAAAGTTGTATATCTTCATTACTATCTAAGGTATTCAACTGAAACTTCAAGTACATATTCACCATCATTACCTCTACCTAACTAACAAGGCCCATAACTCTTACTGTACTACTTCTTAAGTTATGCCACTTTCATACTTAGAAAACAGCCAGAATCATGGTATTTTTTTACATAGTTATTATTATTATTATTATTATACCACATTTATATAGCACTCTTTTCATAGCAATGTACGTTCAAAAGTGCTTTACAATTGCATTCAGAAACACACACACATACACACAAATCACCACGCTCACTCACATTGTAATATAAAAATATATTATATAAAACATATAATTAATAAAGCATCAGGTTTCTGATGGAGGAATTAGATAAAGTTAACTCCCCCAACAGCAAGGAACCAAGTAACTGCAGTAAAATGAAATAAATAAAAATGATTAAAATAACTGATTCACTAACAGTAAATCATGATTAGAAAGTCCTTGAACAGTTACCGGTTAACAGTCAGGTCAGCTAACTATCAACAGACTGAAAACCGACTAAAAGTTAAGTATCCTAGCCAGAAGCGGACTCAGTTCTCAGTTGTGACACTGTAACAGTCAAGTCGAATAACTGTCCTTGGACAGAAATCACTAGTAGTGACCGACAATCCAAAATACAGTAGTGACCAACTGAAACTGATGTCATCTAAAAGATGACAAACCAAATACAGTAGTGACAACTGAAACTGATGTCATCTAAAAGATGACAACCAAATACAGTAGTGACCAACTGAAACTGATGTCATCCAAAAGATTACAAACCAAAAGTATCCAAAGATCAATTTCTATATGCTTGGAGGCAAAGGTGTGTCTTTAATGCCCTTTTGAAAGAATCCATTGTGTTTAAATGTCTAATTCCGATAGGAAGAGAGTTCCAGAGTTTTGGTGCAGCATATGCGAAACATCTATCCCCATATGTCACAGTCCGACATTTTGGTACTACAAGTTTGAGAGAATCACTCTGAGATCGCAACTGTCTTTTTGGCTGGTAGATTTCCAACATTGTCTTGATATAAGTTGGTGCTTCATTGTGCAGTGCCTTGTAGGTTAGAGTGAGAATTTTGTATTGAATCCTACTTTGTACAGGAAGCCAGTGAAGTTCTTTCAAAACAGGGGTTATATGGTCATATCGAGAGGTTTTTGTTATCAGCCGAGCAGCTGTATTCTGCAAATTTTGTAACTTGTTTAAAATGCTCTTTGGTGTTCCCTGCAGAAGAGAGTTACAGTAGTCCATTTTCGAGGTTACAAGGGAATTCACTAGAACCTTTGTTGCATCATCTGTTAGATATTTTCTGATGTGACCAATTTGGCGTATCTGCCCATAACACGACCTGCTGACCGCAATGAAATGTTGATCCATAGTCATGTTGGAGTCCAACATTGAACCAAGGTTTCTGACAGATGGAGATTGGACAATCACAGAATCCCCAACTTTGACAGATATGTCTTTTACAAGTGCAGCATTCCGGTTTGAACTAAATACAATAACCTCAGTCTTTTCTGCATTTAATTTCAGCATATTGCAGTTCATCCACGACTCAATCTCTTGGAGACAGTTTTCAACTCGGGCTATTGTTACAGTTTCATTTGCTTTATCGATAGCTTTGAAAGAAATGTACAACTGGGAATCATCAGCATAGAAATGATGTTCGAGCCCATGTTTCCTACAAATGTCACCAATGGGTTTTGTGTACATTGTGTAAAATTTTGGACCAAGTACTGATCCCTGTGGAACACTGAAACTCATATGAACAGGTTTTGACAGTTTTCCATCGATACACACTGTTTGTGAACGACCAGATAGATATGACCTCACCCAGGAAAGAGGTTTGTCTGCAATCCCAAAGTCATTCTCCAGTCGGTTTAATAGTGTTGCATGGTCAATCGTATCGAAGGCTGCTGACAAATCCAGAAGTACAAGGATTGTAACATTATTCTGATCGAGGGAATGAAGGATATCATTTTGTACTTTTACTAAGGCAGTTTCAGTTGAATGAAATTTTCTATATGCCGATTGGTTTTCTTCATGTAGGTTGTTTTGAACTAAATGTTCTTCAAGTCGAGCGCTCACCACTTTTTCAAGCACTTTGGACACAAATGGTAAGTTTGAGACAGGTCTGTAGTTCTTGAATGTGTTTTTATCTAGGTTCGGTTTTTTTTATCAGTGGTCTAACACGAGAAGTTTTAAAAGGCACTGGTACATGAGATGTGTCCAATGACACATTGATAATTTTTGTCAAAACTGGCAGAAGTTCATTAAGGCAGGATTTCAAAAGCCAGGTTGGAATAGGATCTAGTTCACAGGATTTGTTTGGCGAGTTGTTTATTATCTTTTGTACCTCCTCCTCTGATGCTTTATTGAAAACTTTCAATTTACTCAAGGTTGAAGAATGAGAAACACTGTTAAGACAGTTGGAATTATTTTGTTTTTGAGCTTTTATATAATTTCTGATGTTTTCAACTTTACTTATGAAGAAATCACTGAACTTCTGAGCAAGTTCTTCAGAGGATTTACTGGCTGGATGGACAATTTCACTAGGACCTTCAAGGAGGTGTTTTGTAATTTTGAACAGACTCTTCTGGTCATGTCCACATGATGAAACTTTTTCAGAGTAATTATCAACCCTAGCTTTTGTTAACATTTTGTTAACTGTTGCACATTAATTCCGATAGATTTGATAGTCAATTGATAATTTTGTTTTCCTCCATTTCCGCTCTAATTTACGTTTAGTGTGTTTAGCTTCATGGAGTTCCTCAGTGAACCAAAGGCAGGTGGGTCGTAGCGTTATAGTCTTCTTGTGTAGTGGAGCATGCTTTTCGACCAATGCAGATAATTCATTATTATAGGCAAAAACTAATTCTTCTGTGTCTTGGCACTGGTCAATGTTACAAAAAAGGTTTGATGTTTTAATGTCTGCTTTGAAGGATTCAATATCAATAGATCTAAGTTTTCGGTATGCAACTGTTTTTCTTATTAGTACATAGTTGTACTATCACATGTATTTGACTGAAACTTCAAGTACTTATTCACCATCACTACCTCTGCCTTACTAGCAAGGCCCATAACCCTGGAGTTGGCGGATCAGCACACCACATTCTCAAATTGATTCTGCATGCTAATTTCACCAATTAAAAATGTCATATTTGTTTATTGGAGGTGATAGAATAATTTCTACTATAACTAGCACATATCATCATTGATATGTACCATACTATTAAAATCCATAAAACTGTGTCTTAGCAACTGAGAAAAGTCGAGCGCGCTGTCTTATGGACAGCTCTTGTTTATTTTGTTAATACCAGATTTATTACTGGAGGCTGACATTTTATTGTCTTTCATTACAATACCGTTTTCGTTACAGTGTTCTAGATACTGGTACTGACAACGGAAACGGGTTGTTACACAGGCTTCTGGAATCCTACATAACGTAAGTAAACGTTTGAGATGATCATTTCATTTACTAATCCTTTTGTGATTTCATGATTGGACCAGTACATTGCGTCTTGGAAGGCAGTGAAAGAATATTGGCACACAACCATTGGATTCGTGACCAATGTACAATACCATTGTCTCATTAATAAACTTAGTCTATATGATCACAAGAACGATATAAGTCATGTCTGTTTCAAGTTTTCATCTTATATACGGTATGCCAAATATCAAATGTGTCTCCTTTTTCAGGTTGTATTTTAACATTTCTTATGTATTTTGAGAAACGTTCATACAGACACTCCTTGTGTTTTTTCGAATTTCCTGTAGTAATATGTTCACATATTGAGTTTTACGTAAATACAACAGTAAATATACACTGTACACGCGTTTTATAATACCACACCTAGTTACCCGTACACTTACGGGGCCAAGCTGTCCAGTGTCCGACTATTTAGCTTCTGTCAGTACCAGATTTTCTGTGGTCGGGATCGAACCCGTGTCCTTCCACTCCTAAGATCCTTGACTACTGTTTGTCCCTCTTTTTTCACCCAGTAAAGTAGCTCTTTTTACAGCCGAAATTCAAGATATATATATTCCACATTTTCGCATTTTACCCAGGTTGAGTGAAAAAAAGTTATTTTAAGCGCAACAGCTTCAAAGAAATGCCGCTGAGAACTTCGCAAACAATAAATTACTTATAGTTCGATTATTTTTTTTAAACATGGCACTTAACGATGTGATCGACTTCGTCTTCCATATTTAAAAAAAAAAAACAATAAGAAATACGTACATGTAGTGTTTGCTGGTATGGTCAGCAGTATACTTTATTATATTAGAAAAGCTCATCAAGAAATAGCGCACTGTTTCTTTTTAAACGCCCGATGTATTATGGTGTGGTGGGCGGCATCCATCTGTCCGTCCGTACAAACGAGATATGCACTCCGGTTTATGATTTATGTTATGGTTAGCTTTATGTGGTTATTTCAGGACATTCTTATTTTTGAGGTTATTTTTTCTCTTGTGTGTGTGTGTGTGTGTTTATAACAAAATATAACAAATAACAAAGGACGATAAAATATTTAACCCCACATCGTACAAACAAGATATATTACAAGGTTAGGTTTTAGGTCTGTGTAAGCTTTCTTGTAAGACTTGTGCTTAAAAGTTATCAAAATTCTCATTCATCAATTTCCCTTATAGTTATAAACTTCTAATCAATGTGACCTTGTGCTGAAAGATTTGGTCACATATGGCATACACGCGTGGTATAAAAGGAAGACCATTTAACACGAAATTGCAAATTATTTTCTGGTGTGAGTATGTGTGTGTGTTTTGTTTTTTAATTATTATATGCTTTTATACCGGGTTCCATGTTGTTGACGTATAATAATTATTTCGTATTATATCGATATTATACTTTATTCTGTATGCATAGTTTTTGTCATTGTACAAAGCTGCATAATAACTAGGGCATGTTTTTATTATGTAACATAATTATATACGTACTTTATTACGACTAAAATAAGTAATGGTGTATATAAATATGACATTAAATGGAGTGGCTCCACATGGTACCACATATTAACAAATGCAATTACGCAAATGATATGTTATAGCATTTAAAGAATACATTAAGGGGACCGACAAGTCCCTCAAACTGTATATTCGTATATTTGCCTTAGATGAAGTCTATTTTTGCTGATATTCAGCTCAACTGATGATTTCCCGACAGATTAAGCTTTGATTATATCTATTTTTGTACATGTAATATATTCCAAAGTATTTGATATAGTTCATTGTTTAATGGTCGTTTGCAGGGACGAGAGTTTTTTCTCCGATCTCAGTACCTACAGGGCGGAAAACCTGCACGCGGCCTTGGCCCAGTTTGAAATGAGGTACCCGTATGTGGACGAGACACTGTTACAGACGTACTTCACTCAGCTCAGCACTAGGGGTCAACTTGAGGTCAAACGGTCGCCAATTCGTGTTACAGGTATGGGTACAGGTATGGGTACTTTGCATACCTGTCAAGTTTCACACATTGACCGTGAAAATCACGCATCCTGGGTAGGAATCACGTTCTCACGCCCTGGTTTAAATTTCTCACGAAAGTGCACACATTTCAGATATTTAAAAAACAGTATTTTCGACAAAAATATTCATCTCGGCACTTTTTTTTTCATTGACGACGTGACGTTGCCCGCTCCATCTGTCTAACTGCCTAGACTTTATTATGCAAGATTGCAGTAACATCTGCATGATGCAGCATCACCATGTATAGATCTATATCTAAAAATAGATCAGGTGCAAACATTGAGCACTATTATACTCAAATATTTCATTTCTAATAAAAATATAAGAAATATAGATAAATATACATGTTATAATAAATATATGCCAATACTGTGATTTATTTCACAACTCGGCCAATACTGTGATTTATTTCATAACTTGTTTTTTTTTTTTTTTTTTTTTTTAAAATATCTACTTTAGTGTGGCCTTACCATGTGGTATATGACGTCATTTTAAGCTAACGTGTAAAGCATATTTTGCTCGATTCAGAAAAAACTCTTGTAAGTTTATTTCTTTATCAATTTTAATAGTATATAGCTCATGCGAACCGGAAAATTGTGCCCTACACATAGGTCCCAGTGATTCTTTTGTCAGATGTACATGTGCAGTTTTTCCTAACATTCGGGAAACCCTTCCGAGTTACGTGAATTTTGTTTGCTTACACGTAAATATTGCATCGCTAATGATATTAATGTTTTCCTGAATGTTTGGAAGTATTAAACATATGATAAAAGAATCATTAGGGCTCTTATGTAGTGCATAGTTTTCCGCTTCGTATGCGCTCTATCCCAATAAATTGGTGAAGAAATAAAATACTTAGATCAACAGCAGTTTTCTTTTTCGAATCGATGCAAAATATGCTTTACGCGTTAGCTCAAAAAGACGTTATATACCACGTAGTATGGCCACACTGTAATACAGTACTGTAGTGGACGAGACACGCACACGTGTGAAACAAGGGAGAACACTCGATTTAGTAATGTTTTAAACGAGTGCAATGCGCTCCCTTGGTAATCTGGATTTTGACCTACATCAGTTGTGGACACGAGTTTTAACAATGTCTGAAAGTACAGGTAATCAATTATATGAGTATTTTAGATGCAACATAAGATATAAAGGTTGTAATGTGTTACAGTCCACTCAGAGGTATTTGACACTCACTAAAAATATCTGTTAGGCTATTATATCAGTATGTACAGAGGACATTCTGTGTCAAGTACCTGTGAGTCCACTCGACGCAACATGCTATTTTTGGTACTGGTTGTCACGCCGCCAAACCGAAAGTAGAAGGGTATAACAAATTACGGGTACACAGATGTGGACTTATCATGAAAAACATACAGGAGTTAACTACGTTACAAGGAGAGAATTTAAAACGGGTATCTATGTTTGCAATGTTCAAATATAGTTTACCGAAATACAATAATACTTTGCACCATGGAGGATTCTTGCCTCAAACACGACTCACAGCTGTTTTGTTTTTCTTCTTTCTTCCTATTAATATACGGGGCTTTTTTTTACTAATTTAATTCACTCTTGGACATTTCCACACGTTTCCATGGTTGGGCCATTACTTTGATTAGTTAACTAAGTCATATTGTCGTAGTTGAATCAAGATATCTATTTTAGATTTAGTGTAATAAGTGTCAGATTTGAATACATTAATGTTTAGGTTCAGCACTCAAGGATAAGGTTGTCATAGTGACCGGAGCATCCAGTGGTATTGGAAAGGCCATAGCTGAGACACTGGGGACAGCAGGTGCCAAGGTTGCCATGGCAGCCAGACGGATTGACCGATTGAAAGAGATGGAAAAGGCTATTTCGAGCCAAGGGGGTGTGTCAATCTCTGTCAAGTGTGACGTCACTAACAGACAGGAGGTGAGGTAGTACTGGTCTGTAGTGGATATAGAAGACTTCTAAGAAAAAACCTTGAGGCTTGCAGCATTTTTGTCATTTTTTCAACCTTACTAATTTTAGACTTGTAATCTTTGCATTTTTATTAAGTGTAATGTTAACATTAATTACTGCCTGTTGAAAAAGGCTGCTACCTAGATAACCATGGAAGTTTATTTCATTTATTCATATTTATTATTCCAAGTATTGAATTGTGTCTGTAGGTTCCAGGTAATTGTGTGTTGTATTGTGCATATTGTATGATATATTGCTTGCAGGTCCAAGAAATGGTGCACCACACAGAGATGACCCTGGGACCGGTGGACATCCTGGTGAACAATGCTGGCGTCATGTACTACACTTTGTTAAAGAATTCACACGAGCAGGAGTGGGACAATATGATTGATGTCAATGTCAAGGTGATCAATTCATGTGAAATTTAGAAAAAAAAAATTGATACGAGATATTTCTGTATACATTTCAGTTTTCTTAGAATTATAACATCATATTATAAGACAATACCAGTAGTACTGCTCCAGTATGATTTTACACTTAAATCTGAATTGGAAAATAGTATGGTTGAAAAAATGTTTAATGGCGGCTACCTGTTCATTATACAACATGTATTTGCATGTTTGTTTCAGGGTCTCACCAACTGTATTGGTGCTGTGTTGCAAGGAATGTTGAAGCGAGGTCAAGGGCATATTGTTAATATGTCATCTGATGCTGGACGCAGAGTAGGTCTTCTTAAACTTTTTATTTGTCTCATTCTATGCTAAATCAACTGTAACCACATTCCTAAATTTTGCATCTAGATCATCTTGTTTGTCTGTTTGCTTTGCCTTAATATCCCATCAACAAGATTTTAGAAATAAGTGGGCTTAGTTTAAATGAGACTGATATAGTTGAACCTCACTGTGGTATCATGGCATGTCCAGGTGGCATGATACCACACCCAGACATATTATTATCCAGAGACTTGGCCAACCAGTCCTGGAGCTACTTCACCACCACTCCAAACAATGTACATGGACTGTTTCAAAATTTGTATGTAACTTCTCCCCCAGTTGATATTTTGACAGTTTCTCTTCATACCTAGGTCAAGTGCTCACAAACAGTATCACAAACAAAAAGCGCATGTTCTTTTGAGTAGAGTAAGTCAGCCATTCACCATGTGCTTCACACTTACACTGGTTGGATAAGACATTTATGTAAACAAACTTGATTGACTGTTTAGGAACCATCCATTGTACCTGTACTTTGGAATAGTTATGGTTCGTCCAGGCTGAGGATTGAACACACTTGCTACCCCAAGGGCTACCTGTATATAAAAACAATTGAGATGACCTCACTTTATTTACATATTTTATCTAATACCTTAACAGTTCGAGAATTCAGAATCAAGACCCATTATTACTCAAATTACATTGAAAAGGCACAGTACAAATATAGTGAAAATTCATATCATCTCAATCAGTGTGTGCCATGTACAGGGGTTTGCTGGTCTGGCGGTGTACTCCGGAACTAAGTTCTATGTGGAGGGACTGTCCCAGGGGATGAGGACAGAGCTGGCAGACTCAGGGGTCAAGGTCACGTGTATACAACCTGGGGATGTGAAGACAGAGCTCCTGACCCACAACACTGACCAGGAGGTATGGCCGTCTTACATTATATACTTTTGTTCCTCAGTTTTTTTTCTACCTTTTGCAATGAAAATTACCTATTGTGTCAGGGTAATTGTTCAATCACAGCAAGGTTAATTTTTCACAAACAGTATCATAAAGATATGCTCATTTTTGTCAATATCTCTACATTGTGTATCTCTCCCACACACACATCAACTTAACTTTATCCTGATTTATTTTTCATCTACTGTGGGTGTCTAAGCATCTTGGGTAAGTAGCAGGCGGCCTCAGTGTCAAACACCCTTTTTTCAAGCATCTTTGTCCAGCAGGTCAATGTAATACATTGTATTTTTTTTCTTCTTTTCAGGCCAAGGCACAGTTTGATGGCAGTGAGAGTCATAAGATCCTGGAACCGCAGGATATTGCAAATGCGGTCCTGTATGCCACCACCCAGCCAGAATATGTTGGTGTCAATGAGATCCTGATAGAGCCAAGACAAGCTCCAATTTAGTCCTATACTTCTTCCATCTCTGTACAGTTACAAACCTGTGATTGATCCATTCCATCTTTATCATTTCCGTTTATTTTCAAGTGAGGATTAATATATGGCTTGAATATGCTATCAGTATTAAATAATTTGGAAACCTTGACCAGAGTTCCCAGTCTGAACAAATTACAGAGTTTCCTGTCAGATGGAGTATTGACTGGTAAAATACTTTACCAGCCTGAGAGTTACTTGCAGGATGATCTGGTTTACTGCTTGTCAGATAGTTTCCCCAACCCATGAGGGTAAAGGTGGATATGGCAGGAGGGTCTTCATAACCAACCTGCTGCAGAAAACTCTAAAACCAGGCATTTACTATCAAAAGGCCTTTATAGATACCTGTCTATTATGGATGATGTAGTATATAAATCCTTAAAGACTGTCTCCCAAAACTCACTAGCATATGAAGTTTCAGCTCTTTGATCAAGGTTATACTGCATCTGCAGAATGAGTATCTATGGCTGAAAAATGTAGGGATTTCAACAGAGATTTTTTTTGTAATAGTCTTTGTAATTCTTGTATACTGTTGGGTACAACAGAGGAACAAGATGACTTGCAATATAAAAGATAAGTTACATGTATGCTATATGTTGTTTTGTTTTTCATAAAAGGTTTGACCTATGGATACATGATCATAGCCTCATCCTCGTATGATATGGAATAAAGATGTTTCATTGTTTAAACTATGACTTTGTCTTCACAGATGTATGTCACATTAATTATATTGCTAAATTTAGCCATTTGACTTTTTTTTTTTTCCAGGTTTATTTAATAAGCCAATTGTATAATACATATGTGTAGTTATATACAGTGTCTTTCATGTTATATTGGGGATTCTTTGAATTACTATGAACAGATTATACCCTTTTTATGTAGAGCAGGAGATATTCTATAAAATATTAGTATTATCAAATATAAAGGTCCTGTGTAGAGTGACAGCAGACCTTGAGGCTCTTGGTTGAAGCCATGGTGGATCCCTGGTGCAAAGTTCCTATCCAAACTAGGGAACCGCTAAGGGAAACTTTGTGTAAGAACTTGTCTCCCAAAAGTAAATAAACTGAGTGAATCTAATTTTGAACTATTATGTAGGTGCTAGATACATGCTTGTTAAATGTGTAGAATAAAATATATATTTCAAGATACTGGTAGAGATTGAACTTTTGATTACTTTCATTTGTTTTGTTGCAAAATATAAAGGGAAAAAAACTATTTAGATTGTAAATGACACACCATTTATATTTAATATACCAGGCTAGGAAGGGCACTTTTTATTAAAAATATTTTAAGGGTTTTTTGCAAAGAATTATTAAACTTGATATGTCTGTTAATTGGTATAAAAATATGGTGCATTTTTTTTTTTTTTTAATATTTGTAACCTTAAGAAGTATGTTCCAGCAAAGAGGTTATATAGACCATTTCACTCCAAAATGAGACGCAAACCTACATTTACCAACGAGCAATTCCCTAACACCTAACCTTCCTGCAGGTGTTAAATTTCACGCAGTGTTCAATAGGAAATAAACATCAGTTCAAATTTTCCCCAGTCACTGATTGATCCATTTAAATCAGATAATTATACCAAGTATTGCTAGTCCTCTAGTGAATTGGTCTTTATTTATACTTTGTATGAAGTTGTTCTATACATGCATACATACAAATGGCACATGTGTTCTGATATATGTGTTATCTCTGTTAGTATAAATGGCAAATTGTAATGAAATACTTGGAATAAAAATAATGAAATGACCAAGGGTAAATAATATGTAATAAAACATTTCACACAATAATGACAATATATCATTTATTTCATGTAGAATACCAAAAGCTGGTATTTTTAAATAATAAACCATTCATTTATCTACAAATACTTTATGTACAATTATACTACACTGTATATACAGTAACAGTTTCATCCTAATATAGCTCCGTGACCTGCCCCAAATATACTGAAATACACAAAATGTCATTCCTTATTCAGTTGCACTGACAAAAGTTGGAATGTTTTCATCAAGTTCATCTCCGGCAGTTACTCCCTCCTTTAGTTTTAAACAGCACTTAAATGCTTGCTGATCCAACATTTTTTCTCAATCCAAGTCAAAGAAAAATGTATTGAATGCCTTCAAATGACCAGTCAATGATAAACCCAGGCCGAAATTTATCAGTCACCAGACTCCTGGTGACTTGACTCCATATTTTAAACTTAAGACTCAAGGTATTCAGTCTTAATATATATTGGTGACTTGGCTCATGTTTCCATATATGTAAAGGTAACGTTAAAGAGAATTTTTCTGTAAAATCATTATTGGTTATTTCAATATGTATCCAAAGTCTGAGTCTTCAATATAGATATGGAAGGCTGATTAACTAGGCCCCTTGGGGCTGTATTCACTTATGAAAACATGTAAAATTTTACATATTCAGTATTCTTCTACATATTTAATTCCAAAACAAAAAGACAAATTTACCAGATGATGGGAGCAAAAAGCTTCTGGTATAAACATTTTTAAAAGCATAAGTTGTCAAAAATCAGTTTTATTAAGCGACAGATATAACTTCAGATGTTTTGTGAATACCACCCCAGATCTCTTGTGATAGGATTTACTTATATTAATGGCATTTGCCACAAAGCAAAAAAGCAAAAATCATATATATATATATATATATATATATATATATATGAGATTATGGGAGACAGTTATCATATATTCATTCCTGGACAGACAAGTACAGAAGACAAAGCACCATACAAACTCAGTGAAACTACGTCCATAGATGTCCGTAGACTGGCCCTAAACTATCTATCTATTCTGAGTCTACCAGTATATTTTAGACTCAGACTCAAGGAACACAATAATAATAATTTTTGGTGACTGAACCAACATTATAGATTGGGTTTAACAAACATACAATCACAATCAACACTTCATCTCAACTAATCCGTTAAAATTCACTCATTATAGCAGAAAATACTGACATTCCAAATATCGGCAGAAAATTATGACATTCCAAATATCAAGACCTCTCTGGTCTAGGTCAAGTACACAACCTCAGACACGAGACCCAGGACCAGGAGTCACAAAACCTACCACTTTATTTTACTATATAGTAAAAATTAGGTATACATGTTATCAATGGTATATTCATTTTTTCATTCATACAGAAAGGGGATTTAACTTTGTAAGTCTGCTGTGATATTGGCATTAAACTGATTCCCCAAAATATAGATGAGATACATGTTAACATTTAATTACATGAAGTTTAAGAATATAAAACATTCAAGAAGTCACTGTGTTTTCTTTCAAAAATAGGAAACATCAATTCAAATACTGAATCCAAAACTGAGTGAATGCATTCATTTTCAAAAGAGAAAGTCTGTGGTCTATATTTTGGAAAAACAAAATAAAATGTTACTGATATGGGTGTCTATATTATTGAAAAATAAAATAATAATAATAATGGTTGAATTACAATGCAAATAAGAATTTATCAAATGAGAACAAAAACTTTCGGCATCTTACATGTAATTATGATTAATGCCCAATTTATCTAAACTGATACATGTCTTCAACAATAAAATCTTACACAGCATTAAGTCTGTGTCAAAACAAGAGGGCCAAGATGGCCCTGTGTCACTCACCTGAGTAAGATTGCTGTGTTAGGCATAATGACAAAAAATGTGGCACCTAAAGTGCTTTTCTAACATTTGACTAAGTGAACTAGATTTTGATCCTACCTGAATTTGGCACTCAACTGGGAATTCTGATGCAGTCATCATTCTTATCAAGTTTAATGAAGACTGGTACAAAAATGTAAGCCCTAGAGTGTTCACAAGAATTTTTAAAATTTGCCCTGGTGACCTACTTTTTGACCCCATGTGACACAGTTTTTAATTTATCTGAGATTTGATGTAGACAAACATCCTGACCAAATTTAATGAAGATTGGGCTAAATCTGAAGCCTCTAGAGTGTTCACAAGGATTTTCTAAGATTTGACCTGGTGACCTAGTTTTTGACCCCATGTGACCCATTTTTTTAACTCATCCAAGATATCATGTAGACAAGCATCCTGACCAAATCTAATGAAGATTGGTCTAAAACTGTGGCCTCTAAAGTGTTCACAAGGGTTTTCAAGGATTTGACCTGGTGACCTAGTTTTTGACCATATGTGACCCAATTTCAAACTCATCCAAGATATCATGTAGACTATCACCTGACCAACTTTCATGAAGATTGGACCAAAACTGGCCTCTAGTGTTCACAAGGTTTTTCAAAGATTTGACCTGGTGACCTAGTTTTTGACCCCACGTGAGTCTGACCCAATTTCACTCATCCAAGATATCATGTAGACAAACACCTGACCAACTTTCATGAAGATTGGGCCAAAACTGTGGCCTCTAGAGTTTTCACAAGGTTTTTCTAAGATTTGATCTGGTGACCTAGTTTTGACCCCACATGACCCAATTTCGAACTCATCCGAGATATCAGGTAGACAAACATCCTGACCATGATTCATGAAGATTGGGCCAAAACTGTGGCCTTTAGAGTGTTCACAAGCAATTGTTGACGACAGACGACGCACGACGGACAAAAAGCAGTCACAAAAGCTCACCCTGAGCACAAGTGCTCAGGTGAGCTAAAAAGTTTGATTTGAATCCTATACTGCCTACACAGGTACATCAAAAATTACAAAACAAAACTGGCACTAAATGACAAGTATCAATAAATAAATTCCTCTGCTCCATTTTTACAAAGCATAACATTGAAACTGACAACCTGTGATGTCGTTTATGTTACTGAATCACAAATCTTAAAGTAAAACATCAGACCATGAAAACTGATGTTTACAGCCTGCCTCAGAAATGCAATTCTACTGTCACAACGCTATAACTGATCACAAGTTCATATTGCTCTGACAGTATTTTAGTTATACGCAACATTTAGCTTAGTACAGGAGGAGGAAGATTTTGTGGAAATATTATTTCCGGCAAATGATACTCGCATAGAACCAATGCTTACTGCACCTGAAAGGCCTCTTCATATGGAAACTCTTTAGTATCCAGACCAATGTATGAGATATTGTGAAAGTGAGGAAAAATGAACACAAATTAATACTGAAAAACACTGATTAAATTTTAAGAAAAATCAACAAAAAGGAATTTGAAAAAAACCACCATAAATCAACACATAAGCTACAGTTAGTACTGTATTAACCAGTTTTCAAGTATACCGGTAAATATTTGATTATCAGAACCCACTTCTTTCCATCATGCTGCTACAATATAGCTGCTGAAAGAGCATGAAGAAGGTTGAAACTGAACACAACAATACACAAGTCAAACTTCACACTAGGTAAATTAGAATGACCATATGTGGTTCAAGTCCTACATCTTTATTTCTCTATCAAAAAGTATGTGAAGATAAAACCTACACTTAAAAGATACTAAATAAACTTAACACTATCAAAATGTAATAATCTTAAAGCATGACTTACAGTACCATACAATGGAATTGTGACATCCGAGTAATTATCTTCCATTTAGGCTTGGAAATCTTATTCTGATATTTACTTAATAGATTCTTCAACAGGAAAGTACAGTTGATAGAAATAAGTACTTACAATCATACAAAAAAGTAGACGATTTTACAATTAAGAAAAACCGAAGTGTAATATTTCATCTTCAATATGATTTTAAAATATAAAAAGAAACTAACAATATTTTTTTGATATAATATATATTCATGTCTATATAATTATTACATGTATGAATTTATGATTAAAGGAGTATTTTAGTTCAGTGGTGTACAGAGCCAAATAATGAAACTACCATAAAGCCTGAAGGTTTTAGTTTTAAATGATGAAAATAATAACACTTTTTTTTTTAATTTCAAACTATGCAAAATAGCATATGAAAAAATACATGTAACATCTTTTTTTTTAAAACAAAAAAAGAAAAATAACTTATAGCACTAGTCCATTAGAGATGTCAAATTATCCAATATACCATTAAGAGAATTGATGGGAAGTGAAAACTTTAAATGACAGAAAATTGCACATTTTGACAACTTCAGCTGCATCTATAAAGCGTACAAATCAACAACTATGGAACTAGAACGTCCCACACAGCACAAACTGTCTAGGACCTGTCAAGTAAGGTGCCCAGGCTTATATCACCCTGCGGTTTGTAGATTCACCTCATCATACATTACAAGCAGTCCTCAGCACCCCCTTTACCTGGACCAGGACTCTGGCCATCTGGGTTGGACAGAGATCTGACACTGTGGTATCCCTGCAAGATGAACAGTGTATCAGCCCTGAAAAGCCAACTTGATGCCTTCTGGGGGTGAAATTATCTGGCCATAAGGTTGAAAACACTTACTGCATCAGGGTATAAGTGACACATCCCTGGCTGGCAGCAGGACTGAGAAACTACAGGACTTCTTGAAAAAATGCCATTTGAATCATCATGGGTTGTAAAGCTGTCAATACAGTCTTTTGATCCATCGCGGCTACATCTTCCTCATTACTTTACATGTGTCCCCACGACATTTTGGACAGAACCACTTCCCCTTTGGCTTACTGGTCAGTCCAACACAATTAAAATGGAACCACTCAATTGCACAAGCGTCATTGTCACAACCGATCATTTCACCGTAGGACACTTGGTCACACAGACAGTATGTAGGCTCATCTGGGTCAATAGGAGGTTCCAGAGGGGACTGCTCTTTCTCCTTTTTCTTTGCCCTTTTCTTCTTCTTTTTAGGCACCTTTTCTTCCTGTAATAGACAAATGTGTACATGTAGGGACATTGTCAATTTGTCTATCCACACTCGGCTGACGCAGTAAAACACCCAAATTCTATCTTACCATTATCCAGGAAATAACAAAAACTGGTAATTTTATAGCAACTTTAGTTATTCAATAGACAATGCTGTGGTGCACAATAAAAGTATCAATGCTACCATAATATATTTGAAATTAATTATAAATCATAACACTATACAAATACATATACATTTATAAAATAATGTGTTTTAAGTCTTTTAAGAATTCAAAAATTATTGTTGATAGCAGTCAGACATGAGCCCTGTGATATATATCAATACAACATCACTGTTAAAATCTCTGTGTTTTATACATGTAATTGGTCAATTCCTTGATAGCTCTCCTATTATAAAAGTTAAGTAACACACAACTAGGATCATACCTCTTCTCTAATGATGGTGTCATGATTTTTCTGCCGTCGCTGTCGCTTATTTGTGGCAATGTTTCGCTGCGGCTCAACCTTCTCCTCCTGCTTACTGACCTTGATATTGTTCACCACTGGTGGCTGGGGTGTCGGCACCTCCTCTTTCTCATGTTCCCGTCCCGATGTTGTGGTAGGGTCTGAATATAATGATGATTGTATTTACATTTTTGACCACTGTACTGGGTAAATTGACTTGCTTGCTTTGTTTGTTTGTTAGGTTTAACATCCCACTGACAGTAATTCAGTCATTTGGAGACTATGTCTACTTGACATAGATATAATGCTACTACACTGCAGTATCATGCTGTAGACATGTGCATGATATCACACCAAGTCGTCTAATCCTGATACAGGGCCAACAAGTATGTATGAATATGATGCTTAATAAGGGTCCATCTGCACACATTTGCATTTCGAGTGGACCCCAGAGTGTGACCCGCACTCCTAGGAAAAGGTAGTTTTGAATACTGAAGTCAAATTTTGAAAATGTCATAAATTTAATGACATGTGAGTTTTAATTAAACGTTGAAATTTGGGTGCCGACGGGTTAGGGATATAATAATTGTGGCTAATTTAGCCCTACCAAAGATGATATATCCCATTATGTACAGGGCCAACAAGTCCTGGAACTACCCGTATATGCTGAGTGAGTGCCCAGCAGTACTGTTTTTTATGACTTTGATATGACAGTATTATGTCATGGAGAGGAATCGAACCCACAACCTCCCGTTCCTGAGACAGACTCTCAAACCACTCACCACATGGGATTGTGATTTGCCTGCTGTAGCATCTCACTTAGTGACCAAAACTGAAGAAGTATCTGAGTCATTTAAGTACACTTTCTACAGGAGACATGTTAGTATATGATATGATTTTTTTAATTTACTGTCACTGCAACAGTATTTCAGTCATAGAGCGACATCCAGGTAATTAAAGGTGGAGGAAGACCCCAAATGCACTGAGGCATCCGGGTAGAACCACCGACCTACTGCAAGCCAGCTGGAAGGCTTCCTCAATCATGAATGATAATATGAAGATGCGGTTGTCAAATAATATTACTGATAGGAAAATAAAACTGGGGTATAGAGCAAATTTGGGGAAAACAATACATATCTAATTTTTAGAAAGGCAACATCTATGATCAGGCCCTGATGAAGTAGGCAAAAATGATCTGAAATAAGAAATGGATCACTTATAACCAGAAATATATTATCATTGACACTAACTTTAATGTAAACAAGACATTCATTGGTATAAAATTTGTGAGAAAACAGTAAAGGGTTGCTTAATTACCAAACAAAATGCCAAGGTTCTCTCTATCCTGGTCCAACTGTCGTGTTCTGTTCTCAATGAAGTCATGAATAACAGACAGCAGGTGCAACTTCTCATCTCCGATTTCCTGGCACCGCACCAGTGACCTCTGAAGGGCAATGAATGCCTTCTTTTTAGCTGGACCTGCTTCCTCTTTCACATACACCTCCTTGTGGTGTTCTGAATCTTGCAGAATGTCTTAAACGACAAAAGACAAAATTTGTTCATAATGCACCTCCAATTATAAAATTATGATGAAAATAAAAAAAATTGTAAAGCATTATAAACCAGTTTTTATGCCAAGAATTTTAAACCATAAATCATTAAATAAGCAAAATCCTAAATCGGGTGATTTGCATATTGGGAAAGCCCTGTGGTTGAGTATTTTTGTCACGTGACTTCTATTTTCGGATCGAAGGAAATCACCGGAAGTTCCATTTGAATATGTCACACAAACAATACACGATTTATCTCAATGTAAATAAAATTTGATAATAATTTAACATGCCCAGAATGTCTCAGGTAGCACTGAATTCATCTCTCGGATGTATGAGAATTCCATAAATATTTCTGAATGCCTGTCCAGAATTCTCAACCGTTTTCAGTCAAAATGACACAAAGACGAAAATGCAACAAATCTAAAAATATAAATTCTAAATTGCTTAGAAATTTATAGATGTTTATATAAATGACTATAATTGCGTGAAGACGTAATGCTTAATTACCTCTACACTGGATATCGAGCTCCCGTAGCTGTGTTACGACCCGCTGTAAATCGTCTGGAAGATTTTCCATGGTTTCCAAGTAGTTTTCTAAATACGTCGCTGAACATAGCGCCTCGACTGCTGCTTGGTTTAAAATCGACATATTTTTCCAACAATCGGTGTATATTATTCCAAACCTCAGTCCATAAATATGTGGATACACGTTGGTGACGCTTGCCAAGAATTTCTACACAGCGGTGTTTTCCCTCGTCGTTGAGTTCAAATTAGCCTCGTTCTGAAATGTGTAATATGCCGACTGTGTTTACACACGTGTATTCAATCCCCAACATGTGACTGCGTGCTAAATTTGAATTGGATCATTTGATTGTTCTAAATGAAGTTAAGAAGATTAGATGTAAAATCCGGTTAAATACTGATATATTAACCGTTTCAAAAACAAGAGAAAAATCTGTTATCCATATAACATTAGATAATTGGAGACAGGAAAATTCTGTTGACCTCTGGTGACCTATGCCAGTCTGTGTGTACACAGGAAATCCAAATGCTGAATGACAGGCCGGTGTATGAAATCAATGTCAACTGACAAAAATGATTTAATTGGGATTACAGTAATTGAACATATATGATAGACTCAGTATTTTATTAATGGTAAATCTGTTAAACAGTTAAGTGTTGCATACTTCAAAAAATGCCTTTGAGTCAGCCCTTCAGAAGATTCCATTGTGCAAAGTGTTTGTTTAGACATCAGACAATATTGCACAGGAGGTTGAGCAAAAAGAAGGACAATGCAGCTGTTGGATATTTGCCTATCGCAGGATTGTCAACAGATACTTTGAACAGCCACCCTTGGACAGAACCTGTTGGCTACAATACTGGAATACAAGTTTATAATTCACTGACAAAGCAAAAACAGAAGCTTATATTACCAAGGGGGAAATATTTATCATGGTAACTTATACTAAGAGATTTATTTATAATATATCTTTGATGCTCCCTTCTAATCTCAAATAATAAAAAATATTTTAATAAAGTATTTCTGTTGTAAATATGTAAATAAATTTAAACAATCAAAAAGAAATGCTTCTTAAAAATCATACATGAACTATTATTTTTAGTCGATATGTGTGTGTAGATCGTATTAGTTTTATAATGTATTATTTAATTTGAAGTTATATACAGAAGGCAGCAAAATAATGCCAAATAAATCACTGGAGTGTTTCTTTATCTCCATATAAAAACATCTGGAGCTTACTCTGATAGTTAAGATTTTAGTATAACCAAGTTAAATCTTTTTTAAGTAAAAGTTACCTGCAACATTTTTCAGGTATTCCTGTGGCCCCACAGTGTATGACAAGTCCCATATTGGTCATGCTTGCAACTATGTGCGATTTGACATACTCCGTAGGATACTTACCAATTTCTTTGACATCAATGTAACATACATGATGGGTGTCACAGATATTGATGACAAAATCATCAGGAAAGCTCATGAGGTTGGTAATTGTCAAGTTTCTCAAAACTGTAAATCTACATTTGAATTGTGACTGAGTAATTTTAAAGAACATATTTTTAGTTGGAAAGAACCAGTTTTGGTACATAGCAATCTGTAGACACCGGATAACTGCAAGGTTACTTGCAGGCTGATCTGGTTTTGTTAGATTGCTCAGGATAATTTTCTGATAGTCAAGTGATTTAAGGTTACTAAATATATTTCAAAAATGTTTATTTCCAAATAAGACTTTAGAGCTCTACAAATTAAAAAAAAAGAGGATTTTTTTGTATCAAGCTGATTATGTCATTCATCCAACTGAATATGTCATTCTTCCAACTGAATATGTCATTCCAGCTTGAACAGGAGTATACAGTCCTCACAACCCACTATGAGAGGGAATTTTTCCAAGAGATGTTGGCTCTCAATATTTTACAGCCCACTATCAAGTTCCGAGTTACAGAAAACATACCAGAAATCCTAGAATTTATCCAGCAGATAATTGACAGGGGCCATGGCTACAAAACAGATGATGGTAGGAAGAGTTGGGGGCGGGGTGAATGTGTAAGATGCATCTTGAAGAGAAAACAGAGCAAAACCCAGGAAAGAGAAAGAAGGGAAAAAAAAAGAAAGAGAAAACAGGACGGACAATAAAAAATGTTATGACAATCATTAGTCTGTGGAAAGACTTTCAAAACAGTTATATATTAAAAAGATCCCTGGCAAAGGTCATGTAAGAATTTTAAATACAGTACATGACTAGGTCAGGATTTAATGAATATTTACCTTTTTTTTTTTTATAAGCTTGTCTGTTTTTCAACCTTACTTTTTTTTATTAGCTTGTCTGTTGTTTGACTCCGGCGTCCACATTGTTGTTGTTGTCCATCGTTGTTATTCGTCATCCGGAATCTTAATATTGGCCATGACTTCTCTACCATTCAAATTTACTTTTTTTACATTTTAGGTCTACCCATCACTAAATCATTATTAATGCCAACACTGGCAGTCCATATAACAGCTGTACATTATTGGATCCGTAGTAGACAGGTCTATGTATTGGTATGCATATTCATCCTGACAAGACCTATCCAGACATATGCAAATATTTTACCTATTGACATTGACCTTGACCTTTGACCTAATTTTTCTGTAACTTTTGGATAACTTTAAAATGCCTGTTATTTCAGAACCGTTATCAACAGGGTACTGATATTTTACATGTGAATTCCTTGTAGCAAGACCTTTCCATCAATGTTATACTTTTGGACTTTTGACCTTGACCTTTGAACTTTGACCTATTTTTGAAATAATTAACAAAAAAAAAAGAAAAAAAGAAAACCGTTAACCTTGACCATAACCTCTCAACTATTCAAATTTACTTTTTTTACATTTTAGGTCTACCCATCACTAAATCATTATTAATGCCAACACTGGCAGTCCATACAGCTGTACATTATTGGACCCATGGTAGACAGGTCCAATAGTAGACAGATTGACAGATGGATGGCGGTAATAACAATATCCCTCATTGTTTCTATGACATGGATTGGTTTAAAAACAGACGAGCGTTGGCACACCACTCTTATTTTTCGTTCAATATTTCTTTAAGTGCATAAAGGCCACTGGCCTATAATACATGTCATATGTGGAAAATCCACACAAACAACTGTTGTTTGGGGTTTGCCCTTCTTCTTGTCTCTATCACATACTGCTCAGAGTCTTACATTGATTATAATGTTGTTTTACCTGACCAGCTATGTATGTATTTTTTTTAGAAGAAATATACTGTCACTCCCATCAAATGGAAAGGTACCTGATTAATATTTCTGGTTTCAGGGAGTGTGTATTTTGATGTGAAAAATTTTGGTAGATACAACAGGTTTGGAGATTCAGGAATGGTAGCTGATGCTACAATTGCACCTGGGGGTAAGTTAGAATTAATTTTGTATCATGTTGAAATGTCATCAAAACATATATACATGTAGTCATCATTGCTCAAAACATATCCCCAAATTAACTTTTACTGTAGTCAGAAAACTCCCTTATTTACTTTGCTTAATTTTTCAGGATGACTTTAACAATACTTTCTTCAGTCATAATGTCTGTAGATTAATGTTTCTTGTTCATAACACTCAAAGTAAATACTGAAAACCAGTTGAAGTTTGCTGAAACACATTTACGGATGGTTGGCATTTTTGTAGCTATAAAGTCTATTTATTTCAGTCAGGTTGACAGATAAAAATAACAAATAACAAAATAATTAAATGTAAAATACTCATGGGTTTGGGTATATTTTCAAAAAAACGAAAGTTTAAAAAACGCTGACATAAAATTTTATAGTTAAGCAATACTTTTTCTCAATGGTCATAATGCTAAATAGTGTCAAGCTGTACTGAAATTCGAATGTTTTGACATATTTTAAGGTAAACTTAATTGGTTTCTATAAATTTTGTCTTTCCATAATTTATTTGACAGTTTCCATACTTGGAAGATTTGATAGAAATTATAACCAGTAGGAAATTTGTACTCATGGCAGATTTTAAGTCAGTTATTTTCAAGTTACTAGTAGTTGAAAATACACGTGAAGATCTGGAGTGTTTGTGGGAAGGTAGGGGGTCATAACTTACGTGGCCAGTATTAAACCAGATCAGCCTTTGAGTGACTTGCATGCTGATCAGGCCCCATGTTCCTGAAAATAAAAATGGTACTTAACCCTTTCCCTCATAGAGAGAACCATGAAAAGACCTATGCGAACAACATAAAACCAGATCAGCCTGCGAGTAACTCGCAGGCTGATCAGGTTTTATGCTGTTCGCTGCTCCTCAGTGGTCTGGAAATGAGGATTTTGTAATTAAATTTGGTAAGGTTTAACTGTGGTTTTCTGCAGATCAGGCTTTATGTGGTACCTACTGAGTGTGTCAAAATGAGACTATATGAGGGAAAGGGTTAAGTATGATTTTCATACTCTACTCTACTCAAACTCAAGTTATGCCCATTAGTTTCAATAACAATTTGAATATGATACTCAAAACACGGGGCCAGGTAAGATCATGCTTATCATTCATTGAAACTATTCACTGCTCTTCAATACCTTGGAGTTGAGGTGAGAACACTTAGAACTTGTCCAGATTGACAGTTGTTTTCAGTCTAAGATGCCTTTCCATTGTGTAAAATATTGTAATTCAATGGTAATTGGTTCCATGTTTTGCCCCACAGTGAAGCGTGATGTGCGGGACTTTGTTCTGTGGAAGGCCAGCAAGGTGGGGGAGCCCTACTGGCAGTCGCCCTGGGGCCCTGGACGGCCTGGTTGGCATATAGAATGCTCAGCCATGGCAAGGTATGGCTTCCTTACTTCTTTGTAAAACTCACTAAATATTAAAATAGTGTAACTGAAATCATTGGCTATATGGTCACTTAAAATAGAAGACTCAGTTATTCATAGCTTTCTATATCTATATTCTTTCTATAAAATTGAACACTGAAATTGATAAGAAAATGGTTTCTTGCTGCCATTTCAGGATTTTCATTTTACATAGATTGGGAAACAAGTTCTTACAACTTACCCTTCTTTAAAGATCCAGGGTTGGACAAGTACTTTGTGCCAAGATTTTTGCCCCAATCTACTTTTGGATCTGCAGTCTTGTAAATTACCCATTTCTTTGAATTAGTGCATTAAAAAAAGATAAGTTGTAAGATGCAGATATTTTTTTTTTACTTGAAAGTGTGGCCAGTAACACCAAATATGAATATGCTTAAAGCTCTTTTTTCAATCAACAATTTGAAAGTTTGTCTTTTCTCCTTTCAGTCGTATATTTGGAAAGTCCATTGATATTCATTCAGGAGGGATCGACCTGAAGTTCCCTCACCATGAAAATGAACTAGCCCAGTCATGTTCTTTTCATCAGGTGGACCAGTGGGCCAACTATTGGATGCATACAGGTAAGGAGGTAGAGCACGGTATGGGGAACAATGTATGGGGGGATGGCAGGATGCGAGTATGAGGAAGCTTCAAAAAAGTCATCATTGCAGTAGGCATAAGAAATCTGAGTCAGTATTAAAAATGGTGGGACTATTTTATGACTCACTCCAATTCTGAGTCACTCCTACAGTCAGTCACTCGTTTTAGATATATAGTCACTCACTGATGTAGAGAATTACTTGTTCCTATTCAGGGTCACTTCTACAGTCACTCATTTCCAGATGGCACTCCCGTGTGGATTCAATCTCATATAGAGTCACTCAATCCCATGTGGAGTCACTTCTATTTAGAGTCACTCATTTCCAGATGGCACCCCCATGTGGATTCAATCTCATATAGAGTGACTCAGTCCCATTTAGAGTCACTCCTCTTTCATATAGTGACATTCCCATGTGAAACGTCACTCACTCCCATTAGAGTCCCCACTGCCATATTGGGGATACTAACATGTGAAGATACTCCTATAAAATCGTCACTCACTCATTTCAATCTTGTATGGAGTCAGTCACTCGTATACTGAGGCACTCCCATATAGAGGTATTCACTTTTAAGGTTTGAATTGGGGTGCAGCTTTAGGTATGAAGCCTGAACAGATAATACTAGGTTTCCTGCATTTGTCATTTGATATTGAGTATATAGAAATGATATTAGGTATTTCATGAAAAGCATTAATGAATGATTTCAGGTTTCCTTCACCTCTCATTTGATCCTGAGAAGATGTCAAAGTCCCTTAAGAATGTGATACCAACCTCAGAACTACTGAAGAAATACACAGCCAATCAGTTCCGGATGTTTTGCATGCTACGTCATTACAGATCTAGTGAGTATGAATACATGATAACGTTAGTAACATAACTGATTTTGTCCATTTGAACTTGAGTGTAATTCATTTGCAGTGGTATAAGCAAACATTCATTATGTGTATTAACATAATCAGAATTGTTTTGACATTTTCTCATGACGGTAAATCATCCATATCAGCTCTTCATAAAAAAGCCTATGGTCAAAAAAGTAAGAAAAATACACAATATTATGAACATTTGTAACCTATGATTCTTGTTGATTTTAACATCAATTCTACAATATATAAGTCATTTTTTGACACAGATATTGAGTTTAACGATGAGCAAATGAACATAGCGATCAGTCTTGACAACCAGATTGGCCACTTCCTGCGGATCTGCGATGACTATGTAAAGGGACAACTTCCAGGTGGAGACATTCCGGAGGCCGAAATCATGCGCAGGTACCTCGTTTAACTCAATCAATAAATAATATGTGTTTTAAAAACAAGTCACATGACATATATATGCATGAATGTCTGTGTGTAAAGCACACATGTAGAGAGAAAATATTAAGAACTATGTGTGTTTGCTTGTTTTGAATAGCCAGCCAGCAGTATTCATTTATTTAGGACTTCGTCTAAATGAGGCGATATGATGCTGCTTCTTTGCAGTAAAAAAGTACCGTAATCACTTTAAGTTTTGGGACAGAAAAATATATATATTTATTTTGTCCCAAAACTTAGAGTTGTAAAAAAACATTTTTCAAAAAAGTGTCCCAAAACTTAGGTACACGCCAATTCTTTATAAGGTCAAGTGAAATCGTCAATTTTAAAGTCAATTTCAATGTGTGTTAATGCCTATTAATCCATATATATATACGATTCTTTGATTATAAAAAGATTTATTTGTGTTTAAAAGTTTAAATTTTTCATATTTTTTACAAATATAAACACAAACAGTCACAAATATTTCATATTCACTACCCAGGTATGGATAGGAATCACGTTTATTGATTGCTTTAATTCTGTTAGCTTGTCTGTTTTTCAAAGATAAAAAGTAATCACTCTGGTTTGCATGTGGTGCTTTTGTTTTAGGGTAAAATAGCTCTGCTGAAGGGTTAACAATTCTTGTGTTGTATGCAGGTTGGCTGAGAATGAAACAAAGATCCTGGAGTTTCTAAAGGATGACTTCCGGACACAGGATGTGATGACCAATCTTATCCAGCTGATACAGTATGTGAGATCTTATATCACCCAGGTAAATCAAATATCAACCTAGTAAGTAAGTGTCATTCGGATAAATCATACAAGAATAAAATGTAATTCAAGTAAATCTATGTCATTCAGTAAATATGAATCAAATAACATTCAGGTAAATCTATGATAACCAGAATACAAGGGTTGATCCAGAACTTTGTAGACGACTTCATTATTTTTAATACTTCATCAAATATATATGCAAACATAATCTATGAACCTTCCTTTATCTGAGCAGAAAATTTTATTAAAATCGATGCAGTTGTATAGAAATAATGCCTGCTACAAAAACAGTTATTAGAGTAAATTTAATTTGCTCGGAAAAAAACATATTGATATTTCATTTCACCATAGAGAATCTGAATAAAATACAATCCTGCAAAAATATTTTTTTCCTCTTTTCTCTCTCTTTATCTCTCTCTCTTTCTCTCTTAACTTAAGAACCTCAATTTATACAATGTGGCAGAACTGTTTCTAAAAGTATGGAATAAATCAATAAATCACTGTTTTGATAAATAGAATTAAACCTTTTATCTTCCAAATAGAACAGTCTATATACACATAACATATTTTAGTTCACCAGTCCTGGTTACTGAGTAACTAGAAAATCTGCCCTATAATTGAGAATATAGGTTTGTTCCCAAGGCATGACATTCCATAGTCATTGAAACTTGTTCTAGTACTCCCTTGTGCCTTGAGCTTAATGCCTTAAGGATGTTCCAGGTTTGGTTGCCCCAGCGTTAGGATAGTGTTGCTGAAACAAGCTGTTTGTCTCTAGCATGGTAAAGCACCATATCTGTCTTATGTAGACAAAAGTCCCCAAAATTGCCAATATATCACTGGTAGGACGTTTAACCCCAGCAAGCAAATAGACATAAAGTATCATGGATTTTCCAGCAATGTATTAAGTGCAATTAAATGAAAGAAATGAAGATAAGAAATGTTCATATTTGGCAGGAAACTGTTTTATGCTATAACATTCATTCAGGCAATGACCATATTTTTTATTAGCTCACCTGAGCATAACGTGCTCATGGTGAGCTTTTGTGATCGCCTTTTGTCCGTCGTCCATCCATCCGTGCGTGCGTCTTGCGTCAACTTTTTTTTTAAACAACTTCTCCTCCTAAACCACTGGATGGATTTTGACCAAACTTCACAGGAATCATCCTTATCATGACCTCTATCAAAGTTGTTCAAATTATTTTGATTGGGTGAATAAGTAGGTCACAGGAGCTAAAAATAGATTTTAAAATGCAATCTTAGAAAATCTTCTCCTGCAAAACTGTAAGGCCTAGAGCTTTAATAATTGGTATGTAGAATTGTCTTATGAACATCTACAAAAGTTGTTCAGATCATGACCCTGGGGTCAAAATTGGCATCGCCCCAGGGGTCATTTTATTTTTCATAGGTTTATATAGTGAAAAACTTTAAAAATCTTCTTCTATGAAACAATAAGGCTTAGAGCTAAGATATTTGGCGTTTAGCATTGTCTAGTGAATCTCTACAAAAGTTGTTCAAATTATGACCATGGGGTTAGAATTGGCCCTGCCCCAGGGGTTACTTGTTTTACATAGAGTTATATAGGAAAATCTTAAAAATCTTCTTTTATGAATCCATAAGGCCTAGAGCTTAGATAATTATGATATGATTGCCTTTTGTCCGGCGTCTGTCGTCCGTCCATCTGTCCGTGCGTGCGTGCGTCTTGCGTCAACTTTTTCCATTAAACAACATCTCCTCCTAATCCGCTGAAGGGATTTTGACAAAATTTCACAGGAATCATCCTTATGATGTCCTCTAACAAAATTGTACAAATTATTATGATTGGTTGAAAAAGTAGGTCACAGGAGCTAAAAATAGATTTTAAAATGCAATCTTAGAAAATCTTCTCCTGCAAAACTGTAAGGCCTACAGCATGTAGAATTGTCTTATAAACCTTTACAAAAGTTGTTCAAATCATGGCCCTTAAGGGTTCAAAATTGCCCTGCCCCAGGGGTCACTTTATTTTACATAGGCTTATATAGGGAAAACCTAGAAAAATCTTCTCATCAGAAACCACATGGCCTGGTGTTAAGATATTGGGTATGTAGTATTGTCTGGTGGATCTCTACTTAAGTTGTTCAAATCATGGCCCTTGGGTGAAAATTGGCCCTGCCCTAGGGGTCACTTGATTTTACATAGGAAAAATAGAAAAATCATCTCCTGAAATACTGCAAGGCTTAGAGCTTGGATATTTGGTATGTAGAATTGTCTTGTGAACTACTACAAAAGTTGTTAAATAATGACCTTACCAAAGTTTGTTTTTAATCATGGCCCTGTGTCAAAATTGGTCCCACTTTAAGTATATTCATATTATAAACCATTGAAAGCAATATTTCTCAGGTGAGCGATTAAGGGCCATCATGGCCCTCTTGTTATTAAAACTGTCTTCTGTTAAAATATTATGAGTAAGTTAGTTATATTCAATTCAGTTCAATCAAAATGTTGATAGTAGGCAGTAAGCAGAAGAAGAGACAGAAAAAGAGTTATTTCCCTTTTAGGAAATTCCTACAGAAAGTGTAATCAGGAAGATGACCTGGTATGATATATACAATGATCTAGTTTGTCTGCTTTGTATTTCAGGAAGGAGGCAGTGCTCGAAGTAACTCCACTATAAATTCTGTCAATGTTTATGTCAAACGTCTGTGTAAGAAATTGGGCTTCCATAAAAAAGGTTGGAGGGTAAGTGATATACATTTATATGTTCCTAAAAACTTAAGGGATTGTGATATCATTTTATACTGGTATTTTCATTCCCTTTAAGAATACAAACAGGATGATTTAGAAGAAAGGAAATTGTAATGAAAAATGTTGTTTATGTTTTAATGTTAATGACACCCGATACCTACCATATGCATAGAGAGTTATTATGCACATCTTCAAATCAGCACTTCTCTTTCTACTGTGAGGGTCATAAAAGAATCATACACAATGTCTGTGTCTTCCTCTTGTGTCAATTTTTACCAAAAAAAAAATAGTTTCTATCACAAAAGAATAATGAAAAGCTATAATGATCTTTCTTATCTCCAATCTGATTTATTGAAAGTCACATTAATTATAACTTGTGACTATTGCTTCATTTATATTATTTAGCCATAGAGGGCTGTTATAATGTTTGCAGTACTAAGCTATTAAGTTTAAATTGATTTTTTTATGTAAAGTGGGATTTTATTATTTGTACTTACCCTTCTCGATCCTTCCTAGGTCGAAACAGTTCAGTGTATCTGGGAAGGTCATGAACTATTCTTTCCTTCATTTTTGTTCAAACCCACAAAGGTTGGAGCCCCAGCTTTGTACACCACCGTTGGACCACATTTGTATACACACATGAACTAGATGTTTGAACTGTATTATTCCTGCATCTATATCAGTTAGTGTATTGATTTGTTTCAGATGTCTAAAGAACCAGATAACATGAAGTTGAAGGAAGTGTTGGATGATACCATCAAGTTTAGGTGGAATGTCCGACAGTTTGCTGTGCAGTCTCAATTACCATTACCAGGTATTCACCATTGTGACCATCCCCAGCGGCGGAGGGGATGAGTGTCTGTCTCTGAAGCAGGAGGTTGCAGTTTCGATTAAAAAGTTGTCACTTGTAGCTACCTGCTAGGTGTTCAGCATAGTGTAGGTCCAGGACTGATTGGCCTGTTGTCAGGATATTGTGACTGGGTTTGGTATCATGCCACTTGTCTGTGTGGTAGCATAATATCTGTTTCATGTAGATCTATTCTCCAAATTACTGATATACTTTAAATTCATAAATTAAGAATGGTACTATTGCTGACTTTCGACTTGGGACAGGTTATATTGAGAGATTATTAATAGCAGTTAATGACCTGAGGCTGTTAGACATAACAATTTTCAAGTAATCATCACCCCAAAAACTGTCATGTTACAGAAATTGTAGATATGTCCTAGCCGGGGTTGATAGCTAGTCAAATTGCCTCAGACATTTAGAGTGATTGTCTTTTTATTTAATTTTGCCTAATGATATAATATCAAATCTTTCATGTTAGACAAGATGAATGTTTATTAGTATCAGTGCATTTTTTTTTTTATTGAATGCATTTTGATAAAGCATTAAAATATAAATTTAGATAACCAGATAATATATTTTTTCCTATTCAGTGGCAGAATATTTTTGTACATGCAAGCAGAGTATAATGATGCATGTATGTTTCAGATTCTCTCAGTGCCAAAGAGAAGAAGAAGGAACGAAACAAGTTTTTTTCCCCTCTCCTACAAAGCTCGGATGAACTTCGCAGTCAATTGGGCAATATGAAAATCAGTGTAGAGGTAGGCATGCCTTTTTAGCTCACCTGAGCACAACGTGCTCATGGTGAGCTATTGTGATCGCCTTTTGTCCGTCGTCCGTCGTCCGTGCGTGCGTCCGTCCGTCGTCAACAATTTGCTTTAAACAACATCTCCTCATGAACCGCTGAAGGGATTTTGACCAAACTTCACAGGAATCATCCTTATGATGCCCTCTATCAAAGTTGTACAAATTATTCAGATTGGTTAAAAAAGTAGGTCACAGGAGCTAAAAATAGATTTTAAAAATGCAAACTTTGAAAATCTTCTTCTGCAAAACTGCAAGGCCTAGAGCTTAGATATTTGGTATGTAGCATCATCTTATGGGCCATTACCAAGATTGTACAAATCATAGCCCTGCGGTGATAAATGCCCCCGCACCAGGGGTCACTTGTTTTACATAGAGTTATATAGGAAAATCTTTAAAAATCTTCTTCTATGAATCCATTAGGCCTAGAGATTAGATATTTGGTATGTAGCATCATCTAATGGTTCATTACCAAGATTGTTCAAATCATAGCCCTACAGTGATAAATGCCCCCGCACCAGGGGTCACTTGTTTTACATAGAGTTATATAGGAAAATCTTTAGAAATCTTCTTCTATGAATGCATAAGGCCTAGAGATTAGATATTTGGTATGTAGCATCATCTTATGGTTCATTACCAAGATTGTTCAAATCATAGCCCTATGGTGATAAATGCCCCCGCACCAGGGGTCACTTGTTTTACATAGATTTATATAGGAAAAACTTTAAAAATCTTCTTCTATGAATCCATAAGGCCTAGAGCTTAGATATTTCATATGTAGCATCATCTAATGGTTCATTACCAAGATTGTTCAAATCATAGCCAAACGGTGATAAATGCCCCCGCACCAGGGGTCATTTGTTTAACATAGAGTTATATAGGAAAATCTTTAAAAATCTTCTTCTAT
>CM037789.1:0-50000 GCA_021229015.1 Solen grandis | reverse complement strand
GCTCAAAAGATGAAGATGCTAGAGTGTAAACAAAGTGAAATATGGCATTTTTTTAATATTAAAAGGGGCATAACTCCTGACCTTATTTATGAATCTCAGCCATAATCGAACTCAATCGAGACCTTATGGTCATAAGCATTGCCATAAAGTTTGAAGAGGATTGCTCAAAAGATGAAGATGCTAGAGTGTAAACAAAGTGAAATCTGGCATTTTTTTTATATATTAAAAGGGGCTTAACTCCTGACTTAACTGACTGATCACAGCCATAATCAAACTCAATTGAGACATTATGGTCATAAACATTGTCATAAAGTTTGAAGATGATTGCTCAAAAGATGAAGATGCTAGAGTGTAATCAAAGTGAAATCTCGCATTATTTTATATTAAAAAGGGCATAACTCCTGACCTTATTGACCAATCTCAGCCATATTCAAACTCAATCGAGACATTATGGTCATAAGCACTGCCATAAAGTTTTAAGATGATTGCTTAAAAGATGAAGATGCTAGAGTGTAAACAAAGTGAAATATGGCATTTTTTTATATTAAAAGGGCAAAACTCCTGACCTAATTGACAGATCTCAGCCATAATCAACTCAATCGAGACATTATGGTCATAAACATTGTCTTAAAGTTTGAAGATGATTGCTTAAGAAATAAAGGTGATAGAGTGTAAACACTAAAAATTGATAAGGCCGCACGACGGACACTCACGGGATCACAATAGCTCACCCTGAGCTTTGCTCAGGTGAGCTAAAAAAAACCATCCAAATAATGCTATAGATCGTGTACAACCATTTGTAGCATATTTCAATGATGACGTGAAGGGAAAATGAAACAGTTGAATCAAAAGAGGATAAATTCTTCTGATAACAGATAAAATTTCGTGGCTCTGTATCAACTGTAACCTGCTTTAATTTGAACCTGAAAACAGAGAAGAAAAAATAATAATAACCAGAGTCGCTAACGCGACAGCATCGTTTTTTGCTGACACTATCTTGAAAAAGTTTCTTTCAGTTTTAATTATAACTTTCATTTGTGGCATGCTCAGTATACGCTATATGAGTTGTATAGCAGTATTTATAGATAGATACTGTGGACAAAATATATTCAATATATATAACAAAGGGCCATAACTCATATAAAATCAAGCCATTCATGATGTGCCAACAATATACACAATTGTACTTAGTATTTATTTGTGTTGTTAAGTTATAAAAACCTTGGTAGCCAAAATATTTAAAAATTATATTTCATAAAATTTTAATACAACAAAGGGCCATAACCCCTTAATGATGAAGATGTGCAAACAATATGCAACTTGACTAAAAAAAAACCCCAAATGAGAAAAAATATATTTAATAAATAAAACAAAGGGCCATAACTCATTTAAAATCCAGCCAATCAAGTTGTGCCATTGATATGCACAACTACGCTTGGTGATTTTATGTGTTGTGAAGTTAAATCAAAATCAGTCCTAAGGTAGCTGAGAAATATCACAGACAAAACCTATTGAAGAAATATAATAAAGGGTCATAACTCATTTATAATCAAGTGAATCATGACATGCCAACGATATGCACAACTAGGCTTGGTATTTATTGGTCTTGTAAAGTTTGATTAAAATCAAAGCAAAGGTAGCCTAGAAATAGGGTGCACTAATATCGTCTACAGACTGACAGACTGACTGACAGACGGATCGACCGACGAATGTGACTCCAATATAGCTCCCATATAGCTCATATCTTAGGGTACAAAAATGTCCTTGACAAAGACTATACTACAGAACTATAATGTACACTTGTACACTTGTCGCCGTATGAGGCAGACATGTTTTTTGTGCTCTCTTTTGCATTAGATATTTTTGGATTTTTGCTTGATGATTGCGCTATAATTTTATGTGCGTGGACATGAATATTTAAAGAATATCTCTGAGTGTTTACATTTTTCTAAACATATTACAAATCTTAACTTTATTACATGAAAATTTTGATAGTTTTGTACATTATAGTGTATCAAATATGTACCAGGCAGAAAATCATTCACACGTGAAATACAGTCACAAAAGCGACTAGGTAGATAACTGTCCATGTGTGAAATACAGATACAATAGTGATCAATTGCTGGCTATATGAGAAAGGGTTACACATTATAAGGATTATACCTGCCAGACCAAAGTGTTAATTATACTATAAATATGTTTCTCAGTCCAGGAAAAGGCAAAGAGGTAAACTTATATCGAAACCTGTAGGGGCAAATCTTCAAAACCTTGTCTATCAAAAAAAATGCAACACATTAAAACAGTTGAGTGAACAAATACACTGCATTTCTTTGAACTGCAGATCTGTTGTCAACAAAGATGTTGTGGTTGGACAATACCTATGAGATGAGAAAATAGATTTTGCATTGCTTACAGAGACATGGTTCTCCGATGAAAAACAGCACCAGCCTGAAACTCAGATCTTAACCAGTATGGTTATAAATTAAGTGTCGCGAACAGAAAACACAAGAACGGAGGCAAAATTGCAATGTCATGTAGGACATCCATTAATATGAGAAAAATTGCGGGCAAATGTACGAAAAGCTTTGAATATGGTATATGGCTACTGATTTTTAAGAATATCACATTTCATGTGATTGGTATTTATAGGCCTCCATCAGCATCAACTTACAGTCTGTTTGTTATTGATTTTTGTGATTTCATGGAAAAAAGTATGCCAAAATATTCAAATCTAATGATCATGGGCGACTTCAATCTACATTTAAATGAAGACAGCAATGCTTTATCTGATTTCAAAAACTCTCTGTTTGCCATGGGACTCGAGCAACATGTTGACTTTTCTACTCTACTCTAATAGCTGGTCAATGCTTAGATCTACTCATTACAGAAATAGTAAATGGCGTTGAGGTCCATTCCTGTCAACCTGGTCCATTTATCTCTGATCATTGTGTAGTGAAGATAGTCCTCAAAATAAAAAATGAAAGTATCAAAAGCAAAACCGTTTCCAGTAGAAACTTCTGGGAAATTGACCAACTGATGTTTTCGAACAATCTTAGCAACATTGCTGTTGAGGAAACGATGTTAATCATTTTGTTGACATTTTTGAAAGCAAAATAACAGATATTTTAAACTTTAATGCACCACTTACAGAAAAGACAAAAATATGTAGAATACCTAAGCCATGGTTTAATGAGAATATACAATCTCTTAAACAACAAACCAGAAAGTTCGACAGACTGTGGCGCAAACATCGTGAAACTTATCAGTTTGAAGCTTTTAAAACTGCAAGAAACAAGTACAACTTTGAAATTAACAAAGAAAAAACCCGAGTTTTGACAGAAAAGGTAACAAACGCAAAAGGTGATTCGAAGAAACTTTACTCTTTGGTGTCAAAATTAACAGGATCTAAATCTAAATCAGAGAACCCTATGCCGCAAAGCGAATCTGACTCTGTCCTTGCTGAAGATTTTGCACAATTTTTCATGACCAAAATTGATAAAATACGCAATTCGTTGAAAGATTATATAAGTTACCAACCACAATGTAGGGATGTTCCACATATTGACCATTTCGAAGAGTTAAGTCAAGATGAAATTAAAAAGTTAGTACTTGAACTTAATACAATTAAGTGTGAATTGGATGTACAGTGGGGCTCACGTTCAAGTTGGCATATTTTTCGTGTATCGTGCATGTAACGTGCGTTCCGTAACCGTGTATCGTGCGTGTATGGTGCGTGCGTTTATCGTTCATGATTCTAACTTGTTTCGTGTAACGTGTAACGTGTTTCGTTTATCGCATCGTTTGTACCGTGTGAATCGTTCTGCACGATATATTTTGTGGACCGAGAGATTGCGATTTAATGTGCATTCAAAATACAGATTTCTACTCTTGATTGTTCGTTATATTTAAAAATTGCATAATACGTAAAAGTGATACAGTTAGAAGGGTTACGTACATGTGTTTTCATTGTCATTCAAATTCAAAATATGAAAAAAAAAAAAATAAATAAATAAATAAATAAACATTAAACATAAACGTACCTTTTTTTCCAGGTGATCCAAATATATCCTAAAATATTTCAATGAATGTAACCACATCAGGATATATTACGTCACGGTTTTGACAGCGAAATAAAAATGTAACAAATGACCAACATTATCGCAAAATATACTGTTTGAATTTGGCATTCTACTTAATTCATTGGAGATAATTAGATAAAAATTCGCAGGTGACGCCCCTGACACGTTTGACACGAACTTCCTGTGTACTATCCTTGGTGTTTCCAGCTTGACACTACACAGCACAGGAAACGATTTCAATCACATTGTGTCGAGACTTTACCTTACTGGGTGTACTTATATTTACGAAATTAACAGTTTTTTTTTTTTTCATTAAAAAAATAAAGTTTTTTAATTTTAAGAATATGTAAGGTTATTTTTTTACAAATCCTTTATTGCACATATATATATATATTAACGTAAACATTATTTAAAAAAAAGAAAGAGAACAATATTTATCGGAAAAACATAGAAAAGAACTGTGTAAAAAAAAAAAGAAAACATGTATATCATCTTAAAACGAGAAGAAATGAGAACAGAGAAAAATCAAATAAAAGCGATCAAAAAATAATCGTTAAGGGATCGGGTATGAAGAAATATTTATTCTAGCCAGGCTGTTTGAAATTGGAAAAGAAATGAGAGAAAGAGATAATCTCACAAATAAAAAGAAGTTTGCCAGGTAAGTATTTAAGTATCGCCAGTTATTAACATAATAAACTGACGAAAATTTTTAAAAACAAATATATTGGCACAAAATATACCGCCTGCTATTATGCTGTAAAAAATCAACACCTTGCCGCATAAAAGAAAGTACATTTTAGCAACTAACGAAATTCACCTCGGGTTTCGTGTAAAAGACATAACGTCTACTCAGCCATATTATTACACGGTGTTATAAACCAGTGATCACCAGTCAAAAGGACGTTACAGGAAATGGATTTTGTGACTTAGCATTATACAGTGTCATATGTGAGCGGATGCAGATACTGTCCCTTCTGTGTCGAGGGTCTGGCCTGGTTATCAAAATTAGGTGCAGGTACTTGTCGTTTGTGTGTACAGAATATAAAAGATCATTTACTTTTTCCCCATGTACATAACATACAACACGAAGAAAAACCTAATATCAACACTGCCATATAAACATACATTGCTCCTGTCAATCTTATATAGACAAATAATGAATCAGAGTGGAAAACGGGTGGAAACTCATTTAGACATCAGAGAATAAATAGTTTATGGATTAAGAATATATACCAAATATATATAGAGAGCGTCATGATAAATTATGGAAAATATATATTCTAAAAAAGTACATCGGCATATGAACACACACACACATCTTATTTCTTCATTGTCAGATACTTTAATTTATACATTTTTAACAATTAAACATCTCTTATGAAAGTTGAGATATAACATTGGTCGGTCGGCTTTTCAGAGGAGCTGTCCGATTAAGGTTTTCTCACACGAAGCCAAAATAATACATAACATGTATACAATTATATAACCTATTTTAACAGAAACTGAAGAAAACACATCTTTGTGATCCCCGTAAATATTTATTATGTTTGTGCGTGTCTGATAAAAATCACTGTGAATCGTGTATAGATAATTTGATATCAGTTTTTTTTTTCTTTAAAATTATGTCATACAATTTTGTTATGCAGATTAATCTCTATTTTAATTGTAGTTAATGACGAATTTCGGTCATATTGCTACTGATATTATACAATAAATAAATGCAGATTGGAAAATTAAAATCATACCAGCACGATTTGTAGAAAAAAATGCTAGTTATATATAAATAGTTATATAAAAATGCTAGATATACATGTAATAGATATAATATATAAGTAGACTATCCATGTCACAAAATAAATATCCAAGAAAAACATATTTCTTTCAATCTAAAAGTCTTGCTTTAATTATGTACTTTCTATTCGGCACGTGCCAATCCTGTGACAATGTGACGTAATTTGCTTTCATGTTAAATAGGATGTAAACTGTGACATGCGCTGTTATGTAAACAGCATAGGTAGGAATCAAGTGATTTAGCATATAGCACATCTATATAGGCACATAGCACAACAATACACAGCAATACAAAAGTGTCACCAAAACTGAACCCCTCTGTGTCTAAATATCCACTCTACACACCTAGGAAACTAACATACTGCAAGAATGTGAAACTGACGACAGTTAGCGGTTTCTTTTTCCAGCTGAAAGTTTTGTGTAAGCGGTTGTTTGATGGTTTTATAGCAGATCTACGAGTTGACATTGTATGTGGTGTAAGATTTCTTTTCATTTTGCAACTTAAAAATATTTGTCGTTCTTCATGTGAAGGATAGAAACACGATTTATCTATAAAAAAAAGTCTTCAGTGTTGTCATAGATACTAAGGAAAAACTTAATAAGATGAACTTATTGATCGATTGCGTTTTTTGAATTTATTTGATAAACTGATAGGAAATTAGGAATTAATTGCCGAAAGCATAACTTTAAATACTCGCTTTTCCATACATATCCTGGTGATGGTACAGGTAATTATAAAGATAAAATGGGCTCGATTTTTCCACTCCTAAAACTATTGAATGTTTTTATCCGTCTTTTGAAAATCATTTGGGGTTGGTTGTTTTGTCTGTCTTCCAATAATGAGTAATCATACATTGTATAAACAGATTCGTATAATCGTCAATTCTATTCGTTTTCTTATTAAAAGAATTAGAAAAAAAAGATTAATAAGTGTCTATGGACGAAAACAACTACAGCTAGTATATGTGGCTAAAATTATAGATTACCAACAATACGATACGATTTTTTTAATTCTGTGTTCAGATTTGTTTCGGTAAATGGCCAGATCGGTAATTAATTAAATAAAAAGGTAACTCCTTTGATGTTTCATTTATTGATTATATATGGAATTTTGTTCCCAAACTTTAATGATAGTGTGAAAAATAGATCATACGCATTGAATGGAGTATGCATTCATACATTGTACATGAACGTGATCATATAAGAATAAAAAAAGTAATCATTTCTTTCAGATCTTCGACGTATCTAAAAGAACAAACATGAAATATAAAGTTTACTAGCAATTACATGTAGTTATTATAAATCTAAAACGAGAATTTAATACGATCGCTTGTCTCTTGATTCCTTCTTTAGTTCTCTTGTTAACTAATGACGCATAGAGAAGTAGTCTATGGACGAAAACAACCGAGTTGACCGAATAAGCCGGCAGCGTTTGCATCGTGCATGGTCAGTATCGTGTGGACCGTGTATCGTGTATATGAACCAAACGTGTAACGTACGTGCACCGTGTAACGTGCGTGTAACGTGCGTTCCGTGTCCGTGTAACGTGCATTCCGTGTGCCAACTTGAACGCGAGCCGCACTGTATTACCAACACAGATCTTAAATCAATTTCTTAATAGCCTGCTGCCAACTATTACATCATTAGTGAACATTTCTCTTAAACAAGGTGTTTTTCCAGACAGATATAAACAGGCTATTGTCAGACCTCTTCTTAAGAAATCTGGACTTGATTTAGAACTTGCAATTTACTTGAAATTTTCTGGACTTTTTGCGCATGTTATTTGGTACGGCAATATTACAATCTTTTGATCTTTTGAATATATTTTGCTTACAAATCAATGTTGTCATAAACAAGTGACACAACATAAATTCCTTAAGGTATGCTTAATATTGGCATCAATACTCATGACGCTGGAGAAAATTAAAAATTTTTTTTAAAAAATCAAGTGCAAAAAAAATTTTTAACGTTCTATTAATCAAGAAAAAAAATATCTTCGAGAATTCGAACAGGTTTGTTTTCACATTTTCAAGTAGGCATTCCATCAAACATGAATAACTGCCATGTTTGATGACGTAATCACTTTAAATTTTCAAGACCTTATGAACGTACTAAGTTTCGACATTTTTTAAAAGTTTAAGTTCATTGGTGTAATTGGCGATTTTATATGATTTTTTAAAATAATTCTTGCTTAAGTATGCATGACATCATAATCACGTGACAAAACAAACACTACTTGCAGTATGCATCACTTCAATTTTAACTCTATCAATTCTAGAGATTTAATTAAGATTGACTCAAAATTCTTGATACCAGAGTGAGAGAAATCTTTAAAAAGAAATGCATTTTGTCTTTTTGATGACGTCATACCCACGTGACTTTAGAAAAAATCATTCAGAAAATAGAATGCAAACCTCTATGCCGATATGCTGTCCAATTTTCATGCTTCTAACGCATCAGGGGGCTTTGTGACATTTAAATTTAATTTTTAGACCAAGTTCGAAACTCGGTATTGCCATGAAATCTTAATCTTTTCGAATTTAGAAATTTGAATGCCAAGGTGCACATCTACATCCTAAAATACATCTTCTGTAAAAATATCAAGATAATCGGACCAAAATTGAAGGCTCTATAGCACGAACAAACTTTTGAAGCTGACGTCAAATGTGACGTCATATGACGCCAATGAAAATTGAAAAGGATTTAATGTATAAAAAGATTCTTTAACGCTGCAATTTAAATTTCATTAAAATTGACTCAAAATGTATGATGCCAGAGCGAGAGCAATCTTTGAAAAAATAGGATTTTGTCCTTTAAATGACTTAAAAGGTAATCTTTCAGAGAAAAGAAAGTAGACCTCTGGGCCGATGAGCTGTCCAATTTTCATGCTTCTATCTCATCAGTAGCCTTTGTAACATTAAATAATAGTTTTAGGACCAAAGTTCGAAACTCGGTTTTGCCATCAATTCTTAAATTTTTTGAATTTGAAAATTTGAAAGATAAGGTGCACATCTACATCATAAAATACATCTTCTGTGAAAATATCAAGATAAAACATAAAAAAATAACAGCTCTAGAGCGCGAACAACCTTTTGAAGCTGACGTCAAATCTGACGTCAATTGACGTCATTGAAAATTAAAAATGATTGATATTAAAATTTTGAACTTTTTTGTCGAGGCAATTTAATTTTCATGTTGCTAAGACACTGAAAACATATTGAAATTAACTCTTAGATTTGGTTGGAAAAAAAGGAATAATAATTATAATAATAACTAGAAGTCGTTTGTTTAAGATACAAACGAAGCGGCTTTCCGTTTGCTTATTTCAAAGGTATTGAATATATAAGTTAATACACAGAAATGAAATAATGTTGGCTAATAATGTTTAATTTAATACGTTAATCATCATTATCATAAATATATACTTATGTTCAAAATTAAGCTTTATTTTTTTTTTTTTCATTTTCATCTTCTTAGGAAGATATTGAGAAAGCATATATGGTCCTTATTTGATTACGCAACCGTTTACTATCATGCAGAAAAAAAACAGAAAAATTTTAAGATAATATAATCCTCAAGATTTTTTTTCTTACGTTAGTCAATCAATTTTAAAAGTTTTTTTTATTCTTTTATTAATATCTTTTTCTTCGTAAGCATATTACTTAACAAATATTCATTGCAATTTGACCCACAATTGAAATTGTAAAAAAGAAAAAAAAATACTTTGAAATCCATGACTTTCAACCTTTAAATTGATTTGAGTTTTACATTTGCAAAATTAGATAGAAACAAAGGCAGAGGTGTAAGCAAAATTATGAAAATACTTTCTTATTTCTATGTAATTAACGTTATAAACGTCTTGAAACTTTCAACAATTCATTTGCTTTATATATTTGCTTATTTTTACAGATTTAGAAAAAGAAACCGTTAAACATTTAGAAAATATAAAAAATCAATAGGTAGATCTACATGTATTTGTCATTTTCTTAAGGTTTGCAGAAAGCCGTGAAAGCAAATGCAATAAGTTATCCGTATAGGTTTTCTGGCTCTTAGTATTATTTTACTAATTCATCGTAAATGCGACTCTTTTAGTAAACAAGAGGGCCATGATGGCCCTGAATCGCTCACCTGATTATAAATGAGCAACATATGTTGGATTTTTCATATTGACCTACGTTTTGACATCACATGACCCACTCTTGAGCTTGACCAAGATTTATGGAAACAGACATTCCGACCAAGTTTCATAAAGATTGGGCCAAAAATGTGGCCTCTAGAGTGTTAACAAGGTTTTTCTAAGATTTGACCTCATGACCTACTTTTTGACCCCACATGACCCAAATTCGAACTTGTCTAAGATTTTATGGAAACAAACATTCTGACCAAGTTTCATAAAATTTGGGCCAAAAATGTGGCCTATAGAGGGTTAACAGTGTTTTTCTAAGATTTGACCTCATGACCTACTTTTTGACCCCACATGACCCAAATTCAAACTTGTCCAAGATTTTATGAAAACAAACATTCTGACCAAGTTTCATGAAGATTGGGCCAAAAATGTGGCCTCTAGAGTGTTAACAAGGTTTTACTAAGATTTGACCTCGTGACCTACTTTTTGACCCCACATGACCCAATTTCGAACTTATCCAAGATTTTATGGAGACAAACATTCTGACCAAGTTTCATGAAGATTGGCCAAAAAATATGACCTCTAGAGTGTTAACAAGGTCAAATTGTTGACGACGAACGACGCACGACGGACGCCGGACGAAGGGCCATCACATCACATCACTTTGTGCTCAGGTGAGCTAAAAATGTACCACAGTTCACTATTCAACGCAGGCACTCTTTCCTGCAAAAGAACAATCGGATCTTGCTCAACCAACCCAATGACTGCTTTCATTTCTTTCTTCAAATTAATATATTTTCATGAACTAGCCCTATAAAGAAAAACATGAATAGGTCATGTTTGATAACGTAATCACTTGAACTTTTCTGCGCATGTCAAGGCATGGCAATATTACTTATTTAAAGTTAATATGTCCAATCTATGATTTTTTTAATGTATTTTGCTTACAAATCAATATTGTCATAAACAAGTGACACAACATAAATTCCTTAAGGTATGCTTTAGATTGCCACAATACTCATGACGTTGAAGTGCGAATAAAAATTTAAATCAATGATTTTAATATTTCAACCACGGCAAAATCAAGTGACTAAAGAAAAGTATTTGTTTTGGAAGGACATGATTAGCTAACATTCTATTAATCCAGAAAAAAATATCTTTCAGAATGTGAACAGGTTTGTTTTTCACATTTTCAAGTAAGCGTTCCATCAAACATGAATATCTGCCATGTTTGATGACGTAATAACTTAAAATGTTCAAACCCTTATGAACGTACTAATTTTCGACATTTTTGAAAATTTTAAGTTCATTGATCTAAATGGCGATTTTATATGAATTTTTAAAATAATTCTTGCTTTAGTATTCATGACTTCATAACCACGTGACAAATCAAACATTTCTTGCAGTATGCATCACTTCAATTTTAACTCTATCAATTCTGAAGATTTCAATTAAGATTGATTCAAAATTCATGATACCAGAGCAAGAGAAATGTTAACAAAATGCCTTTTTGTCTTTTTAATGACGTCATAACCACGTGACTTAAAAGAAAATCATTCAGAAAAAAAGAATGTAAACCTCTATGCCGATATGCTATCCATTTTTCATGCTTCTAACGCATCAGGGGGCTTTGTAACATTAAAATATAATTTAAGGACCTAAGTTCGAATCTCGGATTTGCCATGATATCTTTATATTTTCAAATTTGGAAATATGAACGCAACGGTGCAAATCTACATCCTAAAATACATCTTCTGTGAAAATATCAAGATAATCGGACCAAAATTGAAGGCTCTAGAGCGCGAACAAACTTTTGAAGCTGACATCAAATCTGACGTCATTGATAATTAAAAATAAATGAATTTATAAATTTAAATTTTTTAATCGCTTCAATACAATTTATAAAAAGATTGAGTCAAAAGTCATGATACCAGAGCGAATTTTTTTTTCTTTCAAAAAGTTGTTTTTGTTGTTTTTATTACGTCATAACCACGTGACTTAAGAAAAAAGCCTTTGAGGAATAGTAAGAAGACCTCTAGGCCGATATGCTGTCCAATTTTCATGCTTCTAACGCATCAGGGGGCTTTGTAACATTAAAATGTAATTTTAGGACCTAACTTCGAATATTGGTTTTGCCATGGTATCTTTATATTTTCGAATTTGGAAATTTGAATGCCAAGGTGCACATCTACATCCTAAAATACATCTTCTGTGAAAATATCAAGATAATCGGACGAGAATTGAAGGCTCTAGAGTGCGAACAAAATTTTGAAGCTGACGTCAAATCTGACGTCATTTGACGTCATTGAAAATTAAAAATAAATGAATTTATAAATTTAAACTTTTTTATTGCTACAATACAATTTTCAAAAAGATTGAGTCAAAATTAATGATACCAGAGCAAAATAATTTTTTCAAAAATATGCTTTTTGTCAATTGTATGACGTCATAACCACGTGACTTGAGATAAAGTCCTTCAGGAAATAGAAAGCAGACCTCTTGGCTGATATGCTGTCCAATTTTCATGCTTCTAACGCATAAGGTGCCCTTGTAACATTAAAATATAATTTTAGGACCTAAGTTCGAGACTCGGTTTTGCCATAAAATCTCAATGTTTTTAAATTTGGAAATTTGAATGCCAATGTGCACATCTACATCCTAAAATACATCTACTGTGAAAATATCAAGAAAATCGGACCAGAATTGAAGGCTCTAGAGCGCGAACAAACTTTTGAAGCTGACGTCAAATCTGACGTCATTTGACGTTATTGAAAATTGAAAACACTTGATTTTAAAAATTTATACTTTTTTCTTGAAGCATTTTAATTTTCATGTTCCTTGGCCATTGGCAACATATATAAATTAACTCTTGAATTAGGTTGGAAAAATAATAATAATAATAACTAGACTTTGTTTGTCCCACAAACGATAAGGGCTTTCTGCGCTGCAACTCAGTCTAAGCCTGATCAGCTGAAAATAATTTGTTCATAAACAATGTCGTCATCCCAAATTTACGTTTCTCTGTGGTATAATACCTGCATTTCCATATTGAGAATATATGTGTTCTACCTAAGTTAATTCATTTCACATGTATCCTTTCTTTAATATGAAACAATTTTCCTTTTTTTCATTTCAAAGAACATAACATTGCACATAAAGTACATGCTGAACAACGAGGTATTTTAATGAATAAGGGACACTAAAATAAAGTATGGATTTTATACACTAGACATTTCCTTTACAAAGAAAATATATATAGAGATAACCCGAACAAATATAGTAGGCCGCCGCCTCACATGAGCACAGGTAAACGTTGTACCTTTACTGCTTGCTTACAGTGACGCCCAGTAGATTTCTCAATAGAACTTCATATTCTACTTTATATACATATAGCTATTTGACATTCCAGTGGTATCTGAATTAACTGAAACACATTTTAAAGTTTTAAAACCTGTTTAATTTGGCTGAAAATATTAAGGCATAGTTACATTATTGATTTACAAAGGCTATTACTTCGGTATCCATACCATATAATGCTTAATATGTTTAAATAATAAGAATGAATAGTTTATTGATTGCGTTTGAATTGCGCATTTACACTTTTATGATTTTTATCATAAGTTCTTATTTCTCATGTAACTTTCTTATATCATGACCAAAAGAAAAGTAGGATACCATTAGAAAGGTCATTAAATTCCCAACATTGCGCCCGCTTTATGTATGGACCTATGTTTAACTGCTTTTGAACTATGGACGCTTAAACCTCGGAAAAATGCAAAAATATGCCAAAATATGTTCATGACATTTTCTTCATGAACGATATTTTAATAACTATTCTTTGGATCTTTAAAAGCTGCACATCGTTCGAAAGGAAATTGATTGGGCTATAAATCATGTTCATAATGATATTTACAAAAATCAATATTTTTTTAGATACATGCAGTTTTCTACACTACGTATAGCGCCGTTTTCGCTGTTCCGCCATTACTGTGCCATTTCAAGCCCGATCTTCAAAAATATTTTCTCATCAGAAAGAGCTTCGAAAGCACTAATAAAAATACGCATATTGTCTCGATAGAATGTTGTTTGTTTTTGAGATATTACAGGTGAAAAGAAAAAACGATAATTGATATATGAAACGGAAATGATATTTGACAATGAGATGCTATGGTGCAGATTCAGAGAAAATTTGAAGCCAATCGTTCAAGAAATTTAGAGTACAGGGCTGAAAAACCGTTTGTATTTGTTTCAGAATTGTTATTACCATTATGACGTCAAATGACGTCATATGACGTCAAATATCACAGAATATGAAGAAGACATTAATGAGCATATGTGGTGTCAATTTGAGATTTCTAGCTTACATAGGAGCTACAAAATACTTAAAAGCATTTTAAGGTCCAAAGTTCGAAACTTGGTTTAACCACAGAACCTTGGTCTTTTCGAATCTGGGAAAATCTATATAACCATGCACATCTAGAACGTAATAGACACATTTTGTGAAAATATCGAGAAAATCTGCCAAGAAATGAAGGCTGTAGAGCGCGAACAAACTTTTGTAACGAATGTCAAATTTGACGTCATGTGACGTCATAGGAATATAGAAATCATAGATTCTAAAATTTCATCGCGTCAGGTATGAGCTATTAAATTTTCATGATTCTAGACCGTCAGGAACCTATTGAAATAGCAACCTCTTTTGGAAGAAAGGAATAATAATAATAATAATAATAAAAAACATTACAAAAACAATAGGTCTTTCTGCTAGAGGCAGAAAGCCCTAATAATAATAATAAGAAAAAACATAACAAACCCAAAAGGTCTTTCTGCTTGAGGCAGAAAGCCCTAATAAAAGTTTGAAGAAAGCCGTTATAACAAAGGCAATATGCTTATCGGTCCTGGTGTACACCATTGCATTCTAAAATGCACCGCATTCTCTCAAATACGCATCGCAATTCACCTTTCAACACGGGCACTCTTTCCTGCGTAGGAACGTCCGGATCGTGGGTAACCAACCCAATAACCGCCTTCTTCTCTTACTTCAAATTGCTAGATTTTCGTATACAAGCCCTTATCCGAAAAACATGAATATCTGCCATGTTTGTTGACGGAATCACTTGAAAATTTCAGGACTTTTTGCACATTGTAGGCTACGGCATTCGTGCAAATTTCAACTTCAAACATCAACTTGCCGATTTTATATGAATTTTTTTAAATAATTTCTGCTTAAATATGCATGACGTTATAATCACGTGACCAAACAAGTATTCCTTGCAGTATACATCACTTCACTTTTCAGTGTGTTAATCCTGAAGAAATCATGATTTTTGACTCAAAGTTCATGAAACTACAGCGTTTCAATTTCGTTAAAAGTACACTTTTCACCTTTCTGTCATAACTCAACCAATTCAACCCCGATCTTCAAAAACTAAATATCACCTGAAAGGTCTTTCAAATCACTACAGATTTTATCCACAGTGTCTAGGTAGAATCTTTTTTGTTTTTGAGATACACCTTGCCGAATAAAAACAACAACAACTGACATATGACCTTGACCTTTACGATTTTCCGGAAATGGAAGTGAATGAAGTAAATGAGATGCTATGTTGCACATTCAGTGAAAATATTTTATGCAAATCGGTCAAAAGTTAAGGCATGTAGTGCTAAAAAACCCTTCATTTTGGATTAAAAGTTTGTTAACGCGTCATGACGTCATTTTACGACATACGGCGTCAGTCTTTACAGAGCTGTAAGAAATTGATAAGACACATGTTCTGTCCAAATTTGAAGTTTCTAGCTTATCTGAGTGCTTCGTAATACTTAAATAAATTTTCAGGTCCAAAGTTCGAAACTTGGTTCAGCCATAGATCCTTGGTCTTTTTGAATGTTGCAAAATGTATATAATCCTGCACAACAAAGTCCCAATCCATACATTCTGTGAAAAAATCAAGTCAGTTGGTTAAGAAATGACGGCTGTAGAGCGCGTACAAGCTTTGGTAGCTTTTTTCAACCCTGAGGTCACGTGACATCACATGAAGAAAAAATATTCTGCAATCAAAAGCGCCAAAGTCACTGTGCATACTGTTAAAATTTCATGCTGCTGCCTTGTTGGTAACCCGTTCTAATTTGAACCTCAAAAAGAAGAAAAAAGTAAAATAATAATAATAATAATAACTAGACTTCTTTTGTTTTGAACAAAAGATAGGGCTTTCTGCACTGCAAACCATGACAAACCTGGTGTTTTTCGAATTTTGGCAAACCTATATAATCCTGCACAATGAAGTCTTAATATATAACTTCTGTGAAAATTCCATGCCAATCCGTCCATAAATGACGGCTGTGCAGCGCGGATGAACTTTGGAAGCTTTTTTAAGTTTTGATGTCATTTGATGAAATTCTATACAACTTGATGACGTCAAATGACGTCATATGACGTTCATCTTTACATAATGCAAAGGAAACACAGAGACGTATAATCTCGCCAAATATCAACTTTCTATCTCATCTAGAAACGTTTTTATATGGATTTGAAATTTGACGTCCTTGGTTCGAATCTTGGATTCGCCATAGAACCTTAGTTCTTTCGAATCTTGGCAAACCTATATAATCCTGCACAATGAGGTCTTAATATATAACTTCTGTGAAAATTCCATGCCAATCCGTCCATAAATGACGGCTGTACAGCGCGTACAATCTTTGGTAGCTATTTTTAGTTCTGACGTCATGTGACGTCATATGAAAATTTTAAACATTGAATCTAAATGTTCATGATTACCTACATAGGACATTAAATTTTCATTGTCTATGAGCCTTTGCAACATGAGTAAATTGACATCAAGAAATCGGAAATTCTATACAACTTGATGACGTCATATGACGTCATATGACGTTCATCTTTACAAAATGCAAAGGAAACACAGAGACATATAATCTCGCCAAATATCAACTTTCTATCTCATCTAGAATCGATTTTATATGGATTTGAAATTTGACGTCCTTGGTTCGAATCTTGGATTCACCATAGAACCTTAGTTCTTTCGAATCTTGGCAAACCTATATAATCTTGCACAATGAGGTCTTAATATATAACTTCTGTGAAAATTCCATGACAATCCGTCCATAAATGATGGCTGTACAGCGCGTACAAACTTTGGTAGCTATTTTTAGTTCTGACGTCATGTGACGTCATGTGAAGATAAAAATAATATATTCCAAAATGCCATTGCTTCAGGTGTCTGTTGATAGAATTTCTTTGTCCTAGACCTTCAGCAACTTAATGAAATAACAACATGAAAAGGTTGGAAAAAAAGAATAATAATAATAAAAGACAGAACAAACCCAATAGGTCTTTCTGCGAAAAGCAGAAAGCCCTAATAAGAAAAAACATAACAAACCCAAAAGGTCTTTCTGCTTGAGGCAGAAAGCCCTAATAACTAGATGTCATTCGTCTAAACGAATGATAGGACTTTCTGCAACCTCTGTTAATGCAAAAAGCAGGAGATAGAAATTTCATGTAATGACTCACCTCTGGTAGTATTTCATGTTCATGCTGAACAATTGACATTATATTCCGCGAAAAATAAGCCTTTAGTTACGAAGAAAATCGAAATTTCAGCATCTGAAGCCTGTGTCATTAAATTTTCATACCCCTTCGAAAATTTCAACATAAAGAAATAATCCAGTAAATATTAGAAATACATTATCATATAATGATGTCACGTGACATCATATGACGTTAATTTTCATAAAATCGTTAAGACTCCCAGAGACCTATATACTGACCAAATATCAACTGTCTATTTTAAAAAGGACAGATTTATAAGAATTTGAAAATTTACGACCTTGGTTCCAATCTTGGAATCGCTATAGAACCTTGGACCTTTCGAATTTTGAAAAACGGACACCGGGATGCACAACTAGAAATTAATATACACATTCTGTGAAAATTTGTTGAAAATCGGTTCATCAATAATGGCTGTAGACTGCGTACAAACTTTTGTAGCATATGTCAATTGTGACGTCATATGACGTCATAGACATATGAAATTCATAGAAATCAAAATTTCCTCACGTGACTAATAAGCCATAAAAATTTCATCGTCCTAGGATTATTGCAACATAGAAAAATAATCGTTTAGTTAGGAAGAAAGAAAGAATATAAATAATAAATATATGTAAAATGACGTCACGTGACGTCATATGACGTTTATTTTCTCATTATTGTTAAGACACCCAGAGACCTACTAACTGACAAACTTTCAACTTTCTATCTCAAATAGGACAGTTTTTATATGCATTTAAAAATTGACATCCTAGGTTCGAATCTTGGATCCGCCATAGAAGCTTGGACTTTTCGAATTTTGAAAAACGGACACCGGTATACACAATAAGAAAGTAATATACACATTCTGTGAAAATTTGATGAAAATCGACCCATTAATAATGGCTCTGGACCGTGTACAAACTTTCGTAGTCAATTTCAAATGTGACGTCATATGACGTCATAGGCTTCTGAAAATCATTGAAATCGAAATTTCAGCGTCTGAATCATTTGTCATTAAATTTTCATTGCCCTTCGACAATTTCAACATATAGAAATACTCTTGTTAATATTAGAAATACATTATCATATAATGACGTCACATGATGTCATATGACGTTTATTTTCACAAAATGTTTAAGACTCTTTAGAGACCTATATACTGACCAAATGTCGCTTTTCTATCTCAAATAGGACCGATTTTATAAGCATTTAAAAATTTACGACCTTGGTTCGAATCTTGAATTCGCTATAGAACCATGGACTTTTCGAATTTTGAAAAACGGACACCGAGATGCACAACTAGAACTTAATATACACATTCTGTGAAAATTTGATGAAAATCGGCCCATTAATAATGGCTCTGGACCGTGTACAAACTTTCGTAGTCAATTTCAAATGTGACGTCATATGATGTCATAGACATATGAAATTCATTGAAATCGAAATTTCAGCATCTAAAGCATGCGGCATTAAATTTTCATTGCCCTTCAAAAATTTCATCTTATAGAAATAATCTTGTTAGAATTAGAAATTCATTATCATATAATGACGTCACGTGACGTCATATGACATTTATTTTCACAAAATGTTTAAAACTTCTAGAGACGTATATACTGACTAAATATCAACTTTCTATCTTAAATAGGACAGATTTTATGAGCATTTAAAAATTTACGACCTTGGTTCGAGTCTTGGATTCGCTATAGAACCATGGACTTTTCGAATTTTGAAAAACGGACACCGGGATGCACAACTAGAACTTAATATACACATTCTGTGAAAATTTGATGAAAATCGGTTCACAAACAATGGCTGTAGACCGCGTACAAACTTTTGTAGCATATTTAAAATGTGACGTCATATGACGTCATAGACTTCTGAAAATCATTGAAATCGAAATTTAAGCGTCTGAATCATTTGTCATTATATAAATATCAACTTTCTATCTTAAAAAGGGCAGATTTTATAAGCATTTAAAAAATTTACGACCTTGGTTCGAATCTTGGATTCGCTATAGAACCATGGACTTTTCGAATTTTGAAAAAGGACACCGGGATGCACAACTAGAACTTAATATACACAATCTGTGAAAATTTGATGAAAATCGGTTCACAAACAATGGCTGTAGACCGCATACAAACTTTTGTAGCATATTTCAAATGTGACGTCATATGACGTCATAGGCATATGAAAATCATAGAAATCAAAATTTCCTCACGTGACTAATAAGTCATTAAAATTTCATCGTCCTAGGAGTATTGCAACATAGAAAAATAAGCGTTTAGTTAGGAAGAAAAAAAAGAATAATAAGAAGAAGAATAAACATAACAAACCCAATAGGACTTTCTGCCGAAAGGGCAGAAAGTCCTAATAATAACTAGATTTCATTCGTTGATACGAATGATAGGACTTTCTGCTAACATTGAAAAATATGAAGATTAATACCGTTAGAAAGAAAATATATTAAATTCCCTACCTTTTATTTTTTTTTCGTATGGACTTCTCATGCATGAACTTTGCGATAACGCTTTCCTATAACTTGACCAATTTTAGTATTCTAGGTACCAAATTAAATGGACTGAAAATCCCGACAATTCCATTGTAGCATATTTGGGTCTAGTTTTATAGGTATTCAAAATATAAGCAATTAAAACTTAAACCTATTAATTCTGCATATCAAAATTATTTTTTTTATTTTCGTGTACAGTCGTGGGAATAAAAAAGTAAATGCTACCATGCAATAGAATCCTCGAAGCCTCATGAGTTAAATTCCAATAACGCTTGTACATACGATCGAGACGACTGTATTACACAAAGTTACTCCATTTTGCGCCTTTAGGTAACGGACAAATTAGCTTGCAGTGTCTTGAACGGATGACATGTGTTGATTATTTTGTTTCAAACGTCTACACTTATACACGCTCATGGTATCTCAAGCTGGCAATTAAATTACATTGTACTATAACATATATTTTCACATAGGTTATCATTTATCATAAATTTGGAATATAGCTTGTACAACATTTATCGATTGATGCAACAATAAAGTCGGGAAATTGCAATGTTTCAACAACGGTCTAAATGACATGTGTCAAAACGCTCAAAGGATTATGGGTAACGCATTGCTGCAACTGATATGTATATGTAACGTAAATAAAATGATTAAATCATTGTCAACACTTGTTTAGTTTTTTTTTTTTTTGTTGGGTTTAACGTCCCACCGACAGTATTTCAGTCATTTGGAGACGATGTCTACTTAATGCTGTTATAGTGCTGCCACACTGCAGTATCACGCACAGGCTACCGGCGTGGGACCCCCCAATGATACAAAGTAACAATTCAAAATACATTTTATAACAAAATTTCACAATTCAAGAAAATAAAATGATATCATAAAATAAGATAAGGTATGTAACTCTCCGTTCAAAATCTATAGGAAAACTGACATGGTCGTATTCTGAGCTTCGTATCTGACACAATTTTCAGCCAATTTCAAATATGCTGGGCTTGTTCAACACAGAAACAATAGGCCTTTTCGTTGCCGAGTCGATTTTCTATGTAAGATAAACTACAAAGACAATACAAGTCACAAAACTCAATGGAAACTGTACTCGGACACGATGTGACTGAAGCAATGCATATCACAGTCAATGCTTTTTTCAACGGCAACTTCACAGAAATACAATATTTCCAACAAATACCCATATTAAACAATAAATTATGTATTTATTTAATTCTCACAAGTAATGCTTTTTTCTAGAAGTCGTTAGTATCGATGCATTCCGCCCTCATTCCACTGTTGCATTTTGTTATGACTGGCTGCTACCATATTGAATTGGTTATCGGCTTTTGTGATGATTACAATATGACATTGGGGAACCTGCGATTATGGTAGCCGTCAGTCATAACAAAATGCATCGATTCTAACGACTTCTGGAAAAAAGCATAACTTGTGAGAATTAAACAAGTAACTGGTTTTGTATGCAACACATAAAGTCCCCTACCGTCTCCACCTTGATTCAATATGGTAATCAATCCCATTTTTTGCCATATTTTCAATATTTCCGTTACCATAGCAACCACAATTTTAGTCGAAGAACAAAAAAAAAATGACGTGCATAATCTACACATTGCCATCTAGTCATATAGCAAGTTTCAAGTTAGCTTGCTTAGTTATCGCGGGATCCCATTTTTGCCATATTTTCACTATTTCCGTTACCATAGCAACCACAATTTTAGTCGAAGAACAAAAATAAAATGACATGCATAATCTACACATTGCCATCTAGTCATATAGCAAGTTTCATCAAGTTAGCTTGCTTAGTTATCGCGGGATCCCATTTTTGCCATATTTTCACTATTTCCGTTACCATAGCAACCACAATTTTAGTTGAAGAACAAAAAAAAATGACGTGCATAATCTACACATTGCCATCTAGTCATATAAGAAGTTTCATCAAGTTAGCTTGCTTAGTTATTAAGTTATCGCGGGATCCAGATTTGAGCGGACAGATGGACAGACGGACGGACAGACGGAGGGCAAACCTATAGTCCCCTCCGGTGTGAACACCGGTAGGGGACTAATAAATACATAATTTATTGTTTAACATGGGTATTTGTTGCATCTTGCATTTTTTTTATATTAAAAGGGGCTTTACTCCTGACCTAATTGACCGATCTCAGCCATATTGAAACTCAATCGAGACATAATGGTCATAAGCACTGCCATGAAGTTTTAAGATGATTGCTTAAAAGATGCAGATGCTAGAGTGTAAACAATGTGAAATATGGCATTTTTTGAATATTAAAAGGGGCATCACTCCTGACCTAATTGACGGATCTCAGCCATAATCGAACTCAATCGAGACATTATGGTCATGAACAGTGTCTTAAAGTTTGAAGATGATTGCTTAAGAAATAAAGGTGACAGAGTGTAAACACTAAAAAAATTTGACGCCGCACGACACACGCTCACGGGATCACAATAGCTCGCCCTGAGCTTTGCTCAGGTGAGCTAAAAATCATTAATTTTTATGGCACACTGATTTTTGCTGATTTTATGGTAGGTATTACCCATACACGAAAACTTGTCTCTTGTACAGACTCTATATTTTTTTAAAACATAGATCCACAAATAAATGTACACACAAAGTTCCCTTAGGTACACAATCAACAAAATTTAACGAAAATTGTTTTACAGTATAAATTTTGAAATGTTTAAATAAAACCAGGTGTATAAATGGGTACTTGCATCGTTATTCAGGTCATGTATGTGACTTCTAAGCACATGTCTTGACTTCTCATCCGAACTTATGAATAAACCCATTGACCAGGGGGTAAACATTTAAAATCTGCTGAATGAGCACTAGCTTAAAAGTAGACTATAAGTTGGCATTACATTTTAATGGAGGAATTGTGTAGAAGAAATGTAATTGCATAGAATAAAAACAATTTAAAAAAAATCTAAGTTAAAAAAGAGCATAACATTCCGTTCAGAAAAACCCCTTGTCTTGAAACTGCACCTTGTCATGATTATCAAGTATTCCAAGTTTCATTGTTATATCTTTCATAGTTTTCAATTCAATATACAGTGAAACCCCTCTAAACCAAACCCTGAAAACCAAATCTCCCTCCAAACCGAACGAAATGTTCGGTCCTGAATTACATGTTCTTTATTCTATATTGAAAATACCCCTGAAAACCGGAAACCCCCTATTCCGGAAACCGGATGGACTTTCTAGGACATATTCGTATACGGCTATGGAAAATCACCCCTCCAAACTGAACATGCCTTCTGGCGAAACCAATATGCAGGGTACTCTGACACGTATATCCTGTTATGTAATTTCCTAATGCCTAAAATCATTTTGGCAGCTAATCACCATCTGTTTGTGATGCGTGTGAACCACTTAAGTGTGATAATTACACTGGCAGCAGATAACTCATGCTGTACGGTGCACTTGTAAATTTAAAGCCGAAACATTAAAACAATCAGTTCTTGTCCGGTTTTTCACACATTCCAGTGATCCCTGGAGCGGGGCCAATTTTAACACCAGGCTCATGATTTGAACAGACTTGGTAAAGGTCCATAAGACAATGCAACACACTAATATCTAAGCTTTAGGCTTTGGGGTTTTTGAGAAGATTTTTAACGATTTCACTTTAAAAATCTATTTTTAGCTCCTGTGACCCAGATATGCAACAGACCAGAACCATTTGAACAACTTTAGTAGAGCTTCATGCAAGGAACATCACAGGCAATTTTCATCAAATTTATACTGGTGGTTAAGGAGGAGATGTTGTTTAATGAAAATTGGTTGATGCCGGATGCCAGACAAAAGGCGATAAAAACAGCTCACCATAAGCACAAGTTAAGCACATATACCATCCAGTCTTAAATATACCAGGGTCCCCTTGCCAACAATAACTGGAGTATGGTATCATACCACTTATCTTTGGCATGACAACACAGAGAGGCAAAACTATATGATTGTATCATTTTATCAAAATCAAAATTAGACAAGTTTACTGTAAAATGCCATGTATTGTGCACATATTTTTAAACTTATATTTCGTTTCTGAAAGAGAAATAAAAATACAATAAAAAAGAACTCAATATTTTCATATTTTCCCAAACTTTACCCCACCCACTAGGAAGCCATATCAGTAGAGTCTATTGGTATATTTCATGTGCATAATTGATATTAAAGCCTGATTGTATGCACTTGCCTGCATGTTGTCTATTTGTGATTTCTATCATGGTTTTGTACAATTAATTCTTACAAAATCATTGTTCTCTTTTTCATCTTGGTGTTTACATTTCCTTACGCTTCAATTGGAAAACCCGCACTGTTCTGTTCTTTACATAATAATTAATTGACAACAAACAAAAAGATGAGATGTTTGCATCTCATTACTGTGACTGTGCATAAATAAACAGTATTTTATTAATTTCAATTCAATCCTATGACATTTTGACAAGTTAATTTCATATAAGACAGATCTGTTTGATTCATGATAATTGTGTACTTCAGATACCATTTGTTAAGAGACTTGCAAAAAAACAAACAAGGTGTCGGTAGTTTCAGGTAATTACTCAAACTATCAGCTTTTAACAAGGTAACAATGCAAATGCATGTGGATACTAAAGGTGTGAAAATAATCACTGCATTACAACTGACATTCGGAAGCAGTAGAACATTTCCACCTGTTGTGTAATCAAACATCTGTAAAACAAACACGCGTAAACAAGATGGCTGCCTCATTGTCATACAAAAGAGATATGCGCATTATAGAAGGGAAATACTTTTTTCCAAGGTTTTGAGCCTCAAACTCGGGCTGCACATTATACATGGGTGTGCACAATCCATGGAATTTTAGGGTACTTACTGACATACCTTCCTGTTAATCTTTTAAGACCCAAAATCAAATACTTTGGAGAATAAGCTTGACACAATATTTTGTGTAAGATAGACAAACAGACAGACAGATGGAAAACTCTGGCAAATGCAAAATGCCTCTCCCTCATACAGTGGGGTCCCTCATACAGCGGGGAAGACTTTATTGATTTTGTAATAAATTCTCAGTCATATTAATTATCCATGTTCAGGTTTTTTCATTGCAACTTTGGTTGTTGTTTTTTTCTTTCCTTTTTTATAATCCAGGGGGTCAAGTGGTCTATTGACATATAAATAAACAAATTTTGCAGCATTTGGAGGACATTTTGACAACTTGAGAGTAAATTACCCAGAATGTAAGAAGAAACCAAACACTTACAGTTTGAGGGTCCATAAGGACTGGGTCTATACCAAAGAATGGCCTCATAGGCATACCTGGCTTGATCTCTGCCCCCTGGGCAGAAGGGCGGGGCGTTATTGCAATACCTCCTGTCTCTGAAATAGGAATAAGAGGGCCATAGTTTTAAAAGGATGATATATAGAATGTTTGATAAATATTATATTAGGAAACTTGCCCTATTTTTACATTTGTGTTAGCAATTACAGTTGAGGGTAATAATGAAATCATTTTTATAAAATATTATTAAATTCTGGAAATTATGGGTTAAGAGAAGATATTTTTTAAATGTTTGATATAAATTATCTATAGAAACTAGAAAACCTCCTTGAGGCCTCATTTTTCAATGGATCAAACTTTGCCTGAACAATATTGAGAGAAATTTATGGGATGATTATTTGTGCAAAAAGCAATTCAATGCAACACAATATCATTCTTTGGTCAAAATATGATGGCCTAGATGGCCCTGAAGTTGCTCACCTAAAAAACATTGCCTTGACTGCCTGTACAAGTTGTAGCATTATTATATTGTAGCATAGTCATACTGAATACATTATCCATTAGAAATACAGCAAGATCATTTTTCGATTCTACACATCAAACAGTACCTTTGGGCCAAATTTGGAGGACATAGCTTAAATATACAAAAGTAGGTCAGTGGGTTGGAGACATAGTTCAAATAAAGTTAAGCAGGAGTATTAGTAAATTTCACAAACAAATCTGAACCTGTGTTCCAAAATTGAAAGCCACAGTTCCCTATATATGTTTATGTACAAGTGAACAAGTGTTTTTTTTAAGTTTTTTTTCTATGTATGTAGGGGGGGGGGGGGCTACTAAATTTTCAAGGGATTGAAATGCTTCTGAATTATGGTATGAAACCTTGAGGTAATCATTGGTGAATTAATTCTAAACATTACTTCCAGAAGAAAAGAATTTTTTGTATATAGAGTATATAGGAAACTAGATGACCCCCTATGTGACTCATGAACAACTTTATTTTAGCTGTTAAGGTAGACAGCCATGAGGTGACCATACATGCCATAAATTTAATTCTAACCAAGGTTTCATAGAAGAAGATTTTAGAAATCTTCTATATGGAGTTAATATATAGGAAAACTAGCAGACCCATAGGGGCCCCATTTTTCAAGGGATCACAATTATTCTAGCAATTATGGTAGAAAGCCATGAGGTGACCATTTGTGCTGAATTAAATTCTAACCATTTTTGTCACAAACAGGATTTTGAAATTTTCTATATAGAGTATACAAGGAAACTAGCTGACCCACTACGGGCCTAATTTTTCAAGGTATCAACTTTATTTTAGCAATTATGGAAATGAAATTAAATTCTGATCATTGGTTTCACAGAAGAATAATTAAAAACAAAACAAAAAAAAACAAAAAAAAACTAGAAATGTGTCCAGAGGACACAGATGCACCCACCCGTCGCATTTTCCAAAACAAAGGCCAACACCCAGGAGCGCAAGTCATGTCCTGAGTAATATATCCATGAAGTTTAAGTCTGTAGTACAAATTTTAATACCACCAGAGTTACCCGTGTCACAGTTTTCGGATTGACGGTCAGACAAAGACAAATCTATATTTCTCATTTTTTGATAGGGGGCATATAAATACCCAGGTACACAAGTTCAAGTCCTGACTAATATATCCATGAAGTTTCAAGTCTGTAGTACAAATACTTTCAGAGTTACGGGTGTCAAAAGCATAAAATTCCATATTTTTCAAAAACAAAGGCCCTTATATCTGCCAACTTTAATGAACGTTCAATAAAAATACCCAGGTGCTCAAGTTCATGTCCTGAATAATATATTCGTGAAGTATCAAGTCTGTAGTACAAATAGTTATGTGTGTCACAGAGTTTCGGGACGGACGGACAGACGTATGTACGGATGGACAAAGGCAAATCTATATGCCCCCTCCCCCCACCCATTGTTGGTTGGGGCATAAAAAAATCTATATTCTGTTTTCTGAACATCCGGGCATTTTACAATTACCCATGATGCAATGCTGCATAGATACGGTAAAAACAAAAGCATTTCACCATCTGTACAGACCATTAGAGTGAAACCTAAATTGATATCTGAATAATCATGCCTAAGAGCAGCTGGTTGTACCAACCATAATATGATAGAAAAGAAGTTTTATTTCTTCACTTTCCCAAAACATCCTGTTTGATGGGAGATGTAGGTAAACAGGCCTGGATCCAGAAATTTTCTACTGGGGGGGCCAATATCCGAATGTGATAGGAGTGGTAGGGGGTTCGGGGGCATGCTCCCCCGGAAAAAAAAAAGTTTTTAGTGTGATGGAGATCATTCTGAAGGGTATCTGGGGATAATAGTGAATTTTTTTGTTGTTGTTGTTTTTAAATCCGATATATATTTTTGAAACTTGAAGGCCTAGGTCCCACTGGGAAAAAAATAATCGGTGATGTGGAAATAAACATTTTTTTCTACCGATTGCTCCCGATGTTTGAGCCAAAAAAAGACTAAGCAGTCCGTTGAAAAATGACAATTATTAGGCTTCGGGATTGGTCCGTTGAACATTCACTGTTGTTTCGGCTATGACACAATAGCCTTGAGTCCAGATGTTCGGAAAAGCACCGGGGGACCTCCTCCGATGATCGGCGAAAGTGCCCCGGAGTTTCACTGAGTTTGTAACATCATCTGGGGAATATCCCCGTAGATTAGGGGATCTTGCGAACCATCCTACGTGTCTCGGGGAAGATTATTGAGAGTATGAAAATTTGATGGTGGAATTAAGCGACTAAGTCAAGAAAAGGCTTTTGGGGGGTTTAAGGGGATGCCCTAAGCAATGTCCAATGGCCTTTTTGACCGTCTCAGTCTAAGACTGGCCAAAACAGAAACTAATTTCTGGGTGCGTTTTTCAACCCTTGCCATTTTTTTTTTTTTTTTTTTTTTTTGCAAATTTTATGAGATTCAACCATAAGATCGGGAATGTGTCACAGAAAGGCCGCCAAATATCCCCGAATGCCCCCCTGATACTTCGGCGAGACATCACAGACGCATCGGGGATTCATCGGAGGAAAAAAAATCGCGGAAGCTCCGTAAATGCTGACCGGAGCTTCTCTGCAGATATTTCCCCGGCTTGTTTTCCCGATAAAACATCGAGAACACATCGGGAAAATTTCAATGAATTCTTTTTGCAGTACACCCGAGGCCTCCCGATGACTCCACATGGCTCGCGACGCTAATTCCATCGGGAGTACGTATGCATCCCATCCCCGAGGCAAAAAAAAACAAGAGGGCCATGATGGCCCTGGATCGCTCACCTGGTATCATTAGGCTATGTAAAATCAAGTGACCCCTGGGGCAGAGCCAATTTTGACCCCAGGGTCATGATTTGAACAAAGTTGGTAAGAATCGACTAGACAATGCTACACACTACCACACTCTACTTGGTAGAGGTCTATTAGCCCATGTTACATACCAAATATATAAACTCCAGACCTTGAAGATTTTTCTAGTTTTTTTTCCAATATAAGTCTATGTAAAATCAAGTGATCCCTGGAGCGGGGCCAATTTTGACCCCAGGGTCATAATTTGAACAATCTTGGTAGAGAGTCATAAGATCATGCTACATATTAAAAATCAAAAGGCTAGGCCTTGTGGTTTCAGAGAAGAAGATTTTTCAAGTTTTTTCTATATTAGCCTATGTAAAATCAGGTGACCCCTTGGTGGGGCCAAATTTGATCCCAGGGCCATGATTTGAACAAACTTGGTTTTTAATTTTTATATTAGCCTATGTAAAATCAGGTGACCCCTGGGGCGGGGCCAATTTTGACCCCAGGGCCATGATTTGAACAAACTTGGTAGTGATCTACTAGACAAGTTTTTCCTATATTAGCCTATGTTAAATCAAGTGACCCCTGGGTTGGGCCAGTTTTGACCCCAGGGTCATAATTTGAACAATCTTGGTAGAGAGTCATAAGATGCACTACCAAATATCAAACTCCAGGCCTTGTGGTTTCTGAGAAGAAGATTTTTTCAAGTATTTCCTATATTAGCCTATGTAAAATCAGGTGACCCCTGGGGCGGGGCCAATTTTGACCCCAGGGCCATGATTTGAACAAACTTGGTAGTGATCTACTAGACAATGCTGCACACCAAATATCTAAGCTCCAGGTCTTGTGGTTTCTGAGAGGAAGATTTTTCAAGTTTTTCCTATATTAGCCTATGTTAAATCAAGTGACCCCTGGGGCGGGGCCAATTTTGACCCCAGGGTCATAATTTGAACAATCTTGGTAGAGAGTCATAAGATCATGCTACATACCAACAAGAGGGCCATGATGGCCCTGGATCGCTCACCTGAGTACCATTGCTACAACTGATTACAAGGTTTTTAAACAGACAAGAATTCTGATATAACTTAATCTTAAACATTTTAGCCCTAACAATACTACACACCAAATATATAAGCACTGGGCCTTATGGTTTCAGAGGAGAAGACTTAGTGCGGGGTCATTTATCTCCAAAGGGCCACCATTTTGAAAATCTTGATAATGAACCATTAGATGATGCTACATACCAAATATCTAAGCTCTAGGCCTAATGGATTCATAGAAGAAGATTTTTAAAGATTTTCCTATATAACTCTATGTTAAACAAGTGACCCCTGGTGCGGGGGCATTTATCACCATAGGGTCATGATTTGTACAATCTTGGTAATAAACCATAAGATGATGCTTCATACCAAATATCTAATCTCTAGGCCTTATGGATTCATAGAAGAAGATTTTTAAAGATTTTCCTATATAACTCTATGTAAAACAAGTGACCCCTGGTGCGGGGTCATTTATCACCATAGGGCTATGATTTGTACAATCTTGGTAATGAACCATAAGATGATGCTACATACCAAATATCTAAGCTCTAGGCCTAATGGATTCATAGAAGAAGATTTTTAAAGATTTTCCTATATAACTCTATGTAAAACAAGTGACCCCTGGTGCGGGGTCATTTATCATCGTAGGGCTATGATTTGTACAATCTTGGTAATGGCCCATAAGATGATGCTACATACCAAATATCTAAGCTCTAGGCCTAATGGATTCATAGAAGAAGATTTTTAAAGATTTTCCTATATAACTCTATGTAAAACAAGTGACCCATGGTGCGGGGTCATTTATCACCATAGGGCATGATTTGTACAATCTTGGTAATGAACCATAAGATGATGCTTCATACCAAATATCTATCTCTAGGCCTTATGGATTCATAGAAGAAGATTTTTAAACATTTTCCTATATAACTCTATGTAAAACAAGTGACCCATGGTGCGGGGGCATTTATCACCGTAGGGTATGATTTGTACAATCTTGGTAATGAACCATAAGATGATGCTTCATACCAAATATCTAATCTCTAGGCCTTATGGATTCATAGAAGAAGATTTTTAAAGATTTTCCTATATAACTCTATGTAAAACAAGTGACCCCTATTGCGGGGGCATTTACTGGGGATTCTGGCTATGATTTGAACAATCTTGGTAATGAACCATTAGATGATGCTACATAAAATATCTAAGCTCTAGGCCTAATGGATTCATAGAAGAAGATTTTTAAAGTTTTTCCTATATAACTCTATGTAAAACAAGTGACCCATGGTGCGGGGTCATTTATCACCATAGGGTCATGATTTGTACAATCTTGGTAATGAACCATAAGATGATGCTTCATACCAAATATCTAACTCTAGGCCTTATGGATTCATAGAAGAAGATTTTTAAACATTTTCCTATATAACTCTATGTAAAACAAGTGACCCCTGGTGCGGGGTCATTTATCACCATAGGGCTATGATTTGTACAATCTTGGTAATGAACCATAAGATGATGCTACATACCAAATATCTAAGCTCTAGGCCTAATGGATTCATAGAAGAAGATTTTTAAAGATTTTCCTATATAACTCTATGTAAAACAAGTGACCCCTGGTGCGGGGTCATTTATCACTAGGGCTATGATTTGTACAATCTTGGTAATGGCCCATAAGATGATGCTACATACCAAATATCTAAGCTCTAGGCCTTGCAGTTTTGCAGAAGAAGATTTTCAAAGTTTGCATTTTTAAAATCTATTTTTAGCTCCTGTGACCTACTTTTTTAACCAATCTGAATAATTTGTACAACTTTGATAGAGGGCATCATAAGGATGATTCCTGTGAAGTTTGGTCAAAATCCCTTCAGCGGTTCATGAGGAGATGTTGTTTAAAGCAAATTGTTGACGACGGACGCACGCACGCACGCACGCACGCACGGACGACGGACGACGGACGACGGACAAAAGGCGATCACAATAGCTCACCATGAGCACGTTGTGCTCAGGTGAGCTAAAAACAAGTGACCCCTGGTGCGGGGGCATTTATCACCGTAGGGCTATGATTTGAACAATCTTGGTAATGAACCATTAGATGATGCTACATACCAAATATCTAAGCTCTAGGCCTAATGGTTCAAGAAGAAGATTTTTAAAGATTTTCCTATATACTCTTGTAAAACAAGTGACCCCTGGTGCGGGGTCATTTATCACCGTAGGGCTATGATTTGTACAATCTTGGTAATGGCCCATAAGATGATGCTACATACCAAATATCTAAGCTCTAGGCCTTGCAGTTTTGCAGAAGAAGACTTTCAAAGTTTGCATTTTTAAAATCTATTTTTAGCTCCTGTGACCTACTTTTTTAACCAATCTGAATAATTTGTACAACTTTGATAGAGGGCATCATAAGGATGATTCCTGTGAAGTTTGGTCAAAATCCCTTCAGCGGTTTATGAGGAGATGTTGTTTAAAGCAAATTGTTGACGACGGACGCACGCACGCACGCACGCACGGACGACGGACGACGGACAAAAGGTGATCACAATAGCTCACCATGAGCACGTTGTGCTCAGGTGAGCTAAAAATCAAAAGGCTAGGCCTTATGGTTTCGGAGAAGAAGATTTTTTCAAGTTTTTCCTATATTAGCCTATGTTAAATCAAGTGACCCCTGGGGCGGGGTCAATTTTGACCCCAGGGCCATAATTTGAACAATCTTGGTAGAGAGTCATAAGATCATGCTACATACCAAAAATCAAAAGGCTAGGCCTTGTGGTTTCGGAGAAGAAGATTTTTAAAATTTTCATTTTTAAAATCTATTTTTAGCTCCTGTGACCTAGATTTTTGACCAATCAAAATAATTTTAACAACTTTGGAAAAGGGCCCCATAATGAACATTCCTGTGAAGTTTTATCAAAATCCAGTGAATAGTTTAGAAGGAGATGTTGTTTAAATAAATTGTTGACGACGGACGCACGCACGCACGCACGCACGGACGACGGACGACGGACAAAAGGCGATCACAAAAGCTCACCATGAGCACGTTGTGCTCAGGTGAGCTAAAAATGCCAAGTGGGACCGAGCCTTAAGCATTGAGCGATATAATGTTATTTTTTACCGGCGCAAAGTCATGTTATTGAATAACTGCTGTGCAATCGTATAATTTTTATTACAATTGCATTTACAGGCCCCGATCAAAAATAAATTAAATAAAAATAACGGTGGGGGAAATGGAAGCGCTGGTGGTGGTGGTGGTGGTTGGGGGGGGGGGGGCACTGATATTACTGAAAGGGCATTACTTCTTCCGGGTAAGAAATACAGGCTTATCTAGTATTTTCATTCACAAACTGGCATAAAATATTTAATAAGGGTTTCCTGAACCCCCACAAAATGTGACTTGTGATCATTAGTTTTTGACTCAACAGTGTAAAAGACAGTTTTGTCAAAGACTGAGAAAGAAAATCAATTTGCACATTAAACATAATCATTTTGTCGAAAATGTGGAAAGGAATAGGTTTGACCTTAATGATATTGGCTGTCAAATTGTCGATCTGGAAGCAGTCTTCACACAGAAATTCTCAGAAAAAAAATTAGGCGCACGTTATAGGGTAGGTGTGGGCCCCTTTTGTGTGTCATTTTTTTGTACATTTTTAGTTTTAGTTGAAACATTTTGGATTTTCTAAGTGTTTAATCAGTGACAAAACAAACAACAGATGTTGGTATTTAATATAAAATCTTTAATATCCGTTTTATTTTGCAAATAAATTGTGTATTCTGTGCATTAGTATTCGTTGACTTATCAGTAACATTGATCAATAACTGATTACCTAGATTTGATTTGAATTAGCAATCATAATCTACACATACATTGTCCCAAAATATGGCAGTTAACAATTTTCAAATTCTTTCATTTCTTAATTATATTCATAAATCTAAACTACACATATTTTATAATAATTCTTATTATTTTATTCGTAAATAATAAGAAAAGTGAACATGATGATGTATAGACCTACTTTTTGTATTTATATATTGAGAGAGTTAGTTAAGAAGAATTTAACTGCTTCGTTAAAATAATACTTACAAGTTATGTAAAAAAAGTATAGCTGATGACATTTAGAAACACAACCCATTTCTGATAAAGTTAAATTTACATGGCTAGCGATAGGTATGCATCTTCCCTGCAGAATAGCTTTTTAATTTTTTTTCCAAAACAAAATCAGCAATTTTTCATACCTGAAAGTTCATCAACCTGGCAGTTAAATTACTCGCTTTTAATTCAAGATTTAAAATTTTAAAGATGTAGAGAAAAGTGATTTTAAAATTTTGTTGATTAGATTTAGTCAAAGTTATTCGTTAAATCAATAATTTCTTTGGGCTCTAGTGAAAATATTTCGATAGCAATTACATTTTAATGTCCAACTTAGTTGTTGTTTTTTGGAATTTTTTTAAATAAATTTTTTGTAATTGCCTATTTTTCTTCAATCATTAGATCGCTCGGCAAACGAGATGTCCTTAGGTATCACTCGACAATAGCCTGTGAATCAGTGAAGGTGTCAATCAATTTGCATACACAGTACCTTAAACACATGCTTATCACTAAGTCATGGATGACTGCCGATTCGGATTACCTACACATTAACAGCAGGGGGCCATAAGACAATAGAAGTCTGGCTGGTCAGGTGGTTATGCGGTTGGTTCAGTATGGGGGCCAACGATGGGGATTTCCTCTAGACAGCTCAAACATTATGTAATCAATGGATTTTATAGCCTAGAAAAAAATGTATAACCAGGGCAGCTGGGGGGGGGGGGGGGGTGCCAAGGCCCCCTCGGCCCCCCCGGTGAATCCGGGCCTGGGTAAATGCAGTGAAGAGAGTGAATCCTGACTGATCAAAATGACGACCGAGTAAGGAAAGGGTTCTATGCAGTGATCATTTTCTCACTGGTAAGTAAATAAATTCTTGCGTGTATATATGTAAGGTATTGTATTTGTGAATGTGCCGTTTTCCAAATTTAATAACCAATACTTGAATGACTCGGACTCATTAGATATATGATATTATGACAAGGGAAGATTTCAAACAAGAGGGCCATGATGGCTCTGAATCGCTCACCTGAGAAATATTGCCTTTTATAACACAGTCATACTGAATACATTTGCTGAGTACAGCAATTGTAATTGTAAGTCCACACAAAAACTGTACCTGTGGTCCAAATTTTGATGGTTAAAGCTATAAAATCAAGTGACACCTAGGTTGGAACCAATTTTGACCCAAGAGCCATGATTTGAAAACTTGGTCTTGGTCTACAAGGCTATGTTACATACCAAATATCTAAACGCATGATCTTGTGGTGTCTGACAAGAAGATCTTTTAAAGACCCCCCTATATAAGTCTATGTAAAATAAAGTGACCCCTGGGGCAGGGCCAGTTCTGAGCCATGATTTGAACAAAGTTGGTATATGTCTGTAAGGCCATGTAACACACCAAATATCTAAACTCCAGGCCTTGTGGTTTCTGAGAAGAACATTTTTCTAGTTCTTTTCCTATATAAGCCTATGTAAAATCAAGTGACCCCTTGGGCGGGGCCAGTTTTAACCCCAGGGCCATGATCTGAACAAACTTGGTAGATGTCCATAAGGCCATGTTACACACAAAATATCTAAACTCCAGGCCTTGTGGTTTCTGAGAAGAAGATTTTTTCTAGATTTTCCTATTTTAGCCTATGTAAAATTGGAAAATTTATATTCAAATTAGAATTTTATGAATGAATAATACTTACCTGACATTACAATATGGATTCTCTCCCTTAGGATCAGCATTTTAAACTTTCTCTAACAGAAGTGAAATTTAAACATGCGCACCGGCTACAATTCCGTTCTGTCCCACGTGAACTTCAGTTCCCTAATCTGTCAAAAGTGTTCGCCTTGGGTAGAACTGTTTAAATGTCACGTGGGGTAGGTGGGTGGGTACTTGTAATGTCAGGTAAGTATTACTTATTCATAAAATTCTAATTTGAATATAAATTTTTCAATTTTATTTCATAAATAAACTTACCTGACATTACAATATGGATTACAATAGATTCTAAAGCAGTACCGTCGGTGGTGGGACTCATTTGAACAGTACTCCATCCACTACAGAAAAATTAACTAGTTTAGTTATTTCACTTTTCAGTTTCTCCAACTGTATTGGTTTTAAAACAACAGGGCCATGATGGCCCTGAATCACTCACCTGATTATAAATGAGCAACATATGTTAGATTTTTCAAATTGACCTACTTTTTGACCCCACATGACCCACTTTTGAGCTTGTCCAAGATTTTATGGAAACAGACATTCAGACCAAGTTTCATGAAGATTGGGCCAAAAATGTGGCCTCTAGTGTTAACAAGGTTTTTCTAAGATTTGACCTCATGACCTACTTTTTGACCCACATGAACCAAATTCGAACTTAACCAAGATTTTATGGAAACAAACATTCTGACCAAGTTTCATGAAGATTGGGCTAAAAATGTGGCCTCTAGAGTGTTAAGGTTTTTCTAAGATTTGGCCTCATGACCTACTTTTTGACCCCACATGACCCAAATTCCAACTTGTCCAAGATTTTATGGAGACAAACATTCCGCCAAGTTTCGTGAAGATTGGCCTAAAAATATGGCCTCTAGAGTGTAAACAAGCCAAATTGTTGACGACTCACGTCGCACGACGGACGAAGGGTGATCACAAAAGCTCACCTTGAGCAGGTTGTGCTTAGGTGAGCTAAAAATATACATTAAGACTTCTCTAGTCTTTCCCAAAAGTACATCTCCATATCCTATCTGGGTTACACTCTTCTATCTACATACCTAGTATCTGAGCTGTTACCTAGTATAGTACTTTAAAAACACACTATTTATATTCTGCAATCCGCAAGAAAAGAATTCACTGATTTCAAGTAATAACGAATGAAAGTGGTCTCCCTAGACCAGTTTGCCGATGCCATTATCTGTGTTAATGATGCACCCTTGAAAAATGCCCAGGAGGGGCCAACACTGCATGTAGAATGCCCTTTAATATGATAATTTTTTTTCTTTTCTTGTCTGTAACAGAACTTGATAACTTCAACTAACCATCTTGAAATTGTTTGAGCAGTTACAGGTTTATGAGCTTTTTTTCTAGCAAGAAAGCAAGTGGTTTCTTCATTGGATCCAATCTTTCTGAAAACTTCATTTTATTCAAATAGTATGTTAAGGCACGTTTTGGGTCAAAAAATTTATTTCCTGGAAAAGAAGGCACAAAAATATGTTTCCCAGCATGACTAGGACGGTCCTGTTTCGATAAACCTGTTCTAACAAATGTAACACCTCGATTTGCACATTAACTAGTCCTTCCCCTATAAGTTGCAGAGACTGAAAATCACTGGAACGTCTAAATGTCGTAATAGCCAAAAGGAAACAGGTCTTCCATGTTACATATTTGAAGGACGCATCTTTCAACGATTCAAACGGCACTTTCTTCAGGCATCCTAAAACAAGAAGTAGATCCCATTCAGGTACAAGTTTTTTTAACTCATTGACCAGGTGGCCTTTCATTAAAAACTGCATGCAGTAAACAAATAATGAAAGGATGTTGACCAATGAGGATGTTGTCAACAGGAGCTAAAACCGATGATAGCATTGATCTATAACCATTAATTGTCCTATATTTAAGACCTTTCTGAAACAAATGGGTCAAAAAATCTGCACAATTAGCTAAAGTGGCAGTGTAGGTATTAATTTTCCTTGAATTACACAAGCTATCAAATTGCTTGAATTTGCATCTATAATCTTTCTGTGTACCTTTCCTCCATGACTTGCAATGAGCTTTCTAGTATCTTTAAAAAGTCCCTTTGAAGACAGGTTTAGGTCAATAACAATCATACAGTCAGGTGGAGTGTTTTGGGATGAGGATGAGGTATCCTACCCTTCCCCTGAGTCAAAAGCTCCTGGCTGCATGGAAGACTCATTGGACATGCTATCAACAGATTGAACAACTTTGTGTTCCAATGTGGTCTCGGCCATTGTGGGGCAATCAGAACCATTGAGCAACGAAATTGTTGCAAGTGATTCAGGACATTTGGAATCAACTGAATTGGTGGGAACGCATACACAAACATGTTCTGCCATGCAACTGACAGGGCATCCAATGCATAAGCTTGAGGGTGAGGTGTCCATGAGCAAAACAGTGGAGTCTTAATGTTTTGAATTGAAGCAAACAGATCTACTATTGGCTGACCCCAAAGTTTGAATATTTCCCATGTCACTGTGTTGCTCAAAGACCACTCTGTTTCCCTGATTTTCTTCCGACTCAGACAATCTGCTACAACATTCTGAACCCCTCTGATATGAACTGCTTTCAAGGAAATATTGTGTTTCAATGCCAGAGTCCAAAGTTGCATTGTCAAATTGCATAACTGAACTGACAGAGTTCCGCCCTGGCGATTGATGTACTGACAAACTGTCATATTGTCCTACCTGACCAAAACATTGCAGCCAATCAGGTGAGAGAGGAAATGCTGTATAGTGAATATCACTGCCATCATCTCCAAGCACTTATGTGCATTTGCTCCACTGACCCTGACACACAAGGCTGTTCATGTGACCTCCCCAACCCCACTTGCTGCTTGCATCTGTGGTCAGCAACCCCACTTGCTGCTTGCATCTGTGGTCAGCAACCCCACTTGCTGCTTGCATCTGTGGTCAGTGTAACTGAATACTGAGGCTTGTTCAAAGATCTGCCCCTGGCAATGTTCAGATCACCATTTGAGATCTGATATCAACTGTGGAGTAACTGGAACAACTTTTGACAGTTCCATTCTTGCCTCCAGTTCTGTAGCAAATGAATTTGAATTGGTCTCATGAACAGTCTCGCATTTGGAATTAGCTCCAGACAAGATGCTATCAAACCTAGTAAAATCAAGTAATGTCTGGCTGTATTCCGACCCTTCAGAATATTTGAGACAGCTATTTTCAATTTGTCTATTCTTTCTTGTGTGGGTACACTGTCCCTTGGAAAAGATTGAATAGACTTCCTATGTAAGTCAGCATCTGCATTGAAACTAACTCTGATTTGGTTTTGTTTACCATACAGCCTAGTTTGTAAAGGAGATTGAGAATCAAACTTCTGTTTTCTAACAGTACTTTTTCATTCTGATTTGCCACTAGCCAATTGTTCAAATAACTGGCTAACCGATTTTTTGTTTTCGACAATGTGCAACTACAACTGAACAAATTTTCACAAGAACTCGAGGAGCACTGGTTGGACCAAAACAGAGCTCTGAACTGGTAAACTACTCCCTGAAATTGAAACCAAAGAAAACGACGATGACCTTTGAAAATTTTTATGTGAAAATAGGCATCTTTGAGGTCTATGGTCAATGCCCAATCCCCCTTTTTTTACAAGATTCAGTACTTTTGATAAAGTTTCCATTTTGAAATGGGTTTTTTTTCTGGAGATAAGTCGTTCAGGGGCTTTAGATTGACTATTGGTCTTATTTCCCCATTCTTTTTGGGAACCAGGAATAATGTACTGTAGAAACCTGAATGCATCTCTTTTGGGTTGACTATTTCTATGGCTTTTTCTCTAAAAGACTGTCTATTTCTTTTTTTATAACATTTCAACATTTTACTGGGACATTTGTTGGTTTTATCCCAAGAAACAGAGGAATTTGATGAAATTCTAACTTGTAACCATTTTTATCACATCCAATACCCACTTGTCTATGGTTATTTTTTCCCACTCCTTTAGAAAATGAGTCAATCAACCCCTGACGGGTATCTCTGGACATTTTGCGATTATACTCACAGAGTCACTTATCATCTGCTTTAGTCAGTCTCCCTCTATCCGAGGATGCTGCCCGCCTCTGGAGGTAGCCAGTGCTACCACTTGCTCTGAAGCCTGATGGGGACCAGTATTCATACTTTGTGTCACGAGGCAGCTTTGGGATACGAAAATTGTTCCAAGAACCCCCACTGGAACTGGGGTATCTCTCTGTAGGCCGATTCAGAGGTGGCCTCTTATTGAACTCTGGCTGATAACTTGATTTGTGCTTCGAATCCCTCTTTTTCACATCTGGGATAATTTCATCTATCTGTTTTTTCTTCTCTTTGCGAGACTTCAGCAGGCTTTCCAAACCAGCCCAAACACTCCATCTCCTGTAAGAGGCAAGTTTGAGAATTCCAAATGGGTAGACTGTTCAAACAAAGCGGCGTCAGTCATAGCCACTGAACGTCTAATTATCTGATGGAATGCTCGGGACCTACCAATCTGATCCAAGCACTTTGTGGACATAGCAAAAATGTCTTTAATCTGAGTTAAGCATTCTCCTTACTGAAAACATCTGACTGCAACAATTGCAGCATATTTCCCAGACTTTGCTGAATGTACATTTGCATAACAATACCTAATCTGGCCACCTGTTGACCTTTGTAGCCAATTTTTTCCACCATATTAGATGGATGACCAAACAAGACTTTGGCTTTACTCTTTGTGAATGAAGCCTTTTCACCATAGCGTTTAGTTAAACAGCACTCAACCAGTGAATCTAATGATGGCAACTGTAACAATTTTTCACTTTCACTGCCCACTGGAAACAGGTCAAGATTTCCCTCAGAAAAAGCTGTTAAAATTTTTTGGATTTTTACACCTGTAGCTGTTGTTCAGCACCTCAATTTGTGACTGGTCCAAAATAAGGCCCTCTTTCTTGGCCACTTTTTTTAACCAAATCATCATCACCAAACATATCATAACAACATTTTCTAGTTGATTCTGACAAATTATTATTTTTGTCACAGTCAGTGTCTGACAAATTGGAAGGCTCTTCATCAGATAGAACTTTGGGACTTGGAGAAGAAGAAATCTGCCCTAAAGCCGTAACAGACAATATATCATCATTGTCATCATCATAGTCATGATTTTGCGGGATTTGTTCACTCTGTTGTGAAGAAATGAGCTGCTGTAACAAACCTTCCATGGCTGTGAACCTCTTGTTCAGTTCCGAATATCTAGAAGATTTTTTCTTCTTTTTCCCTGGCGGTTTTGCCGATGGACACGTTTGTCGAGTCCGATAAAGTTTCTGCTTCGTTATTCGAAGAAACTTCTCCTTCTTCCGAATAATGAGAAGCCATGCTTCAAACAAGCAATATTAATGTCAAACTCACCAAAGCAAACAAGTAGCTCTAAAAGTAAGTCTAAATATAGCGGACATCCAAACACTTTCGCAAGAAAAGAAAAACTGAAGTTCACGTGGGATAGAACAGAAGTGTAGCCGGTGCACATGTTTAAATTTCACTTCCGTTAGAGAAAGTTTAAAAGACCCCAGTTAGGGAGAGAATCCATATTGTAATTTCAGGTAAGTTTATTTATGAAATAAAATCAAGTGACTCCTGGGTTGGGGCCAATTTTGACCCCAGGGCCATGATTTGAACAAACCTGGTAGATACTCAAAAGGCCATGTTACACACAAAATATCTTAACTCCAGGCCTTGTGGTTTTTGAGGCGAAGATTTTTCTAGTTCTTTTCCTATATAAGCCTATGAAAAAAAAGTGACCCGTAGGGCAGGGCCAATTTTGACCCCAGGGCCAAGATTTTTAGCTCCTGTGACCTACTTTTTCAACCAATCAAAATAATTTGAATTACTTTGTTAGAGGACATCATAAGGATGATTCCTGTGAAGTTTGGTCAAAATCCATTCAGCGGTTTAGGAGGATATGTTGTTTAAAGGAAATGGTTGACGACGCACAATGACAGACTCAGAGTGATCCTAATAACTCACCATGAGCATGTTGTGCTCCAGTGAGCTAAAAATAGGTCAAAGGTCAAGGAGTGAAATATTTTCATGTCTGGATAGGCCTTGTCAAGATGAATATGCATACCAAAAAAGAAAGTTGTATATTGAATAGTAGAGAAGTTCTGGCCAACATGAAGATTCCGGACGATGACGTGAATGCAGATGGCAGAGACACAACGATAGCTTGTATTTTTTTCTTCGAGAAACAGACAAGCTAAAAATGATAGAAATAGGTTATGATCCCCAGACTGCACTGACCTTTCAAGAGTGCATATGGTTGATGCGTGCAATAGCCTTTGTGTTATGACAAAACTTCTGTAAAGTTTTATGAAAATCCAAACATAGATATGGAAGCTATAAAGTGGACATAAAAATAAAGCCTATGAATACCAAAGACAATTTTTAACAACTCCTTTGACCTTGACCATATGGGAGCATGTATGGTTGTTACACCAACACATCTTAATGTAAGGACAAACACTTTTGTAAAGTTAAATGAAAATACGTTCATAGATATAAAAGCTATAGAGCTGATACATAGATGAAGACTATGAATATCAAAGACAACTTCTAACAACTCCCGTGACCTTGACCTTTCAAGCACACATATAGTTGATGCAAGTGACACATTTTTGTGTCAAAACAAATATTTTTGTAAAGTTTTATGAAAATCCAAACATAGATATGGAGGTTATAGAGCAGAAATGAAAATGAAGCCTATGTATGAATAACAAAGTCAAATTCTAGCAACTCCTGTGACCTTGACTTTTAAAAGGATGCATATGGTTGTTGCACCAACACATTTTCATGTAATTACAAACACTTTTGTATTTCAGATACGCTGAAAAAGGAAGATTTAAACAAGTGTAACAAGCAGACCATGATTGCGTCCTTTTTTAAAAGAACATTTTGAGATGACATTGATATCACGCTGATACATGTGTTGTTTTTTTAGATTTAGTCCGACCTGATGAACGGATGTATGCATTGATTATGTTTCATTTATGCAATAAATATTAATAAATATCAAATATCCATTGCTGTTTTCAAGACAATGTTAATATTGGATACATGTAGTTGCATGTGATTTAGCCAGACCTGATATCTGTGCATCGATATCATTTTATGCATAAAAAGATTAAAGATTTCAAATAAAAATTAATTATCTATAGTCGTTTTCATTTACGTTCCTAAATCAAAATAACATATTTTAATAAGTGTACATTATACATTACATTCACTGCATGAAAAAAGTGGGTGGGATAGGTTTTTGTCTCTACGGTCGACCTGATTTGGGCCATTCAAATACATGCCTTACTCGAAATAAAACTTATAAAAGGACTTTGAATAGCTGGGGTTCGACTGTATATAATTATGGTAACACATTGAGAACACATCGCATTGTATCGTATTGAAACAAACAGCTGAATCAAACATGCTATCACACATCACAGGTCATGTATATCATTCATATTTCAATTGTATATCAATCAAATTTTTTGACAACTGATGCGATAGCACCACTGTAGGCATGTGCCAAGGGAACTTACATCATAGTGGCATCTGGGCACTTTTGGACACATTTATTTTAGGAACTCTGTTTTAGTAGCCAGTAGTAGTAAATAGATATCTGGGTGATAAAGGATATATATTAATGCAATTAAAACTAGACTTCCTTTGTTCTGAACAAACAACAGGGCTTTCTGCACTGCAAACCATGTCAAACCTGATCATATTCATTAACTTATTCTGACATACACCATCTTTAAAGAAAATGAGGAAAATCTGTCCCAAATTGACAACTGTAGCGTGCAAACTAATATACAGTAAAACCTCGCAAGCAGACCACCTCGGAAATCGGGGCACCTCGCTTCCCGGGACATTATTTTTCAGAACCATTTTTTTTCTTCTTTATTCTAATGTCCCACAACCTCGGAATACGGGGCACCTCGCTATCCGGTATGCGGGACAGTTTTTTCAGAACCAATTAACGAATTCACACCTTTTTTAATCCTCGCTAAGTGGGACATCACATAATGATCTAATTACACAAGTGTCACTGATCAGTTCACACGTCTGCAAACACAGCCAAGAGATTGCGATTGCGATTGTTTACACACTTAATGACTTTCAATTACGACATTGTAGATTCACTTACGGTTACCGTAAAGAAGTCGATAATTAAGGTTTTTTTTTAAAAAGATCAAATTCTTCGGCTTTTTCTTTAATCAATTGACGGTAAGTTTTTTGATGTTATTGCTTTATATTGATCAATATTAATGAGTAAATGATGTCAAATTTGTGAGAAACAAGCCTCCTGTATAAATTGTTCTTTAGATACCGCTGTAATCAAATGACGATGGGTAGTCAAAGAAAGCCTGCTAAAGAACTCTCTCTTGCGGAAAAGGTCTCTCTTATTAGTGTTGAGTGTCATTTATATTGTTTTATCTGTTTCAAAATAATAACTTAATACTATGTTAACATATAATGCAAATTTACATTTAACAGTGTAACTTAACAAAATAATGTTAATAAAAAGTACAGTATAGTGTGTGCACATATACATTTCATATCTATACTGTGGAAATTCACTAAAAGGACCACCTCACTAAGTGGGACAGTTTGAAAAAGACCCAAAGGTGGTCCACTTAGTGAGGTTTTACTGTAAATAGCAGATGAAATCTGTGACATCATATGACATAATATAATAAGAGTGCCAGTGCTGCCACAATATAAGACGCCACAAAATATAAAGACCAAGAGGGTCCTTTTCATTATTGCTTTTAACATTTCTGTAATCATAAGCTCATAATGAAGTCTGTGAGACCAATTAATTTAGCTGAACAGTGATAGAACCCTAAAAATGCTTCCAATATGAAAGTAGGTCAAATAGGAGTATCAATATGAATAATTTGTTCTTTCTCCGCATAACTCCTGCAAAAATCACTGTACAAGAAAATCCTTGCTTTATGCACTTTTACCTGTTTAGAAACTTGAGTTGTGTTTTCAAGAGATCATGTTTAGAAAGGCATAACTATTGCAAATATTGATAAACATCAAAATCCCTGCTTTGTGCATATCTACCTAGTATAGTAATGACATTGCCGAAGTTTTGAAAAGATTAGGTCAGAAACATACAAAGAATTGCATTTACAAGGCTGCAATATCAATCAGCTACAGAGACTAAGTTTCAAGGGACAAAAATCTTGCAAAAATTAATGAACCGGAAAATCGCCACTTCATGCACATCTCACCCATTATAGTAATGCCACAGATCAAGTTTTGAAAAGATTCATTCAGAAATGTAAGAGGAGTTGCGTTCACAAGGCTGCAATATCAATCAGCTACAGAGACTAAATTTCAAGGGACACAAATCTTGTAAAAATCAATGAACCTACCCACTAAAGTAATGACATTGACCAAGTTTTGAAAAGATTCATTCAGAAATGTAGGAGGAGTTGCGTTCACAAGGCTGCAATATCAATAAGCTTCAGGGAGAATAAGTTTCAAGGGACACAAATCTTGTAAAAATTAATGAACCAGAAAATCGCCACTTCATGCACATCTACTCATTATAGTTATGACATTGACCAAGTTTTGAAAAGATTCATTCAGAAATGTAGGAGGAGTTGTGTTCACAAGGCTGCAATATCAATCAGCTACAGAGACTTAGTTTCAAGGGACACAAATCTTGTAAAAATGTATGAACTAAAAAATCACCACTTCATGCACATCTACCAAAAATGACAAGTTTGAAAGTTAGAAATGTAGTTTTAAGGAAAACTACAGACTATTCAAGGGACACAAATCTTGAAAAATAATGAACAAAAAACCACTTCATGCACATCTACTCATTATAGTAATGACATTGAACAAGTTTTGAAAAGATTCATTCAGAAATGTAGGAGGAGTTGCGTTCACAAGGCTGCAATATCAATCAGCTACAGAGACTAAGTTTCAAGGGACAAAAATCTTGCAAAACTTAATGAACCGGAAAATCGCCACTTCATGCACATCTCACCCATTATAGTAATGCCACAGATCAAGTTTTGAAAAGTTTCATTCAGAAATGTAAGAGGAGTTGCGTTCACAAGGCTGCAATATCAATCAGCTACAGAGACTAAGTTTCAAGGGACACAAATCTTGTAAAAATTTATGAACTAAAAAATCACCACTTCATGCACATCTACCAATTAAAGTAATGCCACTGATCAAGTTGTGAAATGATTCGTTCAGAAATGTAGGAGGAGTTGTGTTCACAAGGCTGCAATATCAATCAGCTACAGAGACTAAATTTCAAGGGACACAAATCTTGCAAAAATCAATGAACCGGAAAAATAACCACTTCATGCACATCTACTTATTATAGTAATGACATTGACCAAGTTTTGAAAAGATACATTCAGAAATGTAGGAGGAGTTGCATTCACAAGGCTGCAATATCAATCAGCTATAGAGACTAAGTTTCAAGGGACACAAATCTTGTAAAAATCAATGAACCGGAAAATCACCACTTCATGCATATCTAATCATTATAGTAATGACATTGACCAAGTTTTGAAAAGATTCATTCAGAAATGTAGGAGGAGTTGCGTTCACAAGGCTGCAATATCAATCAGCTACAGAGACTAAGTTTCAAGGGACACAAATCTTGTAAAAATCAATGAACCGGAAAATCTCCACTTCATGCACATCTACCCATTATAGTAATGACACTGACCAAGTTTTGAAAAGATTAATTCAGAAACAAAGGAGGTTTGCGTTCACAAGATATGGACGTATAGCCGGATGTACGGACGGACAGACGGAGAAGATAACGCCAATATATGACCGCCTCCGGCGGTGTATAAAAATTTAAGTCAATGCATTCAAAAGGGACTACGTGGCTTTGTTTTCTGCTTTTCAAGAACTATTTTTTATAAATGACTATAATAATTCTCAAACTTGGTGTCCCACAAGGGAATGAAGTATCACTGGTCCTTTATACATATTAAAAAGGTATACAAGGTTCTTTTCCTACCAAATATTTCTTTTTTAAAATTTTCATTGAATTTTCTTGCTGAATTTAAATGAGCACAGAACATTAAAATACATTACAGCAGCACATTATACCTTTGATGTAAAAGAAATAATGTTTGGAATAATAATTATGTGGGATCAACTGCAGAAGGACTAGGAATTTTTTTTTCTCAGAAATTCTTATTTTCGATGTAACTTTCTCATATGATGTCCTATTAGAATCGTCTTCAAGTTTCCAACATTTCACTTGTTTCATGTTTAAACCTATCTGTAATGGTTTTTGAGATACTGAAAGTTATTCCTCAAGAAAATGGCAAAAATCTGCAAAAAGATATTCATGTCAATTACTCCTTCTCAATCGATAACTTTGTTTATTAAAATCTGCATACCATTAGAATGCCATTGCATCAAGCTGTAAATAATGTTCATAATTTTATTTTCAAAAACTCATTGCTTCTCAGAAAAAAGCAATTAAAAGATTGGGACCAATTGCAGAGGTGCTTAAAAGAACAGTTTAAATTAGTTCTTATTTTTCATGTCACATTTTTATTTGATGCCTTTTTTTAAAAAGCTTGGTACCATTAAGAAGGTTATATGTGCACGTATCTTTAACCGCTTTTTAGATATGGACAGTTAAACCTCAAGAAAACGGCAAAAATCTATTCATGTTGTTTCATTTTCCCCTATAACTTAATGAATTTAGGCCAATCTTTATAATCTATAACCAATGGTAGAATGACCAGAGATAGTTCTACAAATTATGTTTATATTCTTATTTACAAAATTCAGATTTTAAGAAATTTTATTAATTAAATTTAATAAATAGTAATTAAATTTAATTAATTAAATTAATTATAATTATTAAATACTTAAACAAAATTAGAAATTTACATAACCTTTACATTACAATGACTATTAAATATTAATATAAATGATATTTAATTTAATGAAATTAATTTAATTTAATAGGAATTAATTAAATTAAATTCATTTTAATTATAAAATACTGTAATACTTTAATATTTAATTTAAAAAATCATAAACTGAATTTAAGAAAAATTAATAAAAATAAAATTAATTTAATTTATTAAATTTATTAAACACTATAATACAATGGTATTGCATCACTATCAGAGAATATTAGAGCTATTGTTCTGGCCCCGGCTTCAGTGTTGGTATCAACATTGTCATTGGCAATCAGATTTAAGAAACAAAGCGGTGTATTGCAATTAAACTTCAAACAAGTATTCCAAGGCACAAAACCAACCTAAAGAACCAAGATGTACAGCACTTGCATATAACACTTGGGTAAGTTAGTTTCATTCTATAATGATAAATATCAATTATTCTATATTCTATTAAGTTATATATGTGAATTTCTTCACTCTTTTTTAATATATATATATATATAATAGTAATTTGAACTTTATTATATATTATTTATATTATATTATTAATTAAGAAATAATAAGTTCCTATATTTTCGGATATATATTTCTTGAAATGTAGAATTTTTTTCGTTATTTTTTTCATAAAGGTTAGTTTCTTTAATTTACACATTAAGATTGGATATTTTTTATATATTATTTACACAAATAGAGTAAAAAACTGTAATTCAGATTTCATTAAATTTATTTTGGGCTATGGCATCGGATACATATTCATATTGTTTCAAAATAAAGAGGCTTTTTGCAGTGCAATATAAATATGTAATTCCTAGATGAAAGAGGTGTGTCACATCTCTTGCCTCCAGAGTGACATAATGGAAAGTATTACATTTGGTCTTTATCAATATGTAATACTTGTTAATGAACTGTTCTTTTAGGCATGTCCATCATTTATATTCTTTTCTACTTTCAGATCAAGAAAGATGGACAAGAAATTAATTGAAAACATATCATCTCAGGAAACCAACATTTTGGGAAATGCCCACAAACTTCAAAATGCAAACAGCCTTACTCAAGCCAAAGAAATCATTCCAAACCTTGAACATATACACCAAGGGGTTACTGAATAATAATATTAACTAAGTTGCAGAAAAACTTTAACCAAAAATGTTAACGCAAATTTGTAAGTTGAAAAAGGCCCATAATTTGAGTAAAATTCTAGCAAGTGTTGTTCATCTTGGTTCTGCAGGTCCATTTCATGCCTAGGAAGACTTGTGTGAAGTTTAAATCCAATACACCAAGGGGTTACTGAGTAATGACATTAATTTAAGTCGAAAAAGGCCCATAATTTAAGTAAAATTCTAGCAAGAGTTGTCCATCTTGGTTCTGCAGGTTGGTTTCAGGCTTAGGAAGACTTGTGTAAAGTTTAAATCCAATACACCAAGTGGTTACAGAGTTATGATATTAACTTTGTTGCAGAAAAACTTTAACCAAAAATGTTAACGCAAATTTCTAAGTTGAAAAAGGCCCATAATTTGAGTAAAATTCAATCAAGAGTTGTCCCTCTTGGTTTTCTAGGTTTGTTTTGTGCCTAGAAAGACTTGTGTGAAGATTGATTGCAATACACCTACTGGTTTCTGCTAACGCCGACGCCGACACCGGGGCGAGTAGAATAGCTCTCATATTCTCCGAATAGTCGAGCTAAAAATTGCTGTGATCAAAAGCGACAAGGTCACTGTGCTGCTGGCTCATCGGCAACCTGTTTTAATTTTAACCTCAAAAGGAAGAAAAAAGAATAATAATAATAAAAGAATAAACTCAATAGGTCTTTCTACTTGAGGCAAAAAGCACTAACTAAAATAATTATGAAGATGCCTTGTTACTACTGCTTCTGCAGTGTATGGACTCACCTGTCTGCCACCATGTGTCAACAATGTCACACCTGTACTCCCCAACCACTCCATAGTACCACTCCCATGCCTCCCGGTTTAATGGTTCACCAACTGTTTGACATATCCAGAAATAAAGCATTTAAATATTTTGTTTATTGTTTGTTTTAAAGTATAAAATATTAATGCTAATGAATAGATACGGACAATTCACACTGGTCTAGCCTGAAGGTGAATTTGCCATCTATGCAAGTTCCATATTGGACACTCCAACCTAAAATGAAATTTTCTATTCTATATATTAGAAGACATGTGCAGCAGTTTTAACAAAACAGATGTAAACTATCTAGGTCTAACAATTTTATACAAGTGTAAATTCTTTCATTATAATCTAATCATGTTTCAAAAATGCAATTTGTTTCTTCCAAATTTTACATTTTAACAGCATTTGTTATTGTTTTATATTGAGAACACTCCCAGTAAATGAACCAATCATATACACACAAAATTTCTAAAATGGAAGTACATGTACAAGAAATAGACAGGCAACGCTGTCACACCTGCAAGGTAAAGCAGTGTAAGCCACAGAGAACTATTAATTATCAGTTATTTATACCCCTACTATCCTGCTATTTGTGAGTGATATTTGAATATTTGAATGTTTACCAGCTGATCATGATGTATCACCCAAAGTCAATTGCAATAATATGG